>CM065591.1:66819666-67280049 GCA_033119425.1 Bufotes viridis
CATTTGGTCAGTAATTCATCAGTATTGCTAAAGCCCCCCGCCCAAAAAAAAAAAAAACAACAAAAAAAAAACAGGAGTAGATCCAAAACAGAGATGACACGTGAATGGAATATTTGCATGTTTTCTGTGTTTTGTACCCACTCCTGCTTTTGGCTACCAAATCATAAGCCAATTCTGATGCAGAATAGGAACCATGTCATACAGGCCTTACAGCTGCTACATAGACAGGATCCTTTGGGTGTCTCATTTTTCCTTCCCTCTGACAGATCAGAAGGGTCAAATAAATGATGATGTCAACCAGGCCAAGAAGGAAAAATAGTGGACCAGTCATGAAGGGGGGAGGGTGTGAACAGCATTAGAAGTCCACAGAGTGGCCCAGTGACATAGTGATGAGGTGGCAGCAGCATGAGGAGACCACAGAGAGGCCCAGTGACATAGTGGTGAGGTGTCAACAGCATGAGGAGACCACAGGGTGCATCAGGCGGGTGGCAGCATAGTAGCTGAAGAAGGTAGCCAGAAGAAACAGGTCTCTTGTGACAAAGTTTAGGTCTTGCACCATGGATGATCTAGTCTGATGCATCAGGCACTGGTGTTTGGAAATCCTGGCTGATTCATGCCTGATTTATCTTCACAAAGGTCAGTTTCTCCACATTTTGGATGGATATACGAGTTCTCCTTGGGGTAACAATGACCCCCGTGGCACTAAACACCCGCTCTGATGCCACTCTGCTGGCTGGGCAGGAAAGTTTGTCTGGGGCAAACTCAGCCAGTTGCGGCCACAAATCGAGTTTGGCTGCCTAGTAGTCCAGAGGATCTTCGATGCGGGGTTGCAGTGTGCACTTCAAGTATGCAACAACCTGCTGATTCAGGTTCTGCTCTATGTCTACCTGCTGCTGCTGGTGAGTAGTTTCTTCAGTAGGCGGGTGAAGAAAACTGCTCATTAGCAACTCTAGACTTAAGTTGCTTCTGGAGCTGGTACTGCTCCTGCCCCCTCACCCCACCCCAGCAGCCATGGCAGTGGAACGTGAGCCCAGAGGGCCCCCCGGGTCAGACCTGTGTGAGGATGGGTGATGGAACACATAGGCAGCGACCAACTGACTAAATAGGATGTCTCGATAGTGGTTCAGTTTGTTCTCCCTCTCAGCGGGTGTAAAAAAGGCCCCCATTTTGGACCGGTAGCGAGGGTCTAACAGGGTGGAGAGCCAGTAGTCATCCCTCTGCCGAATGGTGACAATTCGGCTGTCACTACGCAAGCAACTTAGCATCCATCGGGCCATTTGCGCAAGTAACTCGGAGGGACTCCCTGCCTCCATCTCCACTCTATGCTACCACGGTGTGCCTGGGTCATCCGCATAGTATTCCCTTATCGCCCTGTAGCTCCTATGGCTGCTCCTGGCCACGCTTCACCTTTTGCCCACAAATTCGGCAAATGGCCATATTCACCTCCTCTGGCGGCTTAACAAAAAACTGCCACACCACTGAGTATGCCATTATCCCCACAACACTTTGCGCTGACTGCCTGCTACCGCTGCCTTCGTGAATTCCTGCACCGCTACTTTCCGGGCAGGTAGGCTCTGGCAAAGCAGGTGGTCTACTTTGGCTCCCGACCTGCCACTGCTGTCACCCTGCTGACTTACGGCCACACTACCACCTTGCTATTTCAGCCTCACGCTCAAGCTGCCACCCTCTACTCCCGATGATGAAGCCCCTTCTTCACCCGGCTCCAAAGTGCAATCGGCTACATGATTATCTTCTACTGTCTGCACATCACTGATATCACCCTCAAAGGTCTCAGGGCCAGGAGCCTGACCGCTTCTAACACCAGTTCCCACGTGACTCTCATCATCGCTACTTTCCCGCCTACCGGACAAAGCAACGGATGTCTCCTCCAGATCTTGGCTGGGCAGTAGCTGCTGACTGTCTTCTAGTAGCTCCTCCTCGCTGAAAAGTGGAGCTGAACCTACGGCTTATATATTGCGCTGAGGGAACAGAAAATGACAGAGGCAGGTTGAGGACAGTTGGGGGCACAGGGCCTGCTCCCGGGCCATGCCAACTAAGCGTCATGTCAGAGGGACCCACCCACTCTTGGCTGGGGGTGTCTGATGTCACCTGTGACGAAGTTGAAGACCGAGTCAACCATTTAAGCACTTCTAGCTTGCTGGTCAAGACACGACCACTAGATAACACTGGGAGCTCAACTACTGCTCCCGCTCTACTTCTGCCTGTGACAGAAACATTTTGGCCCGTTCTCTTTGAAGGGCCTGTCACTTTTCTGCCTGATATACTGTATAATCAAAGACCCCAAAAAAGACCTTGGACAACACGGAGGACCTAGGGTGATGTCACCGTCATGTGATCAGTGCAGGCGGCGTGGCTCAGTACTGGATTGGATAAGAGGTCGTAGGCTACCACCTCTTATCTAATCCAGTACTGAGCCACACCCCCTGCACTGATTACATGACGGTGACATCACCCCAGGTCCTCCGTGTTGTCCAAGGTTCGGGTCCGTGGTAGCGGAATCCATAACGGGATGCTTGGATAACCCGAACCCGAACTTTGGAAAACTAACTTAAAACAGAAGTTCGCTCAACTCTACTTCCTACCCTTTCCCTACAGCTTGAATAATCTTTACCTGAACTTGTAAATCATTTTTTCAGCACAATAAAGTATTTCCTAGCACTGTCCCTAATGCCTGCTGACATCTCACCCTGCACTAAGCACACTGGAAAATGGCTGAATCCAAGATGGCTGAGGCTATTTATAGGGCTGTGACATCACAGGGCTGGCTGGCTGCTGATTGGCTGCATGCATGGCATTCTGGGTGATCTCTCATTCCCAGAGTTCTTTGCTGCATGTCCTAACATGTGCAGCAGCCATTTTAGGAAAAATGGAATTTGTTACTACGAAGCATGAGAAAATTTGACTTCAGTGCAAATCGAATCTTTCCTGAAATTCAGATCGAATTCCACTTTGTTAACTTCGATTAGCTCATCTCTATTTATGGCCACACATCCTGTTGTTCAATGGCCACTGCAATAAAACAGAAAAATGCCAATACCTATGTGAAAATCCAACATTTTATTTTTAATCTAAATAATTAAAAAATTCTGCAAGGATTCATTTCTTAATATATTTTTATACTGGCTGTTAATATTTTCATAATTATCAATGACAGAGATATCCAAACATAAGGGTATACATTTATATAGCTTTGTAGAGTACAGTTAAAGGAGTTATCTCACTTCAGCAAATGGCATTTATCATGTAGAGAAAGTTAATGCAAGGCACTTACTAATGTATAGTGATTGTCCATGTTGCCTCCTTTGCTGGCTGGATTCATTTTTCCATTACATCATACACTGCTCATTTCCAGGGCTTACGACCACCCTGCAATCCAGCAGTGGCGACCATGCTTGCACAGCATCAGAAAAAGCACTGGAATTTCTGGTGGCCAGAACCATGGGAGTATGCATACGCTGGTACTTTTTCCTATGGTATGCAAGTACGACCACCACTGGTGGATTGCAGGGTCGTCATAACCATGGAAACGAGAAGTGTATAATGTGATGGAAAAAGTAATCAAGCCAGCAAAGGAGGCAACATGGACAATCACAATACATTAGTAAGTGGCTTGGATTAACTTTCTCTACATGATAAATGCCATTTGCTGAAGTGACACAACCACTTTAAAGAAAATATCCAGAAAGAATATTAATTTCACTTTAATCAGATCCATAAAACAGATGTCTAATTTATGCAACTGGATGCTTTGTTCTAATGGATCATTACATCAAATGGATGCCAAAATTACATTTCTTTTGGAGACTTTCTTCATAGCATATGTTTATTAGTTTCAAATGTATAATCATGTCACGTTTTCTCACCACATTCGATATGAGCCCAGCCTAGCCTCCATTTACATAGAGTACACACCATCTCCCTGAGCACCTTCCCTCTGATTGCAAATTGATCCACAAATCGATCCCTTCTCTTTGAGGTACAACATAAGAAAGTAATACTTTCTTAATTTTTGTGAAGTTGTAAACAGGTTATGTAAGATCTTCCATGTGCGATATAATAGATAATATACAGACACATTTGTGTTGGAATCAGATTCTGTGGGATAAACATGTTGTAGAATGTGCAGGCTATCTGTATCATGGAGATTTAGGCTGGATAGATCATCTCGTTGTTCATTGCTGTACAGGCTCTGTTGGGCCTCCATATAAAGGATGCCAAGCTTTTTTCTTCTGCTGAATTTGTATGGAATCGGACAAGAAAACCCCTGATTACCTGAGTATTTATTCAGAGGCAGGGTTGGACTGGTCTACCAGAGGACCTTTTGGTGGGCCCATGCTCTGATAACATGGAGGGCCCCAAAGGTCCAGGAGAAATAACCCATTTGGCTTACTTTGCAGCAAAACACCTACCACTAGGGTCGATTTCTTTGATTGAAAACCTGGGGGCCCAAGTGTTGCAGTCTCAGTGCAACTTGCATGTTTTCTGCGACCGCGATACACGAATCGCAGAAAATCCAACAGTGTAGGTGTTTTAGGCACTCTTGTGTTACGTTCTCGCCAAATGTGCAAGTTGTGCTGCAACACCATTCATTCCTCTGGCATTCCTCTGGCAGCCTTGCTACTCTGATATGCTTGGGCGTGTGACATGTGTTGTGCCCAAATTTGCAGTGTAGCCGTATCTTTAAACTTTATTAATGATATAGGGGTTGGACCTCGAGAATAATTTCATCTGCTGATCCCAAGGAAGACTTGTTCAGAGGTACAATACAGTCAACGACTCGTGAAATTCTGTAACGGCCATCGTGTTCAAGAGCCCTTTTTTGGGAGATAATATAGTAGTTACAGAATTTAGCAGGCTTAACAGCAATGAATACATTTGGGGGCATTTCTTTTATGATTGCATTTTACTCATTTTGGACTAAAATTTTTTTTTCAATTGGTTTTTGTTAAAATTTCCTGTAGTTTTAGTGCTACAAGGTTATGTTTCAGTCTATTTGCAGACTGTTGCTTTCTGTTTTACACTAAGTCCCATCAGATGACCACTTTCTCTGTAGTAGAGGTGAGTGAACTTGAAATTAGTTTCATGTCCAATTCTTAAATTTTCTAAAAAATTCAATTCACAGCCTAAATCGATTCTACTTGAATCTAATTGGCCTGAAAAAACTGTATCTGACTCTTTCAGGTCTCATAGGACTAAGATTTGTTTTTATATATCTTGTCATTCTTTTTACATTTTTTTTACGAATTTTTACAGTTTTTCCTCCCTTTTCCCTATTTTAAGCTCTTGAATTCAATGACAGCAATAGAAAATAATGTCAATAACAATTACATATATAGCTATTAGGCTTGAGTGAATCGAGCTACGGATCATGGATCCAAAGTCAATTCATTCAAAAACTTTGTTTTTAAAATGCTGTTTCCATACAGCATTAAAATGTAATGGCTCCGTGGAGCCAAGCTTCGTCTCACCTGAAGTCGTGTGAGACTAAGGTGACTTACTACTGTATTCCTACTTGTGTATTTAACCACCTGCAGACCGCCTAACGTACGGATGCGTCCAGGTGGCGGCAGGTTTGTTCCTCCTTGACGCGTCGGCGCGTCATCTCGCGAGAGGCGAGATTTGCTGTGAGTTATACTGCAGCCTGCCAGCGATGATCAATCGCTGTCAGGCTGTAGATGCAAAATAAATCTTATCAAAGAGGTAGCTATGGACCAGGTAGCTATGTAAAGTAGCACTAAGCACCACACTACACCCCCCTGTCACTTATTAACCCCTTGTTAACCCCTGATCACCCCATATAGACTCCCTGATCACCCCCCTGTCACTGATACCCCCTGTAGGGCTCCATTCACATGTCCATATGTGTTTTGCGGATCCAAGGATCCGCAAAACACGGACACCGGCAATTTGCTTTCCGCATTTTGCAGATCCGCAGATTGCCAGAACTATATAGAAAATGCCTTTTCTTGTCCGCAATTGCGGAAAAGAATAGGACATGTTCTAAATTTTTGCGGAACGGAAGTGCAGACCCGGAAGTGCGGATCCGCAATTCCAGATCTGAGCGGGACAAAGTCTGTCCCCATAGAAATGAATGGGTCCGCAATTCCGTTCCGCAAACAGAATTGCGGATGTGTGAATGGGGCATAAGGGTCCCTTATCACCGCCAGTTAGTTAGCTACTTGTTAGGTAGTTAGCGCCCAGCCCACCACACCACAGTCACTGATTTTGGCAGAGATTTTTTCATCCACATTGATTGATGCGAATGAAGAAATCTGTGCCGTTCATTTATTTTATTTTTTTCAGCGCAGAGGCTGAACAGAAAAAAAATATCTCATTACCCGTATGCTCAATATAAGGAGAATCGCAGAAACTCCTAATGCTGGCCATACAGGTAATGATTGCGGAGACCCTCAAATGCCAGGGCAGTACAAACACCTCATATGTGACCCCATTTTAGAAAGAAGACACCCCAAGGTATTCCGTGAGAGGTATGGTGAGTTCATGTAAAATTTTATTTTTTGTCACAAGTTAGTGGAATATGAGATTTTGTAAAAAATATATATATATATATATCAATTTCCGCTAACTTGTGCCAAATTTTTTTTTTTTCTGTGAACTCGCCATGCCCCTCACGGAATACTTTGGGGTGTCTTCTTTCCAAAATGGGGTCACATGTGGGGTATTTATACTGCCCTGGCATTTTAAGGGTCGTAAAGCGTGAGAATCTAAATGCGTAAAAATGCCCTGTGAAATCCTAAAGGTACTTATGGGAATTTGGGCCCCTTTGCGCATCTTGGCTGCAAAAAAGTGGCACACATGTGGTATCGCCGTGCTCAGGAGAAGTAGGGCAATGAGTTTTGGGGTGTATTTTTGCATATACCCATGCTGGGTGAGAGAAATATCTCTGTAAATTGACAACTTTGTATAATTTATTTTTTAAAGTTGTAATTTACAGAGATATTTCTCACACACAGTATGGGTATATGTGAATACACCCAATACTACCTTCACTTCTCCTGAGTATGACGATACCACATGCGTGACACTTTTTTGCAGCCAAGATGCGCAAAGGGGCCCTAATTCCAATGAGTACCTTTAGGATTTCACAGGGCATTTTTACACATTTGTGACAAAAAATAAAATTTTACATGAACTCACCATACCCCTCACGGAATACCTTGGGGTGTCTTCTTTCCAAAATGGGGTCACATGTGGGGTATTTATACTGCCCTGGCATTTTAGGGGTCTCTAAAGTGTGAGAAGAAGTCTGGAATCCAAATGCCTAAAAATGCCCTGTGAAATCCTAAAGGTACTCATTGGAATTTGGGCCCCTTTGCGCACCCAGGCTGCAAAAAAGTGTCACACATGCGGTATCTTCGTACTCAGGAGAAGTAGGGCAATGTGTTTTGGGGTGTATTTTTACATATACCCATGCTGGGTGTGAGAAACATCTCTGTAAATGACAACTTTTTAAAAAAAATGTATACAAAGTTCACTCAAGCCTAATAGCTATAAGTAGAGTTGAGCAAACTTCTGTTTTAAGTTCATTTTCCAAAGTTCGGGTTCAGGTTATCCAAGCATCCTGTTATGGATTCCGCTACCATGGACCATAACGGCATTTGGAATCCATAAAGGGATTCTTCAATGAACCCGAACCTTGGACAACACGGAGGACCTGGGGTGACGTCACCGTCATGTGATCAGTGCAGGGGGCGTGGCTCAGTACTGGATTGGATAAGAGGTCGTAGGCTACCACCTCTTATCCAATTCAGTACTGAGCTACGCCCCCTGCACTGATCACATGACGGTGACGTCAACGCAGGTCCTCCGTGTTGTCCAAGGTTCAGGTTCATTGAAGAATCCCCTTATGGATTCCAAATGCCGTTATGGTCCGTAGTAGCGGAATCCATAACGGGATGCTTGGATAACCCGAACTTTGGAAAACGAACTTAAAACAGAAGTCTGCTCAACTCTAGCTATAAGTAAACGCACGGTTGCCGGTGTTAGAAAAAAAACTGCCTATTTGAACAAACATAGTGCCATCCCATTTGTTATGCTTTTTCAAATTAAATAACAGTAAAAAAAAATGTCCCTTATTGGGAGAGGTTGGTGTTCAGCAAAAACATTGCTTGTTGAGATCAAGCATCCATAAATTATGCCTTAGTAGTGGCAAATTTCTTGCTTCTGTTTATACATGGACGCATGTTAGCAACATGAGAAACAGTTACTTGTTTTTGACACAAGCACCAAAAAATTATGAGTTAACGGCAGGTATGCCAACTCTGACTGCCAAATGGCCAATAATTTAATAACATATTTACTTAAGTAAAATGGTAACATCAGACTTTTTCCTACTATGATGTAAGTAATAAGGCTACTTAGACAGTACTTAAACCATATTTATTGAAATACAATTTCTGAGATTCCAGAAATTTTCTAAATTCCTATAAGTAACTAAGCAATTATTGTGCATTTAATAACTGGAAAACTGTTCATTTTAAATAATTTTAAGAAATCTATGAAACTGGCCTCAGAAAAAGTTATGAAACATAACTGGTGTCAGGGGGGATGTGTCCACAAGAGACACATTTACTAGGAGGACAAGTAGAAGGATGACATTCTTGTTACACTAGTTGGTGGCCACTTCTATGTTTTCTGGCTATGCTACATCATGTGCTGAAATAGAGCCTTTATGCCTATTAGAGATGAGTGAATAAAATCAGAAAAATTCACAATGAATGCGAATTTTCTCGCGCTTCATGGTAACGAATCACAACTTTTCCTAAAATGGCGGCCACAAGCATGAGGACTGAGTACATGAGGCAAGGAACTCTGGGAAGGTGGGATGACCAAGATTGACATGCATGCATGCAGCCATTCAGCAGCCAGCCATTCCTTTGGTGTCACAGCCCTATAAATATGGCAGCCATTTTAGATTCTGCCATTTTCCAGCGTTGTGAGTGCAGGGACAGATGTGAAAAGGCGCTAGGGGCAGCAATTGGAGAAAGCTAATTGTGAAAAAAAATAATGAAAAAACGATTTATAAGTGCAGGAAAAGGATAGTGACGAATCTTTTCACAGCATTTTAGTGCAGTGAAAGACGTCAGAAGGCGCTAGGGACATTGATAGAAAAGCGATTTACAAGTGCAATTAAAGATAATTTGGGGATCCAAATAGCCATTATACAGCTCTGTCATTGCAGTAATTTATTCTTGGGGTGCAAGTGCTATGTTGAAAAGCCTTTAGTGGCTTATATCTGTGGAAAAAGAAAAATATATATGCAGTTCACTTCTGCAGCTATATGTGGGGAGAGTGTTTAGTGGCGTATTTCAATAACAAAAGAGAAATATATATGCAGTTCACTTTTGCAGTTATTAGCGCTAAAAGCATTTAGTGTCCTATTTTAGTACAAAAAGACATATATATGTATATGCAGTTCACTTTTGCAGTTATTTGCGCTAAAAGCGTTTAGTGTCGTATCTCAGTACAAAAAGAGAAATATATACGCAGTTCACTTTTGCAGTTATTTGCTCTAAAAGCATTTAGTGGCCTATTTCATTACATAAAGAAAAATATATACGCAGTTCACTTCTGCAGTTATTTTGGGTTAAAAGTGTTTAGTGACATATTTCTGTACTACAAGAGAAATATATACGCATTTCACTTCTGCAGTCATTTGGGGTTAAAAGCGTTTACTGACGTATTCCAGTACTTCAAGAAAAATATATACGCAGTTCACTGTTGCCGTTATTTGCGGTAAAAGCGTTTAGTGACCTATTTCATTACAAAAAGAAAAATATATACGCAGTTCACTTCTGCATCTATATGTGCTGAGAGCATTTAGTGACGTATTTCTCTACTACAAGAAAAATATATTTGCAGTTCACTGTTCCTGTTATTTGCGGTAAAAATGTTTAGTGGCCTATTTCATTACAAAAAGAAAAATATATATGCAGTTCACTACTGCAGTTATTTGGGGTTAAAATAGTTTACTGACGTATTTCTGTACTACAAGAAAAATATATACACAGTTCACTACTGCAGTTATTTGGGGTTAAAATCGTTTACTAATGGATTTCTGTACTACAAGAAAAATATATACGAAGTTCACTGTTGCTGTTATTTGCGGTAAAAGCGTTTAGTAGACTACTTCATTGCAAAAAGAAAAATATTTACGCAGTTCACTTCTGAAGCTATATGTGCTGAGAGCGTTTAGTGATGTATTACTGTACTACAAGAAAAATATGGCGCAGGCAGATGTCGCAGCAGAGTAAGGGGGCATGGCAGCAGGAATGGCAGTGAGAGGCCTGAGCTCCCGGTGTTATTTAGCGATCGTGTCTTGACCAGCAACCCAGCGGTTCTTGATTGGTTAAAGGGCTTCTGTCACCCCCATTTAGCAATCTTCAGTAGTGGACATTAGCTATTTGCTTATGTCAGCTGAGTCCAAACATATCACTCTTACCTTTTCTCTGTGCTGTAATTTCTGTAAAAATCGTATTTTTATATTATGCAAATTACTTCACTACCAGCAACTTGGGTGGTTACTTGCTGGTAGCCGCCGCATCCTCAGACTGTAAACACGCCCCCTCTCCACTTGATAGACAGGGCCAGCGTGCGCTCTCCTCCTCCCGCTGGCCCTGTCTGCCCATGAAATCCCGTGCCTGCGCTGTAACGTTCCTCATTCGGCGCAGGCGTTCTGAGTGAAGGAGGCGTGCTCGCCAGCTCCTTCCTCAGTGCGCCTGCGCCGATGACGTCAGACTACACCCAATGCCGGCAGTCTTCTTTTCCCGGTGTAGTCTGACGTCATTGCCGCAGGCACACTGAGGAAGGAACTGGTAAGCGCCTGTCCTTCATGGGCAGACAGGGCCAGCGGGAGGAGGAGAGCGCTCACTGGCCCTGTCTATCAAGTGGAGAGGGGGCGTGTTTACAGTCTGAAGATGCGGCGGCTACCAGCAAGTAACCGCCCAAGTTGCTGGTAGTGAAGTAATTTGCATAATATAAAAGTACAATTTTTACAGAAATTACAGCACATAGAAAAGTAAGAGTGATATGTTTGGACTCAGCTGACATTAGCAAATAGCTAATGTCCGCTAGTGAAAATTGCTAAGAAGCCCTTTAATTTGGTCATCAACTTCACCCCAAGTGACATCAGACACCACAAGCCAACAGTCGATGGGTTCGTCAGACACAGCCCTTAGTTGGCATGGCCTGGGAGCAGGCACTGTGCCCTCATCTGTCCTCAACCTGCCTCTGTCCTTTACTGTTCCCTCAGCCACAGAAGTATTGTATGCTGTGGGCTCAGCTCCACTTTTCAGCAAGGAAGAGCTACTAGAGGACAGTCAGCAGCTACTGCCCAGCCAAGCTCTGGAGGAGACATCTGCTGCTTCCTTTGCTAGACAGGTAAGTAGTGATGAGGAGAGTAGCGTGGGTGGTGGTGTTGCAAGCGGTCAGGCTCCTGACCCAGAGGCCGTTGAGGAGGACATCAGTGACATGCAGACACTACTCGATGATGATGAAGCTGATCGCACTTGGGAGCCGGGTGCAAAAGGGGCTTCATCATTATCAGGAGAAGAGGGTGGCACCTTTCCCGTGAGGCAGCGGCGGAGCCAGCAAGGTGGTAGCATGGCTGGGAGTCAGCAGGGTAGCAGCAGTGGGCTGTCGGGAGCAAAACATGCAAGGGGTAGACAACCTGCTTCGCAGCAGCCTACCTGCCCGGGAAGTAGTGGTGCAGGGGTTCACGGAGGCAGGGGCAGTAGCAGTCAGTCAGTGCAGACTGTTGGGGGGAAAATCACCTACTTGGCAGTGTGGCAGTTTTTTTCAAAGCGCCAGAGGAGGTGAACATGGCCATATGTCGAATCTGTGAGCATAAGGTGAAGCGTGGCAAGGGTGCCAATGTTGGCACCACGGCCCTACATCAACATATGCAGCCATACAGTGGCCTGGGAGAACCATGGCTCCAATGTGGTGGTCCAGCCTGCCGCAGCAACCGCTGCTTCACCCAGTGGCACGCACCAGATTTCAGGCAGTCAAGGCTCTACCAGCCGAAGGGAGCTGTCTGTCATTCCCTGCTGGTCCAAATGCTCCTGCTTCTCCGCCTCCTACTTCTCGTCAATCATTCCGTCAGCAATCGATCACCGAAGCCATTGCCAAGAGACAGCAGTATGCGTGCACGCATCCAACGGTGCAGAAGCTGAACGTGCTCCTGTCCAAGTTGCTGGTGCTGCAGTCCCTCTCTTTCCAAGTGGTGGACTCTGCACCTTTCAGAGAACTGATGGCTTGTGCCGAGCCGAGGTGGAGAGTCCCAAGCCATAATTTCTTTGCTAAAAAGGCAGTACAGCCCTGCACAAATATGTAGTACAGAAGGTGGGCCAGTCCTTAAGCCTGTCGGTGTCAGCCAAAGTGCATGGCAGCGCCGACGTGTGGCGCTGTCATCTTTCGATTTCTTGATGATGCAAGCGGATAGGAGAACTCCCCTTTGTAACTTTGATATCAGCCAGTGGCAGCTGAAACCTGCCGTTTGGTCAGGCTCTTTGAGGATGCCACGTTATTTGCCAGTCGCCAGGACTACGGGATGAACAATGTAATTTCACTGCTTCATGCCCAGATGGTGGTAGCAATGGCTGGTCAGGGGACTGGGGACGTGGCGCCTAGATCTTACGGCCACATGAGCCCTGTGAAGGCTGAACTGGAAGAGGAGGAGGAGGGGGATGAAGACATTAGAGCACAGGCAATGTGTACCGAAATGGGTGGTTTTTCTACTCAACTGACAGGGCAGGACGAGCAGGAGCAGCCAGAGGAGCTACAGCACGATAAGAAAGATGAGGCAGAGGACCCAGACACACCGTGGAGATGGAAGCAGGGAGTCCCACCGAGTCACTTGCACAAATTGCCCGCTGCATGCGCACTTACTTGTGTAGTGACAGCCGAATTATCACCATTCAGCAAAGGGATGACTTCTGGCTCTCCACCTTGTTGGACCCTCACTACCAGTCCAGAATGGGGGCGTTTTTTACACCCACTGAGAGGGAGGACAAACTGAATTGCTACAGAGATATCCTATGTAGTCAGTTAGCCGCTGCCTATCTGCGCAATCATCCATCCTCTCGCAGGTCTGTCCGGGGGGGCCCTCTGCGCTCACGTTCCACTGCCATGGCTGCTGGGGCAGGGGTGGGAGGAGCAGTTCCAGCTCCATCAGCAGCAGCCTGAGTCTACAGTCACTGATGAGTGGCTTTCTTCACCCGCATAGGAAAGAAACTACTCATCAGCAGCAGGTAGACCTGGAGCAGGACCTGATCCAGCAGGTGGTGGCATACTTGGGCAGCACCCTGCCAACCCACATTGAAGATCCGCCAGACTACTGGGCAGCCAAAATGGATTTGTGGCTGCAACTGGCCGAGTTTGTCCTGGAAAAGCGGTCCTGCCCGGCCAGTAGTGTGATATCAGAGTGGGTGTTTAGCGCGATGGGGGCCATAGTGACCCCAAGGAGAACTCACCTGTCCACCCAAAATGTGGAGAGACTGACCTTTGTCAAGATGAATCAGGCGTGGATCAGCAAGGATTTCTACCCACCAATTCCTAATGCATCTGATTAGATCATCTATGCTGCCTCACCCAATACTTGAAAAAAGAGACTGGTTTCTTCTGGCTACCTGTCTCAGCTACTACTCTGATGCTGCCACCCACCTGATGCCACACATCGAATGCCAAGTGCTCCTTCTGTCCCGTGTTAAGTATTAAGTATTAAGTCCCGTGTCAATTGGCCTTTTCTTTTTCACATGCTGGTAACCACAGGGCATTTTTTGCCCACCGCTTATGTGATTGTTCTATCCCTGTAGTACTGCACATCCGATGGTGTGCATGCAGTCTATGCGGCACCTATGTGTACTATTAGCGGTTACTCAGGGATACTAACTTTATCCTTCCCTTATACTTTTTAACGTTGATAATAAAGATTTAATTTTAGCGCTCTCTTTCTTCAGTGATAGTTTCATTTTTTGAGTGCATACACGATTATATTTGGCCTTTTGTTTGTTTGCTCCTTCTTTCACCCACCTTCGTCAGCGGGTACTCTGTCACCGGGTCACTTTGTGGTATCCTGGTGCTGCTGCTGCCATCTCCACACTATGTCACCTTGCCACTCTGTGGTATCCTGATTCTGATGCTACTGCTGCCATCTCCACACTATGTCACCTTGCGATTTTGTGGTCTCCTGATTCTGCTGCTTCCATCTCCACACTATGTCACCTTGCCTCTCTGTGGTATCCTGATGTTGCTGCTGCTGCCATCTCCACACTATGTCACTTTGCCTCTCTGTGGTATCCTAATGCTGCTTCTGTTGTCATCTCCACACTATGTCACCTTGCCATTTTGTGGTCTCCTGATACTGATACTGCTGCTGCCATCTCCACACTATCCTGATGCTGCTGCCACCTCCAGACTTGGTCATTGTGCCACTCTGTGGCCTACTCATGCTGCTGCCACCTCTAGACTTGGTCATTGTGCCACTCTATGGCCTCCTGAGTTTGCTGCCACCTTCACACTCTGTCATTGTGCCTCTCTGTGGTATCCTGATGCTGCTGCCATCTCCACACTATGTCACCTTGCCATTTTGTGGTCTCCTGATGCTGCTGCCATCTCCACACTATCCTGATGCTGCTGCCACCTCCAGACTTGGTCATTGTGCCCTTCTATGGCCTCCTTATTTTGCTGCCACCTCCACACTCTGTCATTTTGCCACTATGTGGCCTTCTCCTTATGTTGCTCCTGCTGCCACCTCCAGACTTGGTGATTGTGCCACCCTGTCGCATACTCATGCTGCTGCCACCTCTACACTCTGTCATTGTGCCACTTGGTGGTCTCCTGATTCTGCTGCCACCTCCAGACTCTGTCATTCCTGACAGCTCATACATGCCTACTATAGCTAAATTCTAATCAAACAGAAACCCTGCTACTCTACAAATATACAAAGACATATCTGTACAGAGAAAATGGCAGAAAATTTCATAAAAGATCAATAATTTCAAAAAACTGCTCCTGAATACATACTGTCCTCTTTATACTGCAAAATACAGTTTCCCCCAAAATCTCTCCATGATCCCTCAATGGATCCTGGTCGACCCATCAAATATATAGTGACAGATATGTCAGTAGGCATGCCATGACAGCAGGGCCGTAGCTAAAGGCTCAGGTCAGGTCCCAATTAGATTTTCATGCCAGACCCCCCATATCAGACTTCAGATCAGACCCCCTTTAGATTTCTGTCAGACCCCTATTTTAGACCTCAGATCAGACCTCCTTTAGATCTCCATGTCAGACCACCATTTCAGACCTCAGATCAGACCGCACTAGACCTCCATGTCAGACTTCAGCATCAGAACTCAGGTCAGGACTACATGGCAGATCCCTCCTCCCCATTTCAGACCCCGATTAGACCTCCCTATCAGACCCCCCAAGTTTCAGACCTCAGATCAGATGTTAAAAATAAAGACATTCACTTAACTCTCCTGCTCCATCACTTCTCTCCAGGTCCAGTGCCCTCTCTTGCATTCTTCGCTCCTGATTGTCTCGGGGCTGCAGTGTCACTTGACTGCCTGCAGCATTAGGTCACAGTGCGCGTAGTACATCCTGGCGCTGTACACAGTCAGGACAGTGCAGCACAGCCAGGAGGAGACCAAAGAGGACGGGTGATTACAGTGCTTGGAGTGCTTCACTACCGCGCCTACTGCAGACTAGTGAGCACTTAATCTTAACGCTCACTAGTATTTACTGCGTCTTATAAAGCTAAAAATAGGCAATTTTCAGGCCCTCCTAGCTTAGAGGCCCAGTCACAACTGCGACCGCTGCGACTTCTATAGCTACACCACTGCATGATAGTCTGTGCAATAGGCCTACAAACATACAGTATTAATAGCCTCAGACTCCTCACAGATTTACTTATCTACAGCAAAAAGTAAAAGATTATAAATAGGGATGAGCGAAGTTGTGTTTTCAAGTTCGGAGTACAAGATTTGGGTTATCTAACAATACTGTTATAGATTCTACTACCATGGACCATAACGGAATTCTTAGATAACCCGAACCTGAACCTTGTACGCCGAACTTTAAAACACAAGTTCGCCCAACACTAATTATAAATAATTGGCCACAATGTGAACTTTTCTTATTGCAGTCATCTAAATTATAAATTTGACCATGGACATAAAACTATTCTGCCATTTTTGCTGAACATTTTCTAATACTATGTTTTCTTCCTTAGTTTTTTTACCAGGATCTGAAAAAGGCATTCATCACAGAGCAATTACAATGAGATCTGTTATAAGTGGTTACCTGAAATGTAAATCTGACATCCAAACAGCAGAAAGTGATTGATGCTGTTCTTGAGAGATGCCTAGACATGAGCTGCTCTTGAATGAGCGGGATATTCTGAGGAGATGCTTACAGCTGATCAGCAAAGACAAGGCTACAAATTAAATTGACAGGACTGATAGATCACAGCAAAGGAGAGGAATTGTAATTAGATTTGTTAACCAGGGAATATTAGGGTGTTTCCTATGTGATGTTTTAACGCAGTTTCAAAGCCAAAACTGGAAGAGAATTAAAAGAAAATAGAGGTAGAATCTTTTCTATATACTGTACCCCCCCCTTCCTTTCCAAATTACTCAAAACTGGCGTAAAGACCTGCATAAAAATGCATAAAATAATACATGTGAAAGTGCCCACTTCTCCTTTTAAATATCTATTGTGCAATAGAGCAGAAATAATAAATATACAGTATACATAGACCTCCTTGAAAACCACTGTAAGGATGCCTGCACACACTCATATTTTGATCCGATTTTTTTTTCAGGTTTCTGATACAGTATCGACCCTAAAACCAGTAATGGATTAAAAAAAAAGAATATGGTAGAATCTGTCTTTTATACTGTCTCTCTCTCTTATAATACAGTTCTGTTTTTATCTTCAAAATTGCATCAAAAAGCCTCAACAAAACCTGAACACGTACTAGCACCCTTAAAGGGGTTTTACAGGTTCAAGATATTGATGACTTATTCATGGTCATTAGGGTTGAGCTAATTTAGCTTCGGATCCTAGATCCAAAGTCGATTCGTGCAAAAAAATGCCGTACGGTGATTTGTCTCCACACAACATTCAAATATATTGGCTTTGGCAAAGGGAAGTGAGTTATCACTGAAGTCTCGTCAGTGACTAACTTCAGGATTTGATTTTTCAGCTTTAAAACCATTTTAAAACATGAATCCAAAGAAGGCTTCGGAAGCCATGTTGTAAAATGGTTTTGAAGTTATAAAATCAAAGGCCGAAGTTATTCACCAAAGTCTTGCAAGACTTCAGTGATAACGTACGTCACCTCACCGGAGCCCATACATGGGTCTCCGTACAGCATTAAAACAAAGTTTGGAGTGAATCAACTTCGGATCTAGGATCTGAAACTCAATTTACTCAACTCTAATAGTCATCAATATCATATTTGTGGGATTCTCACACCCGGCACCCAAATCAATCGGTTGTTCTCAGCAGTTACCTGGAAAAAAACATTAAGGGAAAAACAGTATTAGGATGTGGATCATTTCATCCCTATAGTTAAAGGAAACATATTAAAATCCTGATAGCCATTTTTTCTGTTAAATAAATAAATATTTATATTTATTATATTTTTATAATATTAATATTATATTGTTTATATTATTCATATTATATTTATTTATTTAATAGAAAAAAATGGCCATCAGATCTCCCCTCGGCGCTTGCGCACTGGGTCGTAATATTTCCCAACTTAGGCTCCCCGGCGCATGCACAGTGTCCCGTTGTGCAGCTGAACTCCGCTGAGATTTTCCCTAAACTGTCATTTAGCGCATGCGCAGATCGTCACAACTCGGGAACGCCTCCTTACGTCATTTCCGGTGCGACCGGTAGCGAAAACTCATGAATTAGGGATATGTAACATTACACCGGAATCACCCCGCACCGCTCGCCCCTCGCCAAGCCATTGGGGACATAGAACGCTTCCAAAGGAGGGAGATAAGTGGTTAAACAGCTGTTAGTAACATTCACTACAAGTTTGACTGAAAGATCTAGGAAGGACATCTTGCGGTATAACATCCACCACTCACCTTATAGCAAGGAGGTGAAAGAGGTGTTTTTTACCGCCATACATTTGAACCAGATGAATTGAAGATACTCTTGGCTCTAATATATCTATTGCTCAACAGTCAATGACGATTACAAATAATGAGACACATTGGATTACAATAGGATTTGCTTAGAACGACGTATAACTAACAATTAAGGGACTATGAACATTCAACAACATCAATAGCTGCGACAAAACTTGCGATATAATACTAACCATTTAAGTGCAGCACACCAAGTACAAGGGGTTATACGCATATATGTATAGAAGAGTGCATGTATATTGAAATACGGACATTTATGTTTGTCATCTGATTAACAATTTTCTCTCATTGCAACTATATCGCTATTTTCGACTAACGCTTGCTCACTGTAATCATTTGCTGCTATCACCTGCGATATCCATTTGTTTAAATCTATCCTTGACTATTTGTTTTAATTTGTTCTGGATTATTTGTTTTTATCCTACTTTAGAACCATTGAATTAATGTAAAATAAATATTTTATTTGAGATACACCACGCCTAGTGTAAGAGTGCTCGCCCAACACACATCCAAGTCTTAATTATCATTTCTAGAGAGGGAGGGTGCCCTCTCAACTGGGCTGGTAGCACCATACCATAGATATTCGGGAGTGAGCCACCACCACAATAGACCACTAACAGAAATAAGTGTATATTACGCGTATTTCTGCGATCTGCGACCTATTCCCATTCCCGCCAAGTCTAAAAGCGTGGGCGTTGCGTGTGTGAGGAAAGGGGATGGGCCGGTAGGCCCATCTAATTCATTATTTTCCATGCCTGTTTTAGACGTAGAAAAAGGTTTAACTCTACGCCAGCAAGGGAGCTGGTGTTGATTTATAGGTGGCAGCCGAAGTTATTTAGTGGCCGGCACCTCTATGGATTCACCACCAGCTCAGGGCCGTTTTAGACGCCAATCTTAATAAATGACCCCCATTGTCATTAGACTTAGCATACTCATACTTACTTGTTACAAGTTGTACGAAGCCACAATATGATTCATTAAGTGATTGATGGGCAACTTATCTAAAGCTTAAACAAGGGCAAAAATTCAGCAGACCAGTGTTTCTCAGCTGTCCAAATGCATGTGGAGTGAACTCATAAACACTCATTATAGCTTTATACAAATTTAGCTTAAGTGTTTATGAGCTGTCAGGAGTTCAGGAATAAGGAGTACAGATTCCTGATGGATTTTATGTAAAACAGAATGCCTTCTAGACTTTCACTGACAATGAAAGCTGTAGAAAATGAAAGCTGTAAAAGAAAAACTGTTGAAAATTCTTAATTACCTACTGAAAAAATTATTTTTAGCCCAAAAGGAGCAAAATGCAATAATATTTTTTTTAAAATACCCCCAAACATGTCTATAGCTTTTAACCACTTTTAATGTAACTCATGATTTGTCTTTGTAGCAGCTTACTGGCAAAGCTTGATTGCCAAACTTCATTGTGCCAACCACTAATACACTAACCCTGGGAACACACCTAAGCGTTTTTCAGCGCGTTCAAACGCGCTGAAAAACGCACAACAACTGAAAACCCATGTATTCCAATGGACATGGTTCACACTTGAGCGTTTTACAGCGCTTAGAATGCGCTGAAAACGCCAAACGCAAACGCTTGTGCATGAGCTTCTTTGGGGCGTTTGCCCAAGCGCTTGCACCCATTGAAAGCATGGGAACGTGCATATAAGAAAATATGCGTGTTCCGCTTCAAAACGCGCATATGATCGCGCGTTTTGTAGTAAAACACAGCAGAAAGGCAGAATCTCCACCCACCTTTGCTGGGTGGGGATTCTTTTTTTCTGCAAACTGTAAGCTGTCAATCAAAAAACGCCCCAAATACGCGCGTTGCAAAAATACAAAAACGCCTAAAAAAACGCGCGTTTTCCGCGGAAAAAACGCTCAAAAAAATGCCTGATCCAAAAACGCCTAGGTGTGTTCCCAGCCTTAAGCCTATCTTTTTCTGTGTCTACTATGCACACTGCTTAATGTGTAGTGAAGAAATGTGTACTCTCATTCTATGTGTATGCTTAAAATGATAGCAGACATATTTAAATGTGTCCCCAACAATATTTATGACACCCAGAAAGAAAACTTCCATTCTTACCATGTTCGCTCCATTCCAAGTTCTAGAAATGAAGCATAAGAGAAATGGAACTGTGTTGTAATTCTTTTTTTTTTTTTTTTTTTTTACTTCAGCAGAAAATACATTTCTTAATTAAAAAACAGAAAAAATATAGAACCTCTTTTAATGGCTGAATGCTATTCTGTGCAGGCACCGGCAAATTTGCTGTAACATAAAATTTGCTAAACTTTACAGATTTATGGCTTGTTGCCCTCCTGCTATAAATCAATTTTCCATTTTCCCTTAACACGTTTATAACTGTGAAATTGCAAATTTTGTTCGACCTGTTATCACATCATATATGACTTGTGGGTAACATAGTAACATAGTTTATAAGGCCGAAAAAAGACATCTGTCCATTCAGTTCAGCCTGTTATCCTGCAAGTTGATCCAGAGTAAAACAAAAAAAAAATCCTTGTGAGGTAGAAGCCAATTTTCCCCACTTAAGGGGAAAAAAATTCCTTCCTGACTCCAATCAGGCAATCAGAATAACTCCCTGGATCAACGACCCATCTCTAGTTGCTATAGCCTGTAATATTATTACACTCCAGAAATACATCCAGGCCCCTCTTGAACTCTTTTAGTGAACTCACCATTACCACCTCCTCAGGGAGAGAGTTCCATAGTCT
Source organism: Bufotes viridis (assembly GCA_033119425.1). Classification (NCBI taxonomy): domain Eukaryota; kingdom Metazoa; phylum Chordata; class Amphibia; order Anura; family Bufonidae; genus Bufotes; species Bufotes viridis. The sequence goes on from CM065591.1 coordinate 66,840,609, forward strand.
CACTGCTCTTACCATAAAGAATCCTCTTCTATGTTTGTATACAAACCCTCTTTCCTCCAGACGCAGAGTATGTCTCCTCATCACAGTCACAGTCCTGGAGATAAATAGATGATGGGAGAGATCTCTGTACTGACCCCTGATATATTTATACATAGTTATTAGATCTCCCCTCAGGCGTCTTTTTTTCTAAAGTGAATAACCCTAATTTTGATAATCTTTCAGGGTACTGTAGTTGCCCCATTCCAGTTATTACTTTAGTTGCCCTCCTCTGAAACCTCTCCAGCTTTGCTATGTCTGCCTTGTTCACAGGAGCCCAGAACTGTACACTGTACTCCATGTGTGGTCTGACTAGTGATTTGTAAAATGGTAGGACTATGTTCTCATCACGGCATCTATGCCCCTTTTGATACAACCCATTATCTTATTGGCCTTGGCCTAAGCTGCCTGACACTGGTTTCTACAGCTTAGTTTGCTGTTCACTAAAATTCCTAGGTCCTATTCCATGTCAGTGTTACCCAGTGTTTTACTATTTAGTATGTACAGATGACTTGCATTATTCCTTCCCATGTGCATAACCTTACATTTGTCAGTTTTAAACCTTATCTGCCACTTCTCTGCCCAAGCCGCCAATCTATCCAGATCGCTCTGTAGCAGCAAACTGTCCTCTTCCATGTTAATTACCTTACACAGTTTAGTGTCATCTGCAAAAATTGATATTTGACTGTGCAAGCCTTCTACAAGATCATTAATAAATATATTGAAGCGAATAGGGCCCAATATTGACCCCTGAGGTACTCCACTAGTGACTGACTAGTGAGTCAGTGACCCAATCTGAGCGTGTACCGTTAATAACCACCCTATGTTTTCTATCACTGACCCAGTTACTTACCCACATACAAACATTTTCTCCCAGTCCAAGTATTCTCATTTTATATACTAACCTTTTTTGTGGTACAGCATCAAATACTTTGGAGAAGTCCAGATATGCGACATGCATTGATTCACTGCTGTCAAGTCTAGAACTTACCTCCTCATAGAAACTGATTAAATTAGTTTGACATGACCGATCCCTTATGAAGCCATGATGATATGGCATTATTTGCTTATTTTCATTGAGGTGCTCCAAGATAGCATCTCTTAAAAAACGATCAAACAGTTTACCCACGACAGATGTTAAACTTACCGGCCTATAGCTTCTGGGCTCTGTTTTTAGACCCTTTTTGAATATTGCCACCACATTTGCTATGCGCGAATCCTGTGGAACACTCCCTGTCACTATAGAGTCCGCAAATATCAGAAATAAGGGTCTGGCTATGACATTACTTAATTCTCTTAGGATACGGGGTGTATGCCATTTTGTCCTGGCGATTTGTCTACTTTATTCTTTTTAAGATGCCGATGTACTTCTTCCTCGGTCAGACAGGGCACTTATAATGGGGAATTTACTTTTACATTCTGCATTTCATCTGCATTTTCCTCAGTGAATACAGTGGAGAAAAAAATATTTAACAGCTTTGCTTTCTCCTCATTGCTCTCTGCAACTCTCCCCTCATTACTCTGTAGAGGACTGAAACCTAAGTTCAGATTTATACATTTTACCATTTATATAATTGAAGAACATTTTAGGGTTAGTTTTGCTTTCTTTGGCAATTAATCTCTCACTCTCTAGTTTGGCTGGTTTTATTTGCTTTTTGCATATTCTGTTTTTATCCTTACAGTTTTTCAGTGCTTCCTCGCTACCTTCCTGTTTTAGTGATTTAAATGATTTCTTTTTGTCATTTATTGCTTTCTTTAAGGTTCTATTTATCATTTTTTTCTTGTTCCTTAACCTTTTATTCCCATTAGATATGTACCTCTCACAATTAGATTTTAGGATGCTTTTAAAAATATCCCATTTTGTGGCTGTATTTTTATTTTTGAGGACTTTGTCCCTGTTAAATAGACCTATGGCCTCTCTTAGTTGGCTGAATTTAGCTTTTTTGAAGTTTGGTATTTTTGTTCCTCCCTGAAGATACACTTTTTTGAATGACAATTGGAAGGTTAATACTTTATGGTCATTATTTCCCAGGTGTCCCCCAACCTGCACATCTGTTGTTCTGTCAGGTCATCAGATGAGACAATTTCCCCTCTAGAAAGCTAACGTGATCCAGAGAGACTTCTGGGCATTGGAATCGGACACATTTCCTTGACACTGTTTTACAGCAGCAATGTAAATAAGTAAAAAGATACATGCAGTGACCCAGATGATCATTGCTAAAGAGTTAATTCCATGTTAAAGTGCTGATGTTGTGATTCATTGCTAAAGTATTTTTCAAATCTGATCTGGGGGTCTGATCTGAGTTTGATGGGGGTTGGAAGGGTTGATCTGAGACTGATTGGGGCTGGTTGTTTGATCTGAGGCGTATTGGGTCTGATCTGAGGCTGATGGGAGCTGGGGGGTCTGATCTGAGGTTAATGGAGGCTGGAGGGTCTAATTTGAGGCTGAGGGGTCTGAAAAGGGTCTGATCTGAGGCTGATGTAGGCTGGGGGAGGTCTGATGTGAGGTCTGATCTGAGGCTGATGGAGCTTGGGGGTCTGAGTTTGGGGTCTGATCTAATGATATGTTTGACCAAATATAGCAGTCTAATTTTTAAGTTGAAAATGTTGTATGTTCCGCGAATGATGTTACAAATATCCAAATGGCCCTCGGCAGCAAAAAGGTTCCCCATCCCTCATCTAAAGAGAGACTCAGGGAGCTACTGCCTTTACAAAGATATTGGGAAAAGCCTGCTCTGTAATATACATTGGAACTGTGCCTGTTACTGCTGTTTGTACTAGCACTTCCATAATCTATTCAGTAAAGAGAGACTGTATTTGTTACAACCAAACGGGCCTGGTCATTGACTCCACCAACCGTCCTCTGCTTTCCTTCCATACCTCTAAGAGCACTCCAGCCTCCAACAGGCAGGGGCCCCCAAAAGGCCAGGGTGTGCCCTGAGGGAAGAAAGCGCGGCCCCTCATGACTGCACGGTGCAAAGTAGCGTCAGAGCGAGGACTGCCACCATGAGTATAACTACCCCCATCAGTGTCACCACCACTCCTCTGCACCTCCAGCTGCTCCATATGATATTTCTAAAGTTCCACTAGTTTCTTTAATTAAAGCTTTTTTTTAGTGTAGGAAATCTAAAAAAAAACATTTTACTCAACTCCATCCCCTGTTAGCAGGGATTTCTTTGAAAACTGGTCTCTAACAGTGAAACCTTATGAGCAAATTAAAGTGATTGTCCCACGAAAAATATTTAAAATTTTTCAAAATAGAATCTAGATCTGAATAATTTTTAAATTGCAAGTTAATAAAAATGTATTATAGCTAGTGAGTTATTCAATGAAATCCATTAGTACTTACTGTTTGTTCTTTCTCTAATTTCTTTGTCCACCTCACTGAGATGGATTTCAAATGCTCAGTTTTATCCTCCAACTGCCTCCAGCTGCAGCACAATGGACACTCTCTCTTGAAAAAGGACACACCCACTGAGCTGCCAGCTTGAAATAAATCTAGAAGAGCAAATTGGAGAAATGAATGGGAAGATGTCTAGATTCATGGGAGGTACAGGGCTGGTTCTAGCTTTGTTAGAGAGATTGTCATGTACTAAATAATGTCCGATTTTCATTTTTTACATCAGTCAAGAGATAACTGCTTTAAATTTTGATATGCCGTACATATTGGGGGTCATTTACTAAGCTGAAATATGCCTAAATTAGAAGAAGAAGTTGCGCCGCTATCTGCGACTTCACTCCGTTCACGCCAGTTCTAAAATTGTGGGTGTGGCATGGGCTGGGAAAGGAAAGCGCCGGCAGGCCCTTCTTATTCATCATTTTCTAGGCCTGTTTCAGACGTAGAAAATGGTCTAAATGTAAAACAGCTCGGAAACTGTCTTAAGTTTAGAACTGGCGCTGGATGCGCCGAAGTTATTGAGAGGTCTGCGCCAGCTATGGGCCTTTATTAAGACCAGCATCTAAAATGACGGTCTTAAAAAATGTGCCTCATTGTTTCTATATAAAGATGACAGTTTGGGCTAAAAAATGTCTACTTCTTTTTGACCAAAAGCTATTACAATTAAATGGTTGCACAGTTAAAGGGGCAGACCCCAGCACTTAGTCAAGGAAGGATTGTCATCCTGTTGTGGGCCATAAACTAGGGCAAATTAAACAAGTAGGTAGGGACAGTGGTTGGGCAATCTCAATATCTCACTAGTCCCCTCCCAGACTGATCTCTGTTGGATCCCATTATAGTCAATGGGGATCTGGTGGTATCCAGCAGTGTCTGGCTGTGCAGGATACCATAAGTATCGGTAGTCTGTTTAACTGCTGGAACAGACAACCAGATTTAGCTGCTGGAGACGTGAACATATCCTAACCATATAATATCAGTCTATTTAGGTTACAAAAACAAACAAAACTTGCAGAAAAAAAAGTGATGAAGATTTTAATTTACCTTTCACCTTGATCTTCGGTACTGACCTATTTTAGGGGCAGGCTGTGCTTTTAAAAGCCAGTGTTCTACATCTGTCAACAGATAAATCGTGCTCATGGTTATAAAAGATGATTTAAATGACAAAAGTTGCAAATATTTATAAATAGAAAAGATTTAATATGCTACATCAACAAAAAAGGGGGAAACTTTGGTAAGTGATTTTAAATATTTATGTGACGCATGATAGCATTGAAATATATTGTTTGATTCCTGGCTTCAAATAAGGGAAGTGATAACTAGAACATTTTTAAATAGAGAGTAGCAAAGTTTTAAAAAATTGGATTCGGTCCCTTTGCCAAATTTCTCCAAGAAATTTACTTCATTATGAACTAGTTAGCCATGAAATGTGTTAAATCAGGTCTATTCCAACCAGCAGTTAAACTTTGGGGAGAATTTATCTCGGTGTACATCAGTGTGCATTGCAGCAACATGCATAGCTTTTCTTTTCTGGTAGGGAAAAAGTTACTGGGCATCATGAATGACAGGCAGGTTTCAAAAATGGACATGCGTATCATCGTGCAGGCCACCAACAATCCTAGCTAACCGCTAGCTAAACCAAAACAAAAGCATACAGCAGACTTCAGTAAATAATTTTTTTTAAATGTTGTGCGCCCCTGCAGGTGTTTTAAAGACTCTTTAGTAGAACAAAATAACAACATGTAGGCAGCACTAATAAAGGTTTTTTTTTAATCCATGTCGTGGCAGTGCAAACACAGGCTTAGTTCACACTTCACTATTCAGTTATTCTCATCAGTTGTCAGCCCAAAGCAGATGCAGGTGAAAATCACAGAACAGGTTCAGATCTATTCATGATACCTAATCTGAGAGTAGGCTTGGTTCCTGAATTTGGCTCACAATAAGTGATGGAAATAACTGACCAAATAACAGAAGTGTGAACTCAGCCTTATAGGTCAATGTTAGCATCAGGTCTAATTTATCAGCGTGGACTTAACTGTGCCATCACCCAAGATTCAAGTAGTGGCCCCATGACAGTGGCGAGGGTGTCAGCAGTAGGGCTGTGTTCACATCACTGTTTATTTTTCTGTTCTTCTGATCTGTCAGAAAAACAGCCCAAAACAAGCGGATCCTGTATTTTGAGCATCCCCCTTCAAACTGTCAGTAAACTGTCAGCATTTGATCATTATTTATTAGGCAAAAACGGGAGTGGGTCCAAAACGGAGATAAAACGGGTTGGAAATATTTGCATGTCTTCTGTGTTTTGGACCCACTTCTGCTTTGGGCATCCAATTCATGATCAAATCCTGATGCAAAATACTGACTGTGTAATAGAGGCCTCGTGCTCAATTTACATGTGTTTTGACTATTTGCGTTTGAAATTTGTTTTATTCGGATGGAAAAAAAGTCCTATTTGCAGGACTTTAATGCCTCTATCACACGGTCATTATTTGGTTAGATTTTGCATCAGTATTTCATTAGTATTGGTAAGGAAAAAACATAGATAATATGTGATGGGAATACTTGCCTGTCTTCAGTGTTTTGGACGCACTTCTGCTTTTGGCTTCCAAATCATGATCAAATCCTGATGCAAAATACTGACCATGTGATAGAGTCCTTATGGATGCTCAAATGACAGGACCCTTTTTTGTTATTTTTCTGTTCTTCTGATGGATCAGAAGAATGTAAGAAAAATGGCGATGTCAACATGGGCAAACAGGGTCACTAACATCCCGTAATAGACTGGTGATTGTGGCAACAGCATGAAGAGTCAAAATAGTGGCCCCGGAACAGAGTGGTGAGGGTGGAAACAGCATGAAGAGTCACAATAGTGGCTCCGGAACAGAGTGCGGAGGCGGGGGGGGGGGGGGAACAGCAGTGGCAGTAACTGCACAAGACAGTGGCAGATCACAGTAGGAACAGATGTAAGTAGAAGCAGCAGGCAAGCGACATCAGGCAGGTGGCAGCATCAGAATTGTGGCAGCAGCACGTGGCCAGAAGTAACAGGCCATTTTTCACAATATTCTGGTGTGGCAGCACACTACAGTAGAACCTTACTGACAGAATGATCTTGTCTGTTGCATCAGGCACCGGTGTTTGGAAATCCTGGTTGATCCACGTCTGATTTATATTAATAAAGGCTTATCTCTCAACTTTTTGTGTTGAAAGGCAAGTTCTCTTTGCGGTAACTATGCCACTCGTCCCAGTAAACACCTGCCCTGATGCCACACTGCTGGCTGGACAGGAATGCTTGCCCACGGCAAACTCGGCCAGTTGCGGCCACAATTCAAGTTTGCCTTCCCAGTTGTCCAGAGGATCTTGAATCTGGGGTGACAGTCTACAATGCAAGTATGCCACCACCTGCTGGTTCAGGTTCTGCTCCATGTTCTACTGCTGCTGGGTGGTTTCTTCAGAAGGTGGGTGAAGAAAAGTGCTCATCATAGACTCAAGACTTAATTTGCTGGTGATGGAGCTGGTACTGTTCCTGCCACCCACCCCCCTCCAGTAGTCATGGAATTGTAGCGTGAGCTCAGAGGATTACACCGGTTAGACCTTCGTGAGGATGGGCGATGGTGCATAGACAGCGACTAACCGACTACAAAGAATGTTTTCATAGTAGTTGAGTTTTTTATCCCTCTCAGAAGGTTTAAAAAGGCATCAGTAGTCATCCCTCTGCCAAATGGTGATAATGCAGCTGTCAGTATGTAAGCAACTCAGCATGCATCTGGCTATTTCTGACTCTATTTCTACAGCCACGGTCATTCAGGGTCATCAGCGTCGTCTTCGTCGTCGACCTCTAGCTCCTTATGCTCCTCCTGGTCCTCTCCTGTTGCTTGGGCAGATAAATCACCTAGTTTTTATAGTATTCCTGGATGTTTATGTACTCCTCCTTGTCCTTATCCATCTTCTGTGTCAGTTCAGCCTGCACAGGGCTCAGGTGGCCGTTAGATGTAGGCGCCATGTCTTTTGTCTCCTCACCAGTCAGATTTGACAACATCCCTTCCAGAACATGAAGGAGTGGAATGACATAATTCCATAGTCTTGGTGACTGACAAATAAAGTGGCCTCCTGAAAAGGCCTGAGCAAACGGCAGGTGTCACACCTGAGTTGTCACTGTCTAATGTCAAAGTTAAATAGGGGAGTAATTCTGTCCGTCTGCATCATCAAGAAATTGGTCACGGGTTTCCTCTGTTCATACAGTCGGTCCAAAATGTGGCGTTCCAAATGTTGCATATGAGACGATGTAGGGGAACACCATTTTGCTTTGCAGCTCAAGGAGGGTGTTTCTAAGTGTGGTGTCAGAGGAACCCACCATTTCCTGGCTGTGTGTATCTTTTGTCACCTGAGAGGATGTTGAAGAGCGGGTTAACCATTCTAGTACAGCTGGATTGTTGGTAAAAACACAGCCACTAGATGACAGTGGCAGCTCTGGCCTGTTGCTGCGGCTGCTGCTACCACCACCCCATCTTCTGCTGCTACTTTTACCAGCTACAGCAACCTTTTTGCCACTGTCCCTTCCTTTTGAGGGCCCGTTCCTATCTTTATGTCATAGTGTATAGTAACTGAATCAGTAATGTAACTATGTACCTAAGTATGAATGGCGCAACAGGTGAACTGGATAAACGCGCCTATATACTAGACCGCCTGCTGATGCTGAGTCTGATGCACAGTAAGTCTATGTATAACAGAACAGATTAATTATTAACGGCGCAATAGGGGAACTAGGTGAATGCACCTATATATTACACCACCTGTTGAGACTAAGTCTAATGCACAGTAAGTCTTTCTATAACAGAACAGATTAAGTGCTGTATAAACGGCACGGCTATTTATTAGACTGCCTGTTGACAGCGAGTCTGATGCCCAGAAAGTCTTTATAATCCAGATCAGATTAAGAATGAATGGCGCAGCAGGTGAACAAGATGCACAGGGCAGTTATACTGAGCCTGCACTATAGTCTCCCTATGCTCTCCTAACAGTTTCTAAAAACTCTCTCTACGATCTTCCTACACTGTCCCTATCCAATATCCCACAATTAAAAGCTTTCTAGCACACTGTCTTACTTTCATTTTGTAACATGTGTAGCAGCCATTTTAGGGAAAAAAACTTTTTGTTACCACAAAGCAAGAGTAAATGAGGATTTGTGGCGAATCAAAGTTTTCTTGAAATTCAGATCGAAATCAATTTGTTTCACTTTGATTCACTATTTTTAAAGAAAACTTTTTCATACAAAAATGAGGGCAATCCCCATGAACCAGTACCACTCCTATCAGTGCCACAGCTACCACTCCTATCCTCTTCCCAGCACTGGAGATCACTGCATGTGCGGTGTGTGAATTTATCCTAAAGAGGCAAGGGTGGTTACTGCAGTGCTGTGAACACTTTACTGCAGTACCGGTACGATGATACATGAATGTGGCAGTGCTGGGTACTGTAACTCAAGCTTCCTCCAACCTGTTTGAATGGACTGAACTGCAGTACCTGACAGACATATTTACATGAATGAGTCACTGCTCCATTCTACAAATCAGTGGGGATTCCATGTGTCTAAGAATAGGCCATCAATTGAAAGTCTCAGAAAACTACTTAAAAGGGTCTTTTGGTATGAAAAAGTTTTCCCCTATCCACCGAACAGGGAATAACTGTCAGATTGGACTGCCTCTAATGCAGTCCCATGAACAATAAAAAAAAAGTGTCAGTGCACATGCTTGGAACGGGATCCCCATGCTTTGGATTCATAAGGGACTCAGCAGTTTGACTCCCTCTGATCCAACAGTTATACCCTATCCTGTGAATAGGGGATAACTAACTAATTAAAATATCCATTTAAAGGGCTTGTTTCATTAAACCAACTTATCCACTATCAGGCCCCACACCAATCGCAAGAACCCCTCCATTCAGCTCTATGGGGTTACTGGAGATAGTTGAGCACTTGTAGTCAGCTATCTCCAGCAGTCTCCAAGAGTTTAATGGAGTGGTGATCATGTATACGTGTCTTCTGCTCCATTCAAACAGGAAGCACAAACCCCCAGAGGTTGGACCCTCACTGCTCATGGCCCTTATGTTATGTAAAAACAACTGATTCATTAGCCAGTATATGTACATATATATTAGAATAGAAAATGACAATAAAAGTCAACTACACTGTGTACTGGAAATGCTTGGGTACTGCAGCTCAACTTCCATTTATTTGAATAGGAGCTGTACAGTACCCAATAATATGGATCATTGACAATCAGTACTAGGGATGAGCTAATCGACTTTGGATGAAACATCCAAAGTTGATTCGCATAAAACTTCAGTCCAATACTGTACGGAGTGAGCACTCCTTACAGTATTAAAATGTGAAGTAATAACTTCATAGATTAATTTTTACTGGGTTCGGTTCCAAGTGGTACCTTACAGTATTGGACCGAAGTTTTATGCGAATCCACTTTGGATGTTTCACCCGAAATCAATTCGCTCATCCCTAATCATCACCATAAACGATTGAGAACCATTCTATTACACAACAATCAGAAATCACATAATTGCTTTTATTCCAATATCTATACTCTTTAATGTAGTATGAATATTCATATTAATGAAACAATAATAATGTAGATGATAATCTTGATGTGAAGTGAAAGGTCAGCTCCTACCTGCATCTTCCATATATATGGCTGTAATCCTCCTTCCTTCTATCTGTAGCTTATATACAAGGCATGATGAGGATGATAATTGTGTTGATAAGGGAGGGGGGTGATGTTGATGAGGATGGTGATGGTGTTGATGGGGATGGTTATGATGATGGTATTTAAAGCTGCAATAAACACAGAAAAATGAACGTCATAGAAAGAATACAACACTAATAGACGCAAAGCTAACACTTAACATTAGCTCATCCAGAGATCAGTAGAAGCTGTACAAGTAGATATGTAGTTAGCTACCCCTACTGGTGGCAGGCACAATCATTTTTATGGCTATACAGGTGATAATTTGGGGAGTCAACTTTTCTAATGATGTTTAAAGGTATTAAATGATGTTCATTATTCAAAATTATAGGTTAATAATAAACAAAAATTATATATACATGGTACTAATAATGATCCATATATGGGGATGCTGCAATGTTCTTTCTAGAATAACTACTTCACATAACTACTGTAAGGGGGCACATAACTTATCATAACTACTGTAAGGGGGAACATAACTGGGCATAATTACTGTTAAGGGACACATATCTGAGTGAATTGCTACTGTAAGGGGGCACCTCTCTGGCGATAACAACTGTGAGGGGGCACATATCTGGTCATCGCTACTGTGAGGGTGCACATATCTGGTCATCGCTACTGTGAGGGGGCACATATCTGGGCATTGCTACTGTAAGGGGGCATATATCTGGGCATTGCTACTGTGAGGGGGCACATTTCTGGCCATAACTACTGTGAGGGGGCACATATCTGGGTATCACTACTGTGAGGGGCACATACCTGGTTAACACTACTGTGAGGGGGCACATATCTGAGCATCAATATTGTAAGGAGGCACATATCGGAGCATTACTACTGTGAAGGAGGCACATATCTGGGCATAACTAATGTGAGGGGGCAGAATGCTGGCATAACTACTGTGAAGTGGCAGAATGCTGGCATAACTACTGTGTGGTGGCATAAAGGAAGAATAATTACTATGTGGGGGCATTTAGGGGACTGGGTGGGATTTGGTGTTTAGTTATGTTTTGGGCGGAGTTAGAGATGTGGCCTAGTGCTGAAAAAATTTGCTGTGACGAGCTTTGCCGCACATAATGTCCCTCTTCCTTCTTTGGGAGATATGTTGTATCCTTATATAAATCAAATTAGGCTCCTATGTACATGATAGATGTGTCATGTGTACCAATGCAGGAACTTACCTGAATGAATAGGGCAATGCCCACTGCTATAAAAGCCGTAACTGCTCCTGACGTAAGTGCAATCGCAATGTCAATCTCTATTCAGAAATGGAATAAAATTAAAATTATGTTTATTGGCCAGAAAATTCCTAAATATTTACATAATGCAAAGTGTTACTACAATATCAGGACCTGTTGCTGGCAGACGCCTGTCATTGTCCTCATCATTATTATATGGAATGATGGCGGGGCACATCCACACCTAGAGATTATTATTTACATACATAGAAAAGTCTACAGAACAGGCAATTATGGAAAAAATAATACATCTTCAATGAATGTGTGTTGTCTGCTCTATAGTAGCTTTGCCTACGGTACAAATGGCCCCAGAAAAAAGTATCTGTGTGTGCCATCTGTGGCATGCCAAAAATAAAAATCACCTTTTTTTTAAGAAAAGCATTATATCCATATTCTGCTTGATATCGGTGATAATATAAAAAATAAAACAATAAAAACCATGAAAAAAAAAAGAAATTAAGTTGTAAAATGCAGAACTCTGCCCTCCAGCACAGACCTGACATCCTGAATCACTCCTTCTCTAACTCTCAAAGGCTCAGGCAGCTGATCAGCCTCTTCTGTGCCCTCTGCCATAACTATGACATCACTGTCTACCAACACTTTTATTGTGATGTCATCATTCTAAGATGTCTTGACAGCAAATGACACAAGGCTGGAACACTAGAAGGTTTAGGTTTACTAAATGTCTAGCATTTATCCATAATGTGTTTTTAGAACTAAAATTCAGGTTTTAATATATCTTTTTTTTCCCTCAGACACCTCCAAATCCCCTGCACAGAAAAAAATAAAATAGAAAATCTATATATATGTAGTAAGGCTGATTAGTCAGCCTGCATTTGTGTGAGGGGCGGAGGCTTTTCTTAAACAAGCCACTGCCTCACTCCTGGGCATGTGTTCTTCAGGTGCCGCTGGGTGTCATTAGTGAACTAGCTTCTCTGGTGGTAGGATTTCTTTCTTTGCAGCATGGAGTCAGAACGGAGCTTTATTTCGCTCACTGCTACGGTAGCAATGCACACTCTGTAATACGTAAGTAAGTTGGGCTGTGGGCGTCTCTCCTGGCCGGTCGGATCCCGACTTTGCTAGCGAACGGGAGGCTTCACCTCAGAATCTGCTGCCTCAGGTTTGTTTTGTTGGGGCTAAGTATTTCTATTTCTTTTCAACTTCGTTTCTCTGATAATAGGAGTTAGTTCCTATATATCTTGCAAATTTTACTTCGCTTTGTTTGTCGCGTATGTAAAGTTACTTCAGCTTGTACTCAGTAAAGGAAGAGTTACCCGGGCTACATGTGACGTCATGTTTGGAGATCGGACGAAGCTGTTGTTCAGGCCTATTGCTGTAGCTGTTCCTTGCGATGTGACTCCCCCTCCCGCAGCTACCACCACCATTAGACTTCCTGTATTTTCCCTGCTTTATGTACTAAACACCCTGATTCACTTTATGCTCTGCTCTTATCCTGAGCAGCATTTACACGTTCGGCTTTTACTTCTGTCCTATGCCTAATATTGCACCATGCTTCATACGCCTCACAACCTCAGATGCATTGCACGTCTTTTATTGTCCATCACTTTCACGCTGCTCGTTCCAAGACCGGCCTTTACATTTTGCTGTTACACTCTCTGCTCACTGGAGCTGTGTCCACATGTCTGCTATATTAGTCATGCTTCATACGTTAATTACATTCGAGTTGCATTCACCCGTTGGCTGTTACATCACATTCCGTACCCAGCCGACATCCGGAACTTTATTACACGCCTGCTATTACATGTTTGTCATACTCTGCCCACGGCCAGAGCTGCTACTGTTACTACATTTTTATTCTCTGTCTGCACAAGACCGGTGTTCACACTTTGCTGTTACATCATGTTTTTTCTACTCCACTCGCAACTTGAGCTGCGTTCATGCGTCGGCTAGTATACCATGTTTCCTCTGCTCACATTGAGAGCTGAGTTCACATGTCTGCTGTTACAACAGGTTCATTCTAGGCTTGTTTAAGAGATGCGTTCACGTTCGCTATCACATCATGTTCATGCTCCACTCACATTTAGAGCTGCTGTTATACCAATTTCATTCTCGGCCCACACCCAGAGGTGCATTCACACTTACGCGGTCAAACTGCTTTCATACAGAGCTGTGTTCATACGTCTATTAGTATATCATGTTTGCTCTACTCACAACCAGAGCTGCATTCACACGTCCACTGTTACTACAGGTTCTTTCCAGGCCCATTTCAAGAGCTGCGTTCATGTCACTGTTACATCATGTGTCATGCTCCATTCACAACCAGAGCTGCTGTTATACCAATTTTATGCTCTGCCTATACCCAGAGTTGTGTTTACACTTCTACTGCTACAACAGGTTTTATACCCCACTCGCCAGAGCAGCTTTCCATGTCTGCTGTCACTTCAAGTTAATATTCCGTTCACATCCAAAGCTGCGTCCGCACGTCTGCTTTTACATCTTGTCCTCTACTCCCTTCACTACTAGAGCTGTGTCCATGTGTCCGCTGATGCATCACGTTAATACATTCAGTTTGCATTCTTATGTCTGCTTTATACCATGTTTTTCATGCTGTAGCCATACTTAGAGCCGCGCTCATACGTCGCTTATACCATGTTTTTTTTTTTTTTTGTTTTGTTTTTAGGCACTACTCACATCAAGAGCGGCATTCACCCATCTGCTGTTACAACATGTGTTACACTCTGCTCCCACTCAAAGCTGCATTCTTCTGTTCCTTGCTACATCATGGTTTTTACTCGATAATCTCAACGGGGCACTCCGCACCCACTGCTTGGTACCGCTTTCCTGGCAAACATGGCTGCTTTCTTTTCAGGATTACATTTTTTCCTCAGTGGTCTAAAAAAAAATCCTTTTTAGTCCTGGTTCGTATTCACTCAGTTTGGTCTCCTTTACTCCTTGTTCCCATTCACTCAGATTGGTCTTCCAATAGGAGCAAGTTTCCTACTACGTTTTCACAAGTTGTTCATTTGTTTGTCGCGATAAGGTACTTGGCTTAGCAAACTTGCAATGCCTCAGGCTCTTTATCCCATCTCTGTTAAGTGTTTTATTTATGCACGTTGTTCGGATTACTAATGTATATATTTTCAATGCCTGTTGGCAGTTATGTTTCTTTAAGGCCACTTTTAGCCAATCCAGTCATCCAAGTTGCCGCCTATCCCATCAGGTCTGGCTCAAGTTTTAATTACTTCTCGTCACTGTCACGTCATTCAGATCAGTCTCTTGGCTCCGCGGGCCCGATGACTGCTTTGGCCTTATGGCTTGGGGGCCCCTTGTCTGCCACAGCCTCATGCCTCGGGGGCCCTATGACTGCTTTGGCCCCATGGCTCCAGGGGCCCTATGACTGCTTCGGCCCCATGGCTCCGAGGGCCCTATGACTGCTTTGACCCCATGGCTGCGGGGGCCCTATGACTGCTTCGGCTCCAGGGGGCCGTACGACTTCTTCGGCCCCATGGCTCCAGGAGGCCCTACGACTTCTTCGGCCCCATGGCTCCAGGGGGGGCCCTACGACTGCTTCGGCCCCATGGCTCCAGGGGGCCCTACGACTGCTTCGGCCCCATGGCTCCGGGGGGCACTACGACTGCTTCGGCCCCATGGCTACAGGGGACTAAATGACCGTTTGGCCCCATGGCTTCTGGTGCCCGATGACCGCTTCGGCCCCATGACTTCTGGGGCTCGACAACTGCTTCGGCCCCATGGCTTCGGGGGACCGATGACCGCTTCGGCCCCATGGCTTCAGGGGAACGACGACCGCTTCGGTCCCATGGCTTCGGCAGACCGATGACCGCTTCGGTCCCATGGCTTCGGCGGACCGATGACTGCTTTGACCCCATGGCTTCCGGGACCGATGACTTGTTTTCAGTCTTGCCTGGTTGGTTGACCATTCATTCTTCCAGGCTGATTTGGCCCGAATGTCTCACATTCATATCTGCTTCCCTGATCATCTGCATACAGCCCATGTTTTCTCAATGACCGCTTGGCCCCATGGCTTCTGGGGCCCGACGACTGCTTCGGCCCTATGACTTCTGGGGCCCGACGACCTCTCCGGCCCCATGACTTCTGGGGCCCGACGACCTGTCCGGCCCCATGACTTCTGGGGCCTGACGACCTCTCCGGCCCCATGACTTCTGGGGCCCGACTACCTCTTCAGCCCCATGACTTCTGGGGCCCAACGACCTCTTTGGCCCCATGACTTCTGGGGCCCGACGACCTCTTCGGCCCCATGGCTTCTGGGGGGCCGATGACATCTTCGGCCCTATGGCTTCGGGGGCCCGATGACCGCTTCAGCGGACATACCCCCAACTGCATCATAACCACTACCAATAATACCATTATACAAGGCACACATACCACCACTGCATCATAACCACTACTAATAGTACCATTATATAAGGCACACATACCACTACTGCATCATAACCACTACCAATAATAATTAGGGGGTTACTGCAGTGCTGTGGACGCTTTACTGCAGTACCCAGTACAGTGGGAGTACTGGGTACTATAACTCAGGCTTCCTCCGACCTGTTTGAATGGACTGAACTGCAGTACCTGACACAGCCATATTTACATGAATAAGTCGCTGCTCCATTCTGCTAATCAGTGGGATTCCATGAGTCTAAGAATAGGCCATCAATTAAAAGTCTCAGAAAACCACTTAAAAGGGTCTTTTGGTCTGAAAAATGTATCCCCTATCCACCGAACAGGTAATAACTGTTAGATTACACTTGGGGCCGGTACTAGGTGAAGTGGGGCCCTGGGGCGAAAAACAATAAGGCCACCCCCCATATCATGTCATCACCCCCTTCTTTGTGGCCTCAGGAGAAGCCCCCATAGTTCCCCATAATAATGTGCCAGTAACCAGTGCCTCTTTAGCCCCCCCACCACATGTGCCAGTTACAAGTGCCTCTTTAACCCCCACCCCATGTGCCAGTTACAAGTGCCTCTTTACCCCCCCACCCCATGTGCCAGTTACAAGTGCCTCTTTACCCCCCACCCCATGTGCCAGTTGCAAGTGCCTCTTTACCCCACCCCATGTGCCAGTTGCAAGTGCCTCTTTAACCCCCCACCCCATGTGCCAGTTACAAGTTCCTCTTTAACCCCCCATGTGCCAGTTACAAGTACATTTTTAACCTCCCACCCCATGTGCCAATTACAAGTGCTTCTTTACCCCCCCACCCCATGTGCCAGTTACAAGTGCCTCTTTACCCCATCCCGTGTGCCAGTTACAAGTTCCTCTTTAACCCCCCACCCCATATGCCAGTTACAAGTGCCTTTTTAACCCCCCCCCATGTGCCAGTTACAAGTGCCTCTTTAACCCCCCCCCAATCCACCCCATGTGCCAGTTACAAGTGGTTCTTTAACCCCCTCCACTCCATGTGCCAGTTACAAGTGCCTCTTTAACACAAAAAACAAAACAAAAAAAAACACTTATACTTACCTCCATGGCAGCGATGCGATGCAGGCCTGTTCCAGCCTGTGTCCCGCGCTGTATGGCTCAGGCAGCACAATGATGTCATTGCGCCGCCTGCACCGGCCTCTGATAGGCTGCCGGCAAAAGGCCCACAGCCTAATCAGAGGAACAGGGAAGCGAGACGCCTCTCCCTCCCCTGCCCCACAGCACAGCCATCTGTATCGCTGTCCTTAGGATGGCGATTCAGATGACTATGGACTCGGGCCGGCGCCGGGCGGGTGGTGGGCTTGGGGGCCCCTAAAGACTCGGGGGCCAGGGGGCAATTGCCCCCCTTGCCTATATGGTAGCGCCTCTAATGCAGTCCCATGGACAATTAAAAGAGAGTCAGTGCCGATGCTTGGCCTGCTGCTCTATACAGATAGGGGAACAGGATCCCAGTGCTTTGGATTATTACTCCCTTTGATCAAACAGTTATACCCTATCCTGTGAATAGGAGATAACTAATTAAAATACCCCTTTAAAGGGCTTGTTCCATTACAACTTATCCCCTATCAGGCCCCACGCCAATCACAAAAACCAGGGCCTGCGCCTCCTCTTTTGAATGGCCATGCATGTGCACTGCCGCTCCATTCAGCTCTATGGGGCTACTGGAGATACCTGAGCACTCATAGTCCGCTATCTCGAGCAGTCCCCTAGAGTTGAATGGAGTGGTGATGATGCATACATGTCTTCTGCTCCATTCAAACAGGGAGCACGGGCCCCCAGAGGTTGGACCTCACTGTTTAGACACTTATCTTCTAGTTAAATTTTCAGACCCGCCTTTAAGATCTGATTTACTAACACTGTCCATGTTATGGGGGGAGATCATCAGTAAAAACAACTGATTCATTAGCCAGTATATGTGTATTAGAATAAAAAATTACAGCAAAGTTACTCGCAGATTTCACTTCAAGGTATTATTCCACTTCCCTTGCTGACTTCCAGTGCTCACAAACAACACCAATCACCAGCGAAGGATACATATCATGTGAGTCAGAGGATTTTCCCAATGTATATATGCTGGCAGTGCTTTGGGCACAGTATAGCCTTTTAGGGGCTTTTAGTTACAGAGAGTCTGCCTTCTTAGATAATGAGCAGATGGGCCCAGAGTGGAAGTCACACAGGCCCCGAGAAACAGGATCTGAAATAGAAGAGGGATCTGTGGGAACGATGTGTGAGAGAGTAGTCTGACCAAGGAGTCCAAATCTCCATGAACCGTCATGACAATCAGTGGTAATGGAAGTTAATTTCTCGTTGATCCTGTAGGAATCCAGCCAGCGCTTGACCACAAAAAAATCCAGGGATAGCTTTCTCCAAGCCACCGCTATAGTCTGCTTAGTAGCTAAAAAGAATAAACCTATTACCTTTGACCTTCTTTCTTATCCACCGACCACACACAAGAGAGTGGAAAGTGGGTCCACGTACCTCAAACCTGCTAAGTCTTCCACCCTGCTAGGCCCCTCTCCCAACCACCCTTACTTTTTCCCCTATTCAATGAGTGGTCTGTCTCCCCTGTTTCTCTATTTGTTTTCCAAGTTTTTCGGCCTAACACATATGACCTGTTGGTAGTAATGGCCTCGTTTCTGGAACAGTGTTGTGCCTTAAACCATTATACATTGATGATGCATCAGAAAAAAAGTTGCTTCCTTTGTGAGCCTGTTGTGTCAGGCTTTTCATGTATTCTTTCTCTTAGTGATCTAATATTGCATCGATCTTCTTTATTTTTTGCAACACTGATTCATACTTGTAACCCTGTTATGAATTCTTACAAATTCCAAAAAAATTCTCAATAAAAACTGTCAAAAAAATAAAAATAATAGGAGAGTCTGTCCTGGTGTTAGACACTCTTAAACATAAAAATGATCTTTAGTTATTTATTTTTTAATTACATCAATTTTTAACTCACATTTTTATTTGTGCAGGAATTTATTTTTGAAATGGGTCATTTTTTTTTTTTACCAGATGTTCATGATTTAATTTAGAAATGACATATAGTGTGCAATAAAAGTCATCTACTGCCTATACATTGACTACCTAGCGATGACCTCTATTACACAGTGAGTTGTGCAGCTTGTGGGGTTCCTCGTTTCCATAGCTACAGGATTTCATAAAGTTCGTAGAATTCTCGGGAATGTATCCAGTCTTGTATGAACTGCAGCCACTGTGAGGTCTGCGGCTGTAATTATCATCATTGGAATATAGCTTGTATTTATGTGACAACTACGCAATCACTAAAGTGAGAGATTTTCTTTATTGAATGTACCGTGATTAAGGCTAGGTCTACACAACGAGACGTGTCGCACGACACATAGGGTACAACTACACTGCGAGATTTTGTCACACCAATGTGGAGCGACAATTTTTTTAATGATAGTCTAAGGTGTCGCACTGCGACATGCGACATGCTGCGACTGCGACGCGACAGTCGCAGAAAAATCAATTGTCGTGCGACATTAGTGCGACAGAATATCGCATGACAAAAGTCATCGTGTACACCTAACCTTAAAGTTCTGGTTGTCTAGAAAAGCATCTAAGGGGTTGTCCAGGATTTTACTATTGATGGCCTTGGTCTGAAACTCTGCACCACCGCTGAAAGGCTGTTTTGGGGTAATTCCAGCGCCAGAACTACACAGAGTAGTGGACAGAGCTGGATTATGATGCTCCTGTTGACTGAAGTTAGGGGAACACTGTCATTCTGGATCTGCCCCAAAACAGCTGATTAGCAGGGGTGCAGGGTGTCTGATTCCCGATGATCTGATATTGATGGCCTATCCTATTCAGAGCTTCTGGAGCAAATTACATTAAAACTTTGCTCTACAAGCTCTGATCGGGGTGGAAAGGGGGGAAAGGGGGCATGGAACTGCAGCTTTAGCTGCTTCAGAACATGCACAGTAGAGGACGTTACATACTGTAAATGGTACTGCTGTCTCAGATAAAACAAATGTTTTCCTCAGTTTCATACTTTCCTCTATTGAGAGGGTCCCCAGAGCAAAACCTGGAATAAGCAAGTGCAATTCAGCTTTTAACAGCATTTTACAGATTAAATGAATTTAACATCTTGCGGAGTTTGTGATGCTTCACTTGCACTGGTTTTATGTCACGTCCTAGATATGTTATTGCAAATTGAATTTAACCCTTGGATACCTCACTGCATTTGCAGTTGGCTAAAGGTTAGATATGTAGTGTGGTTGTTAAAGGGGACATTTATAGAGAAGAAGTGCATACGGGAAGGACTGCTTATCAATGTGATAGGATGTGTGTCAATGAAAAGTCGCTTAGCAGTGAATGGAGAAAGCTGTGGATTTGCGGCTTGAGCTTCATCCATGTAGGACCCCTTTCTTGAGATAGGAGTGGGCTCTAGAGGCGGGGTGCATTTAACCTCTTAGATGCCATGGTTAACAGCAGCCTCAGCATCTAAGTCAGGGATGGCCAACCTGCGGCTCTCCAGTTGTTGTAAAACTACAATTCACATCATGCCCTGTTATGGGCTGATAGCTGTAAGCATGCTGGGATTTGTAGTTTTGCAACAGCTGGGGAGCCTCAGGTTGGCCATCCCTGATCTAGGTTTACACAGGAGTCTCCCTCTGTGTCCCCTATTCCCCCCTAACAATGACGCATAGTGACATGGTGCAGATTGTCAGCCTTTGGGTCTGCCATCTAAAGAAGCTTATGAATTCCTGCCAGAGTTAATGGAGAGCACTACGCCAGCGATCAGGATAGTGGATCCTAGTGGCAGGGTTGCCGACCAGATTTTTTCTTTTTTCTGGACAACTTATCCCAAAAAGCCGGACAGTTACTACTTTTTACGGACAAAATGAAAAACCATAATGGATGATAAAGATTATAAGTAATACTTGTAAATCACCAGCATTTACTGTGAGCTGTAAAATGATGATAACTACTACCAAAATAATCTAGTCAAATACCACCAGCCTCACAAAAATCATGGACACATCTATTTTCTTCCACGGACACAGGAAAAAAGTAGCCTATTTTTACGGACTGTCCAGAAATTTCTGGATGGTTGGCAGCCATGCCTAGTAAGACTGAAAAAAAATTGCCTTCCTTCCTGAACTACAGAATTATCATGATATTTACCTTCCTTATCACCTCACCTCCAAAAAATGGGGTTAGCAAAAGTTATCAAAAATTAAAATACACTCCAATAAAATGAGCTCATCCTACAATAAACCACCCCTCACTCAGCTCTCTCTATGGAAAAAAAATTATAGCTCTCAGAATATGGCAACACAATGACAAATGATTTTTGTTTTTTTTTTTTGAAATTTGGTATGGCCATAATCATATCAAGCCTCGGAATCAGGGGTGTAGCTATAGGGGGTGCAGAGGTGGCAGTCGCTACCAGGCCCAGGAGCCAGAGGGGGCCCAAAGACCATTTTGCCACATAAGTATTATGGAAAGTACATACAGGTAAAGTTACACCTCTGGCTGGTGGGAATGGGTTAGGTTAAGAACTTGCCATGGGGGGGTGGGGCGGGTTGGAAGGTGTCATCAGAACAGAACGCAACGGATTAACTGTAGCTAAATGTCTCCATTCATTTCAATGGAGATGTAATCTGCACAGGAATCTGAAACATTATTCACACACAAAATCTGTTGGGGAAGATTCCCCAACGTGTGTAAGCACCCTAAGGGGTTTATGCAGTAAACAGGTACCACCCAAAACCCCTATCTGTTGTACCTATACACAGATGGACATGATACCACATTCCTTATTAGTTTAGAATAGGCATCCTCAAACTGCGGCCCTCCAGCTGTTGTAAATCTACAACTCCCACAATGCCCTGCTGTAGGCTGATACCTGTAGGCTGTTTGGGCATGCTGGAAGTTGTAGTTTTGCAACAGCTGTAAGGCCGCAGTTTGAGAATGCCTGGTTTAGAACATCTGCACTGCACACACACTAAAAGAAACGTGCCATCAGAAAATGATTTATTGTTTAAATCAAGTTAACATATTCAATTAGTTTTTACCCTATGGTTTAGATGAGTCATTACACCAATTATTAATAACTGGGTGCATAGAGATGTATGAACTCATGTTTTAGGTACTAGGTATGAATTATGTTTATATATTATAAATTTGGTATTTATGAGCTTTTTCATTATTTTTAGACTTCGGTATACAGATTTATGGTATCTATGTAATTATTATTCTGTTAGATGTTTCATATATGATCATCTTATGTATTACCGTATTTTTCAGACTATAAGATGCACTGGACTATAAGACCCTCAAAATAGACCCCCATTCTTCAGAAGCCCACAAAATCAGACCCCCCAGCTTCCCATCAGACTCCCCAGGCTCCATTAGCCTCAGATCATACCCTTCCAGCCTCCATTTGCATCAGATCAGTCCCCATCAGACCCCCCAGTCCCCATCAGACTCAGATCAGACCCCCAATTAGATCCTTTTCAGCCTCAGATTGGACCCCCCTCAGCCTCAGATCCCAGCCCCCTTTAGACCTCAGCTCAGACGTTTTAAAAAAAAAACTGACATACACTAGCTTGCTCCAGATGGCGCTGCATATCCAGGACTCACTGCAATGCTTCTTCCGGCTCCCACTGTGTACTGTGACCTGACGCGGTCATTAGCATTCAGACTATAAGACGCACTGCCACTTTCCCCCCATTTTTGAGGAAAAAAAGTGTGTCTTGCAGTTTTTACATATATGAGATAGTTGGCCATTGTTTTATACTATTACATTACATACAAGTGAAATGCCCCACAAAACCTCAGTGTTTGCAATCACATAGGTATAACACAGGTATCTATTCATTTACTGGATGTAAAATGACAAAAGATTCTCAGTTATCAACACAACTTTCTTGTTACAATCACATAAGAAGCTACTTATTTATTAAATGTCAACTGTTACTTCCGCTTTTGCAGGTTAGGGCAAAATGCAACTCCCGTTTTTTTTTACTAGCCATCTTCTTCCTGTTTGTGTTACAGCTTGGAGCACAGCTAGGTCCATATTCTAGACCATCCTGAAGTCAGGAGCTTCTCTCACTAAGGTTCTTTGGTGGCAATCTGAATCGAATAAATGTAATTGTACTTACCTGACTTTGTATTGTAGGATACATTATGTGTTTCCTCAAAAACAATTGAAAGTAATAAAGCAGATGCCCATTGGTGAGGAGGAGTCTTATAGGCCTTTTTCTCTATTCAATTGATTAATACTAAGCATGTGTGTACCAATAGCCATAGCACTTCCCATGGTGCCCAGAGGTTGAGGGGGCCCAATTAGATGCAAAAACATTGTAGCATTTTGTGGGGAATAAGAATATGGCAGTTTTTTCCTATAATGGATGTTTTCTGATATATGGTGCTATTATACATACCTTTATTTATTGCTACTTCTGCTGCTGTTTTAATTATCTAACACTAGGTGGTGGGTGCCCTTTCATATTCTGCTAAGGTGCTCTATGAATTATAGCTACGACCCTGCTTGGAAGCAATTTTGGATTGGATCTTCTGACCTCCTACCCCTCAAATGCCATGCGTACCTCTGTGTACTTTATTCTCTGCATTACTGCCATTTGGTAAGAGGCATCTTGTATTGCAAAGTCATTCTTGCGTTCTTTGCATGTTTCTGTTGTTCCTTTCGGTTGGAGACCATCGCTCCTAGACCACTTTTTGTTGCAAGAGCTGCTGACCAAGAGTTACAGTAGGCTGCATTCACATCCTCGTTTTGTTTTCTGTTGTCTGATCCATCAGAAGAAAACATAAACATTTAAAAAAATGATCCATTATTTTGAGCATCCGTTATGATCAGTTTCTATCCCTTTGCAGCAGTTCCGTCAGAGATCTGTTATTTTTGACAGGAGTCCCTTTCAGGACTTTTCCCCCAGTCAAGAAAAACAGATCTCTGACAGAACTGACACAAGTGCATGCAAAATGAGCACAACGGATGCTCAAAATAAAGGATCTGTTGTTTTTATTTTTTTGACGGAACGAAAGAATGGAAAACAATACAGTGATGTGACTGTGGCCTTATTCAACTCCATGAGCCAATCATCCCATGAAAAGAAGTCAATCACCCTCTTTGGGAATTTTGCTTTGAGCTGCCATCAAGACTCCATCACATTGTAGTGCATTTTTCTACTTTTGTCCTATAACCCAATAATGATTTATTGCTGTGAATTACTCTTGGTGTCCCAATCAAAAGAGTCTTTTTTTTTTTTGGACTAGAGTACAAGTTTTACAAATTTGGTAGATAATTATTCCATTATCTCCATGGTGTCATGTCATCATGTGACCTGGTCTTGTTTTTCATGCTATGCAGATTATATCAGTCTCATCGTGTCATAAACTCCAATTAGTAATACCTTAAGTGTAATAAACTCTAAATAAAAAAACACTCAAAATTAATAAAATATAAGTTTTATTAATGGATTATAATTGGCCACGGTTTGTAATGTTCCCCAATAATCATTAAAAGTAAACCAAAATAACTTACCAACAACGTTAGGTATTACCAACAATTAATAAATACCTAGTCCACTCGGAGAGTGACTATTACCCCCACTGTCATATAGCAAGCTATCTGGCTAACCAACATCGCAGCCCTTTTCATTCAAATTTTGTAATTCAACATTGAAGATGTCCAATCTAAAATCAGATAAAGTTTATTTAGAATTATCGTATAGACCTTCCACAAATCCTTCCAATTCAACATGTCTGTAAGACAATTCATTAATGGTGGGCATAAATTTTTCCATGTTCTTGTTTATACGGATTCTAATTTTTTCCATAAAGCCCAATTTTTTTTAGTTCCAATCCCATATGGGTACTATTTCGGAAAAAGCTAATTTGGATTGTGAGAAAAGAGTTTGAATTTTAAATAATGTGTTTTTCCATTCATTTATGAAAACATGTGTGCTTATTTTGCTCAAATCGTTGGAACCAACATCTAAAATTAAAAAATTAGGTACAGACCAAACTTTAGATGCTGAAAAACGAACAGAAAAAGGCTACTTTCACATTAGCGGCAGGGGAGTCCGTCAGGCTGTTCCGGCGGGTGAACAGCCTGTCGAATCCGTCCTGCCGCTAGTTCACGTGTGCCCCCGGACTGCCGCTCCATCCCCATTGACGGGGGCACACGTAAACAAGCGGCAGGACGGATCTGACAGGCTGTTCACCCACCGGAACCGCCTGACGGACTCCTCTGCTGCTAGAGTGAAACTAGCCTAAATGTTCCTTAAACGAAGGTCAACGATACCTTTCCAAAATACAATAACATTGTTTCTTAAACCTAAATTATCTGATTTTAATTTTATTGAAGAAAGTTTATTGGCCGAATAAATGAGTTCATTTCCTATTATCCAGACAATCTTTAGTTCTGATAGAGATAAAAACAACAATTCAGGTCTAATGTACAACCTGTATCTGCTAGAATTCCATCTACCTATCAATTTTTATGGTGCTCTCTTTCAGTCCTCATTTGTAAGCATGCGTTGCTGCTCCAATTCTAAACGAATGGGCTGAAATATTTTCTTTATGTAAATCAAAATGTTTTTTACATTTAGACAGCATGAAAAGTGGGCCTTGTAACTTAGACCTGGTAATTAACCAATCTTTTAATGCCTGAACAGGACATAGAGTGGAGGAATGAATTTTATTCAGACTAAACCAAGTTCCATTACCTTGTTGGTCAGTGTTGGATCTTTTTAAGAATATTTTGATTCTTTGTGGATAAAGTATTAAGTCGTTAATTGAAAAAGAAAGTAGAAAGGCCGCTTTAAATAGGCATGTCTCATAAGGAGATGAGCAAATGGCTGGTAGGTATTCAACGAATTTCTGTAAAAATTCTAGAGGTAAAGGTCTGGTTCTAGGTTTTTCAGGTTTAATTCTTTTTGATCCTTTGATTATTTATTTTAACAGACAATTGGACCTGAATGGGGGGATATTAAGAACTTTTTGGAAAATGAGATGCCGGATAAGATTTTTTGAATGTAATCTCCTTTTTTGAACAAATCGCAGATTTTTTTTTTTTTACAAAACGTCCTGCACCATACGATAGTGAATATGCGGATGTGCATGGCTACATTTATAAAGTCACAGAAAACAATCCACTGTAATAATAGATGCAAGCATAACATATGGACTAAGCCCTCACTATATTGCTAAATCCTGAGACACTTAGCCAATGCTTTCTGATCAAAACACATCTGTTCCCACCTACCCACCACCTTGGCGCTGGGTAGGTGGGCTCAGATGTGTTTTGATAAAAAAGCCAGTGACCGCCTTGAAGGAGTGCACCTTCATAAGCTCCTACACTGGGAGTAGCAGTCATGTGCACTTTTGCCCCACCTATCTAAGAGGTGACCTTAATGAAGGTGGTACATATAGGTGTGTGTGCTCCCCCTTTATTGGCTGCTGATGCACATAGAGGTAACTGGGAGCAGCACACCATATGTGCAGGGCCGCGCTCCTAAACATAATTGCATAACGGCATAGGTAGGTTTAGCATAGGACCTGCCTAAACTGAGACTACTTTGGCACTGGGTAGGTGGGCCCAGATGTGTTTTGATCAAAAAGCATTGGCTGAGTGTCTCAGATGTTATCAATAGAGTGAGGGCTTAGTCCATATGTTATGCTTGCATCTATTATTATAGTGCATTTTTTTCTGTGACTTTAATCTCCTTTTTTGCCCATTTTGAAGAGATTTGCAATAATAAGGATAACATGAAAAATATTATTATCCTGCTCCTTGAAATTATTGACTGAACAGGATGTACTCCACTTATTCCATGCGGCTGTATAAGCAGCCCATGTAGATGTGGCTAGGGCGTTACAAACTAAACTGTTGATCAATTCCAAATCGACTTCTAAAGTTTTGAAGGGCAAGGGATTCCTTTCTCCTCTGCTTCCAGCTGTACCAGCTGTCTGAATTGAGAGAAATGCTGCCAAGACAAAGAATATGCAATTATATTAGACCTACTGTACCTTCTAAATATTTGGCTTTTATTCAAATTATTTTTTAAACATATTAAGACTAGAGATGAGCGAACTTTAAAAAAAAGTTCGGCGTTCGGGTTGTGGTAACTCGCGCATCCCGTTATGGATTCCACTACCGCGGACTATCGCGGCATATGGAATCCATAAGGAGCGGCCTCCACCAACCCGAACTGTTGAACAGCCGAAGGACCTGGGGTGACGTCACCGTCATGTGATCAGTGCAGGGGGCGTGGCTCAGCACGGGATCAAATCGAGGACGTTAACTACTACCTCAGATAAGCAGTTTGTTGAAAAAACCACACCCTTTTTGTCAGAGAACAATAAGATGCGTTTGTTTTTTAAATTACTTTGCCAAATTGTTAAAGCTACCAGTACCGGAAATAGTTCCAATAAATTGATGTTTCTTATAAATGGTTATCCTAACCAATCTTTTGGCCATTTTTCATAACCAACTGATGCCGCATCATCTGTAAACAACTGAAGTGAGTCGGAATCAATAAATTCCTGTTGCCATATGGATCTACCGTTATAATCCTCCAGGAAGCATAGCCAAATTTGGATGTCATCTTTTATTTGTTTAGACAGGCGTATATGATCAAAAGGTTGTTTCTTTCCCACTGTTGCAGAATACATACTTTAGAAAAGATTCTCCCCCAAGGGATCACTCTGGCTATAAAATGTAAAGATCCCAAAGTGGATTGTAAGCGTCTTAATGTGTTTTTCTTTTACCTTAATAGATTATGTAATAAAATCCTAGAGAAATTAATTCTTTCCTCTGGAATCTTGAATTCCATTTTTTCCTCATCAATGGATATACCCAGAAATTTGATATTTTTTGTAGGGTATACAGTTTTTTTCTTCAGCTAGTGGAATTTGAAAGTAATCAGTAATATTTTTGAATGCATTAAGCAGGTTGATACAATCGTCTGATTTATCCTTACCAATGAACAGAAAATCATCTAAGTAATGGATTATGTAACCACCACTTTTATGCCTTTCTAGTATCCAGTGTAAAAATGTCAAAAATGCTTCAAAATAAAAGCAGGATAGAGAAAAACCCAAAGGAAGTGCTTTGTCGTAATAACATTTTTCCTTCTAATTGGAAGCCTAGGGAGTTATAACCAGGTGGGTTAATAGGTAACAATCTGAAGGCAGATTTAATGTCCATTTTTGCCATGAGCGCATTTCTTACTGCTTTAAGTAAGGATAGCGCTTGATCAAAAGATGCATAATGTACTGTTGAAGCATTTTTTTCAATTAAATCATTTAGAGAACTATCTTTTGCGTATGATAAATTATGTATTAGGTGGTAGCTATTAACCTCCTTTTTTGGTACTAAACGAAGAGGCAAAATTCTAACGTTAATGAAAGGGGGCTGTAAAAATGGGCCAGTTACAGTTTCCTTTCCATCTGCATACTGACTCGTTGAAGGCGAAGCAAACTTTTTTAGGAAATTGCTGGCGAAAAAGATTGGACCTTTGAGGCAACATGAGGTTTATTCAAAGGCCCACGTCATTGGAGCCCCAATTTAGTTCTGGGAAAAACTGCCAGTTTTTGTCGGTAGGATTCATCGTTTTTTTATTTTTTTTTATTAAAGAATAAATATTTCACAACATTTTCCATACAAATACATTATTTATAATTATTTCCCATTAATCCCCTGCACTAAAAATACCCGATCAAGTCTCCCCACCCACCCCTTGGGCCCCTAGTGCCCTCCTTTTGTATAATCAGGGCAAATCACTAATGGGGCAGAATGGAAGCCTGAGAACTCCATCCTCCCCATACCTTCCCCTAACTCTCTTCGCAATTCATTTGTCTATACAGAATTTTTTTGTAACTCTTAACTTTATCGACCAAATTTAACCATTCATAAACAGTGGGAGTACTGGAAGAAAACCAGACTCGTGAAATTAAAAGTCTAGCCAGAAAGGCTATTTTAATCAATAGGATTTTTTCAACCTGGGAAAAATCGCCCAAAATCCAACATTCTAACATATATGGGATCACTAATTTAAGTTTTTGGGAAATAAGTTTGGCTATTATCTCCCAATATTCTGTTAGTTGCGTGCAAGACCAGAACATATGTTAATGATCTGCCCCTAACAAATTATATCTTGGACACTTAAAGCTACTTCTCAACCCACATATATTAAGCCAGACTGGTGTAACGTATATTCTGTGTAAAATAGTAAACTGAACCATAACGTGGTTAAAATTATAAGATACTAACTGAAGATTTGTCATTATATTCCCCCAGTCAGATGGCTGAACCATTGAATCACATTCCCACGCCCTTTGACCGGGGGAAAACAATTCCTTAAATAGTGTGTCTATAAACAGTTTATAAATATTCGCAATTCTTAGATTGTGACCCACATTTCCCAATAGTTAATTTTAAGGTGTGTTGGTATTTATCTGTAATAATACTTTCCGTTTTATACTAGTGAGTGCTGAACGGAGTTGTAAATATCTAAACCAAGATAAATTCAATGTGTGTACTCTTTGTGTAAACTCCGAAAATCAAAGTATTTCTCCATTAGCCACTACTTGTGAAACATAAAAAACATTGCTTTTTTGCCAAAAAGTTTTCTGCACTAAATCCTCCAATTCAGGTAAAAAATAATTGTGCAATAAAGGTGTCAAATATAGTGATCCTTTTATTCCAAACCATGCTCTAATAGTGCCCCATGATTTAGAGAATAGCCTCCTAGTTTCCTTATAATCCTGTTGGAATCTAATTAGTGACCCGGACTCTAACAATGAAAAAATGTTACAACGTGTAGATCTACTCAATAAATGTCTACAGAAAAGGGCGCCCTTCCCAGTGTTTATAAAGCCAGAGCTGTGAGGCTATAAAGTATCCCTTAAGGAACGAATGATTTAAGCCTCCTTGCTCAATTGGTATATATAGGTAATTTATTTTAAGCCTTACCCGCTTTCTTCCCCAGAGTAGATCATTTATCAGGGTCGATTAGCTTAAAAAATGTGTCCTCCATCCAAACTGGGGAATTTCTGAGAGTATAGAGAAGTTGGTGTAATATTACCATTTTCACTAAGGATACTCTATCGT
Source organism: Bufotes viridis (assembly GCA_033119425.1). Classification (NCBI taxonomy): domain Eukaryota; kingdom Metazoa; phylum Chordata; class Amphibia; order Anura; family Bufonidae; genus Bufotes; species Bufotes viridis. The sequence continues at coordinate 66,870,547 of CM065591.1, forward strand.
AGGGGTGGGCTATATGGCCTAAAATTGATATTGCGATATATTATGAATCATGTGCGATATATATCGCAATACATATTCTCTATATGGGGGGGGGTTAAACTTTTTTTTATTTTTTTTCATCTTTTTATTTACTAACTATTAGCCTCCTTAGGGGCTAGAACCCTTGTCCTATTTACCCTGATAGAGATGGTGCCTGCTGTCCTGCTGTCCTCTGCTCACCGCGCCTGCGCCGAATACAGAGCGGCCGTGCAGGCGCAGGATTTCACAAGGAGACAGTGCCGGAGGATCGCTGCCCGGCACTGTCACTCAAAGTAAGAAGGGGCGTGCCAGCAGGTTGCCGCACGGAGCTTCTAGGAGCAGGGCAACGCCCCCCCTGCTCCTAGAGGCTAATTTACATATTATAAAAGTATGTTTTTTAGTCTGAATATAAATCGGATTTTTATAAAAAAGACATTATCAAGCTGCTCTGACATTAGCACATAGCTAATGTCAGACAGCTTATAATGTCAAAACGTGATGACAGAAACCCTTTAATCAGTATTTTATGGAAGCTGTTATATTGCAGGCCTCAATCAGTATTTGGTGGAAGCAGATATATAGAACCCCTTAATCAGTATTTGGTGGCAACAGGTATATCAATCCCCTTAATCAGTATTTTATGGAAGCTGTTATATCGCAGACGTCAATCAATATTTGGTGGAAGCAGGTATATCGCAACCCTCAATCAGTATTTTGTGTAGGCAGGTATATCAAACCCCTTAATCAGAATTTTATGGAAGCAGGTATATCGCACCCCTCAGTCAGTATTTTATGGAAGCAGGTATATAGAACCCCTTAATAAATATTTGGTGGAAACAAGTATAAAGCACCCCTCAATCAGTATTTTGTGGAAGCAGGTATATCGCACTCCTCAATCAATATTTGGTGGAAGCAGGTATATCGCACCTCTCAATCAGCATTTTGTGGAAGCAGGTATATCAAACCCCTTAATCAGTATTTTATGGAAGCAGGTATATCTCACCCGTCAATCAGTATTTTGTGAAGCAGGTATATCGAACCCCTTAATCGGTATTTGGTGTAAGCAGGTATATCGTAGGCCTCAATCAGTATTTAGTGGAAGCAGGTATATCAATCCCCTTAGTCAGTATTTTGTGGAAGCAGGTATATAGAACCCCTTAATCGGTATTTTGTGTAAGCAGGTATATCGTAGGCCTCAATCAGTATTTAGTGGAAGCAGGTATATCAATCCCCTTAGTCAGTATTTTGTGGAAGCAGGTATATCAAACCACTTAATCATAATTTTGTGGAAGCAGGTATATTGCACCCCTCAATCAGTATTTTGTGGAAGCAGGTATATCAAACCACTTAATCAGAATTTTGTGGAAGCAAGTATATCGCACCCCTCAATCAGTATTTTGTGGAAGCAGGTATATAGAACCTCTCAATCAATATTTTGTGGAAGCAGGTATATTGCACCCCTCAATCAGTATTTTGTGGAAGCATGTATATAGAATCCCTTATTAATATTTGGTGGAAGCAAGTATATCGCACCCCTCAATCAGTATTTTGTGGAAACAAGTATAACGCAGGCATCAATCAATATTTAGTGGAAGCAGGTATTTCGCACCCCTCAATCAGTATTTTGTGGAAGCAGGTATATCAAACCACTTAATCATAATTTTGTGGAAGCAGGTATATTGCACCCCTCAATCAGTATTTTTTTGGAAGCAGGTATATAAAACCCCTTAATCAATAGTTTGTGGAAGCAGGTATATTGCACCCCTCAATCAGTATTTTGCGGAAGCAGGTATAGAGAACCTCTTAATCAATATTTTGTGAAAGCAGGTTTATCAAACCCCTTAATCAGTATATTGTGGAAGCAGGTATATTGCACCCCTCAATCAGTATTTTGTGGAAGCAGGTATATAGAACCCCTTATCAATATTTGGTGGAAGCAAGTATATCGCACCCCTCAACCAGTATTTTGTGGAAGCAAGTATATCGCAGGTCTCCATCAATATTTGGTGGAAGCAGGTAAATCGTACCCCTCAATCAGTATTTTGTTGAAGCAGGTATATCAAACCACTTAATCAGAATTTTGTGGAAGCAGGTATATTGCACCGTCAATCAGTATTTTGTGGAAGCAGGTATATTGAACCCCTTAATCTATAGTTTGGGGAGCAAGATATATCAAACCCCTTAATCAGTATATTGTGGAAGCAGGTATATAGAACCCTTTAATCAATATTTGGTTGAAGCAGGTATATCGCACTCCTCAATCAGTATTTTGTGGAAGCAGGTATATAGAACCCCTTAAACAATATTTAGTGGAAGCAGGTATATCACACTCCTCAATCAGTATTTTGTGGAAGCAGGTATATTGTAGGCCTCAATCAATATTTGGTGGAAACAGGTACATCAAACCCCTCAATCAGTATTTTGTGTATATTGCACCCCTCAATCAGTATTTTGTGGAAGCAGGTATATCGCAGGCCTCAATCAATATTTGGTTTAAGCAGGTATTTCGCTCCCCCAGTGGCGTAACTAGAGTCCTATGGGCCCCAGGGCAAACTTTGGATCGGGGCCCCTCCCCCATGCCGTGCCCGGTTGCACCCTCTGTGTCCACAATTGTCACACCCCTGGTCTCTGATCCCCCACTAATGTCTCTCACTGCACCCCAGTAGTGCCCCCCACAGCCCCCAGTAGTGTACCCCACTAGTACCCCACACAGCAACTATTAGTTTCCCCCAATGCCTCCAGTAATGACCCCAGTAGTGCCCCCCACTGACCACAGTAGTGTCGCCCACTGCCCCAGTAATGTCACCAGTAGTGTCCCCCACTGCCCCCAGTAGTGTCCCCCACCGCCCCCAGTAATGTCCCCAGTTGTGCCTCCCACAGCCCCTTGTAGTGTCCCCGACTATCCACAGTCTTCATGTAATGGGGCCTAGCATTTTCACTGTACTTAATGCCAGGCCCCATCAGAGTGCTCATCTCACCTGCATCATATGCACTTCTCCACTCTCTAGGCCTCCAGCATCAGGCCCCGTCGCTGCCACACAAAAACTTGCCACACATTAAGCAGGTGGGTGGAGCCTGACTAATGTAGGTTAGGCCCCACCCAACTGCTTAATGTTGGGGCCCAGGGCCCGGCATTAAGTACAGTGGAAATGCTGGGCCGTGTTACATGTGAGCGCAGTGGTCAGCATCCCCCCGCCGGGCCCGATCGCAGTCTCACCCTCTGCGACCGCAATCGTTACGCCCCTGCTCACCCCTCAATCAATATTTTGTGGAAGCAGGTATATCGCAGGCCTCAATCAATATTTGGTGGAAGCAGGTATATCAAACCCCTTAATTATTTTTTTTTGCCACAACAGTTATAACACACCACCCTGTTTATTTGGGGCAACAGGTATATCAAAGCCCTCAATCAGTACTTTGTGGAAGAAGGTATATCGCACTCCTCAATCAGTTTTTTTGGGGGCAACAGGTATATCACACCCGTTGCAAATAGTTGTTCCAATAGCGCTTGTCCCTCTATATACCTGCGGTATTGCAGCAGAACTGCTACACAATACAAATGCACTATACGCTTTCTATGTTTAAAAGTATATTATAGGTATGTTACACCTCTAAATCAGTTTTTTTGGGGGCAACAGGTATATCATACCAGTTGCAATTAGTTATTCCAATAGCGTTTGTCCCTCTATATAGCTGCGGTATCAAAATTAGGGTTATTTACTTTAGAAAAAAGACGCCTGAGGGGAGATCTAATAACTATGTATAAAGATATCAGGGGTCAGTACAGAGATCTCTCCCATCTATTTATCCCCAGGACTGTGACTGTGACGAGGGGACATCCTCTGCGTCTGGAGGAAAGAAGGTTTGTACACAAACATAGAAGAGGATTCTTTACGGTAAGAGCAGTAAGACTATGGAACTCTGCCTGAGGAGGTGGTGATGGTGAGTTCACTAAAGAGTTATACAGGAGCTTGGATGTACTTTTGGAGTGTAATAATATTACAGGCTATAGCTACTAAAGATGGGTTGTTGATTCAGGAAGTTCTTCTAACTGCCGGATTGGAGTTGGGAAGGAATTTTTTATTTCACTTAAGTGGGGAAAATTGGCTTCTACCTCACAGTTTTTTTGGGGCTTCCTCTGGATCAACTTGCAGGATGGCAGGCCGAACTGGACGGACAGATGTCTTTTTTCGGCCTTATGTACTATGTTACTATGTTACTATCACAGCAGAACCGCATACAACTGCTGCACAATACAAATGCACTATAATATAGTTTTTATGTTAGAAAGTATATTATAAGTATATCACACCCCTCAGTATATCACACCTATCGATAGCACACCTAAACCAGTCCTTAAAAGGACTTTTGTGGCCCTATAAGCTAGCGTTTAGTGTCCCTAACAGTCTGTCCCTGCTCCACAAAGCAACCTCTCCCTACACTGGCAAAACACAGAATGTAAAATGGCTGCCAGATCAGGTTCTGTTATAGGGTGGGAGTGTGTCCATGTGCGGAAACGTCTCAATTGGCTCTCCTGTCCCACGTGATGGATGTGTCATGGGTCAAAGTTCGGCGCAATGCAAAAGAATATAGCACCGGCTGAATCGCGAACGCGCCCTCCTGGCGAACCGCAGGGCCATCTCTAGTCAGCATTCAAAGAAATATGTCTAACTGATTGATTAGTGTCCTGCAAGATACTGTCACTAATTGGCTTTGGTGTAATGTAATTCTCACCATCCTGTGTGTTTCTAGGTGCAGTAGCTTGGTTGACGGTTGAAGATGTCTTAGCCTTTGGAGATGGAGATCGTTGGTGAGTATTTTTCTTCTTCTCTCTATTCCTCGAGCTGTGTGACGCAGTAAAATTGGTATTTCTGTGTCTTACAGAAAGAGGAGGAGAATAACTTATTTTTTCCTTTCTGGTGCTTTTTGTAGGCGGAGAAGAAGCCAGAGCATTGCAGAGAGTGTGCGAAGCGATGATGTCACTTCTAGGTGCCGCCTCTGCGCTCCTAGATAAAGAGGCAACGCAGACCGGATGAATGGATCGTGGATCCTGATCTTCGCCTGAGAAATCTTCCTGGAGGCATCGTCTGAGCCAAGTTTTTCCACTGTAAGTTTCAACTTTTGTAAACAATTGTTTAAGCAATTCTTCCGTTCTTCTTTTTAGGTGCAGGTCCAGATTCTTTGCTGACACTTACTTGAGTGAGCAGCAACTGACATGTCTTTTCTTTTATAGGTATCTACCAGACTGACTGTTGATCCATCCTCCAATCAAGCTGTACCTTCACCTTCGTGAGGACTTCAGACTGCTCCATTCTCATCTGTTACCAGGTAAGTAATACCGATAAATATAATACTTTCACATGTAAATAGTGGGGGGTCATGGTACCATGTCCCCCCTTATTTGCATCCACAAACGAGGTCTCATCAGAGGATTTCTATTATAATAAAGCCGAGTTGCGTCAAACCGAGAACAAAGAGCAGTCAATACCTCATTTCAGAAGATACAAGAAACCTTATGGCTTCAAAATGGATTTTATTTGTAGATGCCAAAGCGTTGCATCAGCCATGTGAACATGTGGAACAAAATCATTTGATCTTAATGGTGTCATCAGGAGCTTCTCAGCATGAAACCAATGCGATGGTCTGTGCTAAATTAGCTTCACCAGCATCACATACACATTTAGAAATAAGGTAACGCTAAAGTGATTAAGATCAGAAAACTGTACTAGAAACACTTTTCTTGATATGCTAAAGAAAAAAAAATTGACAGCACTTGCAGACACTTTCCATTACTTTCCTAGAAGGTCATCAGATATCTGCAAAACAATCAAATTGTCCCAGCACTCACAACTAGTGTTGAGCGAACAGTTCGAGCATCGTTCGGGTTCGTACCGAATTTTGGGGTGTCCGGGACCCGGACCCGAACCCGGACATTTTCAAAAAAGTTCGGGTTCGTCGTTCGGCATGTATTTAGGCGCATTTTGAAAGGCTGCAAAGCAGCCAATCAACATGCATCATACTACTTGCCCTAAGATGCCATCGCAGCCATGCCTACTATTGGCAAGGCTGTGATTGGCCGAGTGCAGCATGTGACTCAGCCTCTTTATAAGCTTGTGCGCACGTCGGGACGTGCTCACTCCCGATGTGAATAGAACAGGGATAGACGCAGCTGATGCTAGGGCGAGAATAGGCAGGGATAATTGAATAACTGGAAGCAAATTTCTCTCCTCCACCTGTGATTCATCTGAACAACTGCAGCTGAGCTGCTTTTTTGATAGGGATTGGCTATTTTTAGAGTGGCCAGAGTGATTTTTCCATCCACATGTACCTGAGCTGACCGCCGGCCGCCATTTTGCGACTTGTAGTGCTGCAGCAGAAGCTGCCACAGTGTGCATTCCAAAGCTCCAAACAAGTCAGACATCTACACCTGGGATTCAGACCAATAGCGATTTAGCAGCACAGTCCAAGGCTATTTTTTTAAAGGTTGTGCAGACCATTTTGTGGCACATGTTACTGGGCTGATAGGCGGCGGCTATCTTGGGACTAGTGCTGCAGCACAATCTCTCCCAACGTCCATTAATCACTTGTAATAGTGGTCTGTGCCATAGAAATCCTACATCAGGGACTTGGGTGTGCTTGTGTCACCCCTACTAATACCAGTCCACCTGTAATCCATACAGTCAAAAGACTGAAAGTATTCCAGTGAGGGAATTTTTTTTATTTAAAAAAGGCCAAGTTAGTTTATCTGGCGTTCAATATACTAGATACAGTTAGGCCTGCGTTTCATACATCTGGAATTAGCAAATTAATGTGCTGGGGTTGGGAAAACATATATGTACCCATACTAGAATCTGTCAAAGAAAGCGGTACTCACATATAACAGTCATTCCATCTGTAATCCATACAGTCAAAAGACTGAAAGTATTCCAGTGAGGGAATTTTTTTTATTTAAAAAGGCCAAGTTAGTTTATCTGGCGCTCAATATACTAGATACAGTTAGGCCTCATGCTTCATACATCTGGAATTAGCAAATTAATGTGCTGGGGTTGGGAAAACATATATGTACCCATACTAGAATCTGTCAAAGAAAGCGGTACTCACATATAACAGTCATTCCATCTGTAATCCATACAGTCAAAAGACTGAAAGTATTCCAGTGAGGGAATTTTTTTATTTAAAAAGGCCAAGTTAGTTTATCTGGCGCTCAATATACTAGATACAGTTAGGCCTATGCTTTCATACATCTGGAATTAGCAAACTAATGTGCTGGGGTTGGGAAAACATATATGTACCCATACTAGAATCTGTCAAAGAAAGCGGTACTCACATATAACAAAGTCATTCCATCTGTAATCCATACAGTCAAAAGACTGGAAAGTATTCCAGTGAGGGAATTTTTTTATTTAAAAAGGCCAAGTTAGTTTATCTGGCGCTCAATATACTAGATACAGTTAGGCCTGCGTTTCATACATCTGGAATTAGCAAACTAATGTGCTGGGGTTGGGAAAACATATATGTACCCATACTAGAATCTGTCAAAGAAAGCGGTACTCACATATAACAAGTCATTCCATCTGTAATCCATACAGTCAAAAGACTGAAAGTATTCCAGTGAGGGAATTTTTTTATTTAAAAAAGGCCAAGTTAGTTTATCTGGCGTTCAATATACTAGATACAGTTAGGCTCATGCTTTCATACATCTGGAATTAGCAAACTAATGTGCTGGGGTTGGGAAAACATATATGTACCCATACTAGAATCTGTCAAAGAAAGCGGTACTCACATATAACAGTCATTCCATCTGTAATCCATACAGTCAAAAGACTGAAAGTATTCCAGTGAGGGAATTTTTTTATTTAAAAAGGCCAAGTTAGTTTATCTGGCGCTCAATATACTAGATACAGTTAGGCCTGCGTTTCATACATCTGGAATTAGCAAACTAATGTGCTGGGGTTGGGAAAACATATATGTACCCATACTAGAATCTGTCAAAGAAAGCGGTACTCACATATAACAGTCATTCCATCTGTAATCCATACAGTCAAAAGACTGAAAGTATTCCAGTGAGGGAATTTTTTTATTTAAAAAAGGCCAAGTTAGTTTATCTGGCGTTCAATATACTAGATACAGTTAGGCCTATGCTTTCATACATCTGGAATTAGCAAACTAATGTGCTGGGGTTGGGAAAACATATATGTACCCATACTAGAATCTGTCAAAGAAAGCGGTACTCACATATAACAAGTCATTCCATCTGTAATCCATACAGTCAAAAGACTGAAAGTATTCCAGTGAGGGAATTTTTTTATTTAAAAAGGCCAAGTTAGTTTATCTGGCGCTCAATATACTAGATACAGTTAGGCCTGCGTTTCATACATCTGGAATTAGCAAACTAATGTGCTGGGGTTGGGAAAACATATATGTACCCATACTAGAATCTGTCAAAGAAAGCGGTACTCACATATAACAGTCATTCCATCTGTAATCCATACAGTCAAAAGACTGAAAGTATTCCAGTGAGGGAATTTTTTTATTTAAAAAGGCCAAGTTAGTTTATCTGATGCTCAATATACTAGATACAGTTAGGCCTGCGTTTCATACATCTGGAATTAGCAAACTAATGTGCTGGGGTTGGGAAAACATATATGTACCCATACTAGAATCTGTCAAAGAAAGCGGTACTCACATATAACAGTCATTCCATCTGTAATCCATACAGTCAAAAGACTGAAAGTATTCCAGTGAGGGAATTTTTTTTATTTAAAAAAGGCCAAGTTAGTTTATCTGGCGCTTCAATATACTAGATACAGTTAGGCCTGCATGCTTTCATACATCTGGAATTAGCAAACTAATGTGCTGGGGTTGGGAAAACATATATGTACCCATACTAGAATCTGTCAAAGAAAGCGGTACTCACATATAACAGTCATTCCATCTGTAATCCATACAGTCAAAAGACTGAAAGTATTCCAGTGAGGGAATTTTTTTTTATTTAAAAAGGCCAAGTTAGTTTATCTGACGCTCAATATACTAGATACAGTTAGGCTCATGCTTTCATACATCTGGAATTAGCAAACTAATGTGCTGGGGTTGGGAAAACATATATGTACCCATACTAGAATCTGTCAAAGAAAGCGGTACTCACATATAACAGTCATTCCATCTGTAATCCATACAGTCAAAAGACTGAAAGTATTCCAGTGAGGGAATTTTTTTTTATTTAAAAAGGCCAAGTTAGTTTATCTGGCGCTCAATATACTAGATACAGTTAGGCCTCATGCTTTCATACATCTGGAATTAGCAAATTAATGTGCTGGGGTTGGGAAAACATATATGTACCCATACTAGAATCTGTCAAAGAAAGCGGTACTCACATATAACAGTCATTCCATCTGTAATCCATACAGTCAAAAGACTGGAAAGTATTCCAGTGAGGGGATTTTTGCTTATAAAAATAATATATTTCATTGTGGTGCGAGTTGAATCGCAACAATGAAGAAAAATACTATTAAGGGACGAGGACGCGGTCGTGGTGGTGTCCGTGGAGCCTCTGTTGCTGGTAGAGGACGTGGCCGCTCGGCCCCAGGCGCACACAGTAGGGAACGAACTCCCTCAACTAGCCGGCAGAATGTACCGCAATATCTCGTGATGCCCAATGCCGCTCTTAGGATGGTAAGGCCTGAGCAGGTACAGGCATTAATCGATTGGGTGGCCGACAGTGCTTCCAGCACGTTCACCACATGGTCTTCCACCCAGTCTTCTGCGGAAAGCGCACAGGTGGCACCTGAAACCAAGCCCATCAGTCTGTCACATCACCCCAAGCATATCAGGGAAACGGTCTGAGCCACAAGTTATGCAGCAGTCTCTTCTTCTGTTTGAAGACTCTGCTTCCAGGGTTTCCAGGGCGCCCACCTAGCCCTTCCCCAGTGGAGGAAGACATACCATGCACTGACGCACAACCACTTATGTCTCCAGATGAAGAGGACATGGGAATACCACCTCATCGGAGTCCGCACGTCTCTGATGATGACGAACACAGGTGCCCACTGCCGCGCTTTTTGCAGTGTGCAGACTGAACAGGAGGAGGTCAGGGAGGAGACTGGGTGGAAGACGATGCAGAGGACGATGAGGTCTTAGACCCCACATGGACTGAAGGTCGTGGCGATGACTTTCTACAGTTCAGAGGAAGAGGTAGTGGTGAGACCGAGACAACAGCGAAGCCAAAGAGGGAGCAGGGGGCCAAAGCAGACGAGCCGCCGCCTCCAGAGTTCGCCTGCTACTGGACATCGCCAACAGGGACCCAGCCCCACAAAGGCAGCTTCAAAGAGTTCCCTGGCATGGCACTTCTTTAAACAATGTCCTACCGACAAGACCCGAGTGACTTGCACGCTCTGCCATCAGAGCCTGAGGCGAGGCATTAACGTTCTGAACCTGCAGCACAACCTGCATGACCAGGCATCTACATGCAAAGCATGAACTGCAGTGGGGTACACACCTTAAAAACCAGGCACTCGCTGAGGCTCCCCTGCTCCCTCTACCGCTGCTGCCTCGGCTTCCGCCTCGAGAGGAATGTTGCCACCTGCCGAGCAGCAAACAGAGGATGTGCCACCGACACCACCACCACCGCCACCGTCAACTAGCGTCTCCACTATATCACACAGCAGCGTTCAGCTCTCAATATCTCAAACCTTAGAGAGGAAGCGCAAATTCCCCGAGTCACCCTCGAGCCTCTTGGCCTGAACGCCAGCATTTCTAAACTGCTGGCCTTTGAAATGCTGTCATTCGGCTGGTGGACACAGACAGCTTCAAACAGCTGATGGCCATGGCTGTCCCGCAGTATGTGGTTCCCAGCCGCCACTACTTCTCCAAGACAGCCGTGCCTTCCTGCACATGCAAGTGTCCGATAAAATCAAGTGTGCACTGCGCAACGCCATTTGTGGCAAGGTCCACCTAACCACAGATACGTGACCAGTAAGCACGGCCAGGGACGCTATATCTCACTAACTGCACACTGGATGAATGTAGTGGCGGCTGGGCCCCGGCGGACAGTTCCTTGGCGCACGTCCTTCCGCCCCTAGGATCGCAGGGCATCATTCTCTGCCTCCTGTAGCCTCCTCCTCCTACTCGGCTTCCTCCTCCACTGCTTCCACCAGCTCATCCGGTCAGCCACACACCTTCACCACCAACTTCAGCACAGCCCGGTAAACGTCAGCAGGCCATTCTGAAACTCATATGTTTGGGGGACAGGCCCCACACCGCGCAGGAGTTGTGGCGGGGTATTGAACAACAGACCGACGAGTGGTTTCTGCCGGTGGGCCTCAAGCCAGGCCTGGTGGTATGCGATAATGGGCGAAATCTCGTGGCAGCTCTGGGACTAGCCGGTTTGACGCACATCCCTTGCCTGGCGCATGTGCTGAACTTGGTGGTGCAGAGGTTCATTCACCACTACCCCAACATGTCAGAGCTGCTGCATAAAGTGCGGGCCGCCTGTGCGCGCTCCGCCGTCTCACATCCTGCCGCTGCTCGCCTGTCTGCGCTACAGCGGAACTCGGCCTTCCCGCCACCGCCTCATATGCGACGTGCCCACCCGGTGGAACTCCACCTTGCACATGCTGGAGAGACTGTGCGAGCAGCAGCAGGCCATAGTGGAGTTTCAGCTGCAGCACGCCGCTGCCAGTCGTACTGCCGAACAGCACCACTTCACCACTCAATGATTGGGCCTCCATGCAGACCTGTGTGCCCTGCTGCGCTGTTTCGAGTACTCCACCAACATGGCCAGTGGCGATGACACTGTTATCAGCGTTACAATACCACTTCTATGTCTCCTTGAGAAAACACTTAGGGCAATGATGTTAGAGGAGGTGGCCCAGGTGGAGGAGGAGGAGGAGGATGAGGGCCTCGCTTCTAACACTCTTCGGGCCAGTCTGTTCGAATTGGCTCAGAGGGAGGTTTGTTTAAGCAGCAGAGGACAGGTTCACAAGTCGCCAGCCAAGGCACTGTACTGGAGGACGAGGAGGATGAGGAGGAGGAGGTGGAGGGGGACGAGGATGACGCAAGTTCACAGCGGGGTGGCAGCCCAGGCCCATCACTGGTGCGTGGCTGGGGGATACGGTGGATCGATGACGATACGCCTCCCACAGAGGACAGCTTGTCCTTACCCATGGGTAGCCTGGCCCACATGAGCGAATATATGCTCCAATGCCTGCGCAACGACAGCAGAGTTGCCCACGTTTTAACGTGTGCAGACTACTGGGTGGCCACCCTGCTGGATCCCCGGTATAAAGACAATGTGCCCACTTTAATTCCTGAACTGGAGCGCGACCGTAAGATGCGCGAGTACAAGCGCACGCTGATAGAGGCGCTTGAGAGCATTCCCACATGTCACAGGGGAACAGGTGGAAGGTGAAGGCAGAGGAGGGCAAGAGGTCGCCAACGCAGCTGTGTCACGGCCAGCTCATCTGAGGGCAGGGTTAGCATGGCAGAAATGTGGAAAAGTTTTGTCTCCACGCCACAGCTATCTGCACCGACACCTGATACGGAACGTGTTAGCAGGAGGCAGCATTTCACTAACATGGTTGAACAGTATGTCTGCACACCCTCCACATCCTGACGGATGGTTCGGCCCCATTCAACTACTGGGTTTCGAAATTGTCCACGTGGCCAGAGTTAGCATGTTATGCCTTGGAGGTGCTTTCTGCCCGGCGGCCAGCGCTTTATCTGAACGCCGTATTCAGCACGGCAGGGGGCGCCATTACTGACAAGCGCAGCCGCCTGTCCACAGCCAACGTGGACAAGCTGACCTTCATAAAGATGAACCAGGCATGGATCCCACAGGACCTGTCCCTCCCTTGTGCAGAGTAGTCCTTATTAACTGCCTAAAACATGTCTTGTTGTGCTACGGGCCACTTCTTTATTTGATACAAATTTTATGAAACCCACAGTTGAATGAAACTCTTCTCTGTCTGGGCGCCGGGCCTAACCAGATGAAAGTGGCCGGTTAAACTAACGGGTGACATGAAGCCATAACCTCTGCCATGCTACCTCTGTCTTCTGTCTGGGTGCTGAGGCCTAAGTCAAATAAAGCGGTCTTCTGCTGTGCTGGGGATATGAAGCTAATCTCTGACCTCTCTCCTCTGTCTGGGTCCAAAGGCCTAAATCACTGAAAGAGGCCTTCTCCTGTGGTGTGTGATATGATGCCAGAATATGTGCTGTGGGCCTCTCTCCTCTTCCTGGGTGCAGGGGTCAAATAAACTAAATTGTGGCCTACTCCTGTGGTGGTTGATATGATGCCTGATTCTCTGATGTGGAACCTCTCTCCTCTGTTTGGGTGAAGGGGTCAAAGTAACTAAATGGTGGCTTCTCCTGTGGTGGCTGATATGATGCCAGAATATGTGCTGTGGGGCCTCTCTCCTCTTCCTGGGTGCAGGGGTCAAAGTAACTCAATGGTGGCTTCTCCTGTGGTGGCTGATATGATGCCAGAATATGTGCTGTGGTGCCTCTCTCCTCTTCCTGGGTGCAGGGGTCAAAGTAACTAAATGGTGGCTTCTCCTGTGGTGGTTGATATGATGCCTGATTCTCTGCTGTGAAACCTCTCTCCTCCATCTGGGTGTAGGGTCAAAGTCTTTCAAAGTCGCCTTCTCCTGTGCTGATTGATATGAAGCTGATGGTTGTGCCATCTGACATGGTTGCCGGGGTCCCATTAAATTGGGGCCTACTCCTGTGGTGGGTGATCTAAATGCCTGATTCTCTGCTGTGTAACCTCTCTCCTCCGTCTGGGTGTAGGGGTCAAAGTAACTAAATGGTGGCCTACTCCTGTGGTGGGTGATATGATGCCTGGTTCTCTGCTGTGGGACCTCTCTCCTCTGTCTGGGTCCAAAGGCCTAAATCACTGAAAGAGGCCTTCTCCTGTGGTGTGTGATATGATGCCAGAATATGTGCTGTGGGCCTCTCTCCTCTTCCTGGGTGCAGGGGTCAAATAAACTAAATTGTGGCCTACTCCTGTGGTGGTTGATATGATGCCTGATTCTCTGATGTGGAACCTCTCTCCTCTGTTTGGGTGAAGGGGTCAAAGTAACTAAATGGTGGCTTCTCCTGTGGTGGCTGATATGATGCCAGAATATGTGCTGTGGGGCCTCTCTCCTCTTCCTGGGTGCAGGGGTCAAAGTAACTCAATGGTGGCTTCTCCTGTGGTGGCTGATATGATGCCAGAATATGTGCTGTGGTGCCTCTCTCCTCTTCCTGGGTGCGGGGTCAAAGTAACTCAATGGTGGCTTCTCCTGTGGTGGTTAGTATGATGCCAGAATATGTGCTGTGGGGCCTCTCTCCTCTTCCTGGGTGCAGGGGTCAAAGTAACTCAATGGTGGCTTCTCCTGTGGTGGCTGATATGATGCCAGAATATGTGCTGTGGTGCCTCTCTCCTCTGTCTGGGTCCAAAGGCCTAAATCACTGAAAGAGGCCTTCTCCTGTGGTGTGTGATATGATGCCTGAATATGTGCTGTGGTGCCTCTCTCCTCTTCCTGGGTGCGGGGTCAAAGTAACTCAATGGTGGCTTCTCCTGTGGTGGCTGATATGATGCCAGAATATGTGCTGTGGGGCCTCTCTCCTCTTCCTGGGTGCAGGGGTCAAAGTAACTCAATGGTGGCTTCTCCTGTGGTGGTTAGTATGATGCCAGAATATGTGCTGTGGGGCCTCTCTCCTCTTCCTGGGTGCAGGGGTCAAAGTAACTCAATGGTGGCTTCTCCTGTGGTGGCTGATATGATGCCAGAATATGTGCTGTGGGGCCTCTCTCCTCTTCCTGGGTGCAGGGGTCAAAGTAACTAAATGGTGGCTTCTCCTGTGGTGGCTGATATGATGCCTGATTCTCTGCTGTGAAACCTCTCTCCTCCATCTGGGTGTAGGGGTCAAAGTCTTTCAAAGTCGCTTCTCCTGTGCTGATTGATATAAAGCTGATGGTTGTGCCATCTGGACATGGTTGCCAGGGTCTGATTCAATGGGGGCCTACTCCTGTGGTGGGTGATCTAAATGCCTGATTCTCTGCTGTGAAACCTCTCTCCTCCGTCTGGGTGTAGGGGTCAAAGTCTTTCAAAGTCGCCTTCTCCTGTGCTGATTGATATGAAGCTGATGGTTGTGCCATCTGACATGGTTGCCGGGTCCCATTAAATTGGGGCCTACTCCTGTGGTGGGTGATCTAAATGCCTGATTCTCTGCTGTGTAACCTCTCTCCTCCGTCTGGGTGTAGGGGTCAAAGTAACTAAATGGTGGCCTACTCCTGTGGTGGGTGATATGATGCCAGAATATGTGCTGTGGGGCCTCTCTCCTCTTCCTGGGTGCAGGGGTCAAAGTAACTCAATGGTGGCTTCTCCTGTGGTGGCTGATATGATGCCAGAATATGTGCTGTGGGGCCTCTCTCCTCTTCCTGGGTGCAGGGGTCAAAGTAACTCAATGGTGGCTTCTCCTGTGGTGGCTGATATGATGCCTGATTCTCTGCTGTGAAACCTCTCTCCTCCATCTGGGTGTAGGGGTCAAAGTCTTTCAAAGTCGCCTTCTCCTGTGCTGATTGATATAAAGCTGATGGTTGTGCCATCTGACATGGTTGCCAGGGTCTGATTCAATGGGGGCCTACTCCTGTGGTGGGTGATCTAAATGCCTGATTCTCTGCTGTGAAACCTCTCTCCTCCGTCTGGGTGTAGGGGTCAAAGTCTTTCAAAGTCGCCTCTCCTGTGCTGATTGATATGAAGCTGATGGTTGTGCCATCTGACATGGTTGCCGGGGTCCCATTAAATTGGGGCCTACTCCTGTGGTGGGTGATCTAAATGCCTGATTCTCTGCTGTGTAACCTCTCTCCTCCGTCTGGGTGTAGGGGTCAAAGTAACTAAATGGTGGCCTACTCCTGTGGTGGGTGATATGATGCCAGAATATGTGCTGTGGGGCCTCTCTCCTCTTCCTGGGTGCAGGGGTCAAAGTAACTCAATGGTGGCTTCTCCTGTGGTGGCTGATATGATGCCAGAATATGTGCTGTGGGGCCTCTCTCCTTCCTGGGTGCAGGGGTCAAAGTAACTCAATGGTGGCTTCTCCTGTGGTGGCTGATATGATGCCAGAATATGTGCTGTGGTGCCTCTCTCCTCTGTCTGGGTCCAAAGGCCTAAATCACTGAAAGAGGCCTTCTCCTGTGGTGTGTGATATGATGCCTGAATATGTGCTGTGGTGCCTCTCTCTCTTCCTGGGTGCGGGGTCAAAGTAACTAAATGGTGGCTTCTCCTGTGGTGGCTGATATGATGCCAGAATATGTGCTGTGGGGCCTCTCTCCTTCCTGGGTGCAGGGGTCAAAGTAACTCAATGGTGGCTTCTCCTGTGGTGGCTGATATGATGCCAGAATATGTGCTGTGGTGCCTCTCTCCTCTTCCTGGGTGCAGGGGTCAAGTAACTCAATGGTGGCTTCTCCTGTGGTGGCTGATATGATGCCAGAATATGTGCTGTGGGGCCTCTCTCTCTTCCTGGGTGCAGGGTCAAAGTAACTCAATGGTGGCTTCTCCTGTGGTGGCTGATATGATGCCAGAATATGTGCTGTGGGGCCTCTCTCCTCTTCCTGGGTGCAGGGGTCAAAGCAACTCAATGGTGGCTTCTCCTGTGGTGGCTGATATGATGCCAGAATATGTGCTGTGGTGCCTCTCTCCTCTGTCCTGGGTGCAAAGGTCTAAGTCACTCAATGGTGGCTTCTCCTGTGGTGGCTGATATGATGCCAGAATATGTGCTGTGGTGCCTCTCTCCTCTTCCTGGGTGCAGGGGTCAAAGTAACTAAATGGTGGCTTCTCCTGTGGTGGTTGATATGATGCCTGATTCTCTGCTGTGTAACCTCTCCTCCGTCTGGGTGTAGGGGTCAAAGTAACTAAATGGTGGCCTACTCCTGTGGTGGGTGATATGATGCCTGGTTCTCTGCTGTGGACCTCTCTCCTTGTCTGGGTGCTGTGGTCAAAATAATAGTAAGTGACCTTCTCCATTGGTGGGTGACTTGAAGCCTGATTCTGTGCTATGGGACCTAACTCCAATTAATATTGTTTAATTTTTATTTATTTTATGTTAACTCATCATTTCCCTATCTACATTTGTTTGCAGGGGATTTAACTACATTTTGCTGCCTTTTGCAGCCCTCTAGCCCTTTCCGGGTGTGTTTTACAGCCTTTTTAGTGCCCAAAAGTTCGGGTCCCCATTGACTTCTATGGGGTTCGGTTCGGGATGAAGTTCGGGTCGAGTTCGGATCACGAACCCGAACATTTTTCGAAAGTTCGGCCGAACTCGTCGAACCCGAACATCCAGGTGTTCGCTCAACTCTACTCACAACAATTGTCAACATGAGTTGTTAGACACTGCTGACCATACTTCCTGTACTCGTGTCCTGATTTTAGGGGTGGTGTGACTGAATATTGCTTGGGCACCATGGCTGCTGTTTTATGGCCAATATGGCTAGAATTATATGGTCAGGTCACCATAGCTGGTATAATGATATGGGTACTATGGTTGTAATTATTTAAGCACCATGGCTGTGATGATTATAGAGCCATATTAAAGCCAGATACCATTTGGGCACTATAACAAGCATTACATAAGGCACTACAGCTTGTACTGTGGATGGCAGAGTATCATTACATGCACATTAAAGGATGGCACTATTAAAGGGCACCTGTCAGCAGATTTGTACAGATTTGTGTGAAACTGGCTGACCTGTTACATCTGAAGACATCTGTGTTAGTCCCATGTTCATATGTGCCTGCATTGCTAAGAAAAATTATGTTGTAATATATGCAAATGAGGCTCTAGGAGCAACGGGGGCATAGTCATTACATGTAGAGGCTCCACTTTCTCTGCAACTGCTGCACCCTCTGCACTGTGATTGACAGTGACTTCACTGTCCTGTCATAGGCAGTTTCAGAGAGAACTGAGCCTCTAGATGTAACTGCAACACCCCTGTTGCTCCTAGATGTTAATTTGCATGTATTAAAACATCATTTTTCCCAGCAATGTGGACACATATGAACATGGGGAAAAAAAGATGCCTTCAGCTGCCAAGTGCACATGTAACAGGTCAGCCAGTGTCATAGGTACAAATCTGCTGTAGATGGTACAGATGTTCATTATTCATGAAATTACATGTACACTGACATGGCTGGTTGTATCTGCACTATGATACAGTTATATGGCTGTTGGTATTGCTGCCACACTATAGAATTCCTATTTGTCTGGTATACTGTGTGAGTATGACTTTTTTCATATTGCACTTTCATTTGGGGAGTGTATGGTCCTTTAGGGCACTGTAATATGTTACTTGAGCATTATTACTGTATTATAGCATTATTTGGACATTTATGGGTGCTTTATTTGTGCACTTTATGACACTATTATATGATCCCTCTAATAAAAGTATTTAGGTCTTGTATATAATATTTTGTAGGTCTTTGGTACAGTATGTGCCACTATGTATATTTAGACATCTTCTAAATCTGAAAAAATACTACTATTGGGGGTGGTGTCTTTGCCTTGTGACCCCCAAATAATTGTTACAACAAATGGGCTTTAGCACTCTTGCAAACATATGCCCCTTAATTTTTGGAACTGGAGACCTAAATTCTGATGGAACCATACAGGCCTTACAGCTGCTACAGCCAGGCTGAAAGGCATAATAGTTGGCCAGGCATGAAGTAGGGAGGTTGGGAACAGCATGAGAAGTCCACAGAGTGGCCCTATGACATAGTGGTGAGGTGGAAGCAGCATGAGAAGGCTACCGAGTGGAACAATGACAGTGTGGAGGTGGCAGCAGTAGCATCAGGAGGCCACAGAGTGGAAAGGTGACATAGTGTGGAGGAGGCAGCAGCATCAGGAGGCCACAGAGTGGCAAGGTGAAATAGTGTGGAGGGGGGCGCAATACCAGTACCCGCTGAAGATGGTGGGTGAAAGGAGTAACACTTGGCATCAGATGTGTTGCATCAGGCGGGTGGCAGCATCAGAATAGTAGCTGAGGCAGGTAGCCAAAAGAAACCGGTCTATTTTGTCAAAGTGTTGTGTGGCACTATGGATGATCTAATCTGATGCATCAGGCATTGGTGGGTGGAAATCCTGGCTGATTAATGCCTGATTCATCTTGACAAAGTTCATTCTCTCCACATTTTGGGTGGACAGGCAAGTTATTCTTGGGATAAATATGGCCCCTGCCGCACTAAACACACGCTCTGATGCCACACTACTGGACAGGCAAGACAGCTTTTGCAGGGAAAACTCTGCCAGTTGCGGCCACAAATCCAGTTTGACTGCCCAGTAGTCCAGCGGATCTTCAATGTGGGGTGGCAGGGTGCTTTCCAAGTATGCCACCACCTGCCGATTCAGAGCCTGCTCCAGGTCTAGCTTAGCTACTGCTTCTGGTTAGTAGTTTCTTTACCAGGCGGGTGAAGAAAGCTGCTTATAAGCGACTCTAGACTCAGGCTGATGGAGCTAGTACTGCTCCTGCCACCCCACCCCTCCCCAGCAGCCAGTGGAACGTGAGCACAGAG
Source organism: Bufotes viridis (assembly GCA_033119425.1). Taxonomy (NCBI): domain Eukaryota; kingdom Metazoa; phylum Chordata; class Amphibia; order Anura; family Bufonidae; genus Bufotes; species Bufotes viridis. The sequence continues at coordinate 66,890,103 of CM065591.1, forward strand.
GGCCCCCCCAGTCAGACCTGCGAGAGGATGGACGATGGTGCAGATAGGCAGAGGTCAACTGACTACATAGGATGTCTCTATAGTAGTTCAGTTTGTCCTCCCTCTCAGCAGGTGTAAAAAAGGACCCTATTTTGGACCAGTAGGGAGGGTCCAACAAGGTGGAGAGCCAGAAATCATCCCTCTGCCGAATGGTGACAAATCGGCTGTCGCAACGCAAGCAAGTGAGCATGTATCGGGCCATTTGCGCAAGTAACTCGGAGGGAATCCCTGTCTCCATCTCCACTGCATACTACGACGGTGTGTCTGGGTCCCCTGCCTCCCCTTCCTCATCGCCCTGTAGCAACTCTGGCTGCTCCTGCTCTCCTGTCACCTGTGTAGAAAAACCACCCAATTTTGCTACACATTGCTTTTGCCCCAATGTCCTCCTCCTCCTCTAGTTCAGCCCCCACAGGGCTCATGTGGCCATGAGATCTAGGAGCCGCGTCTCCTGTCCCTAGACCAGTCAGATTCACCAGCATCTGTTCCAGGACATAAAGCAGTGGAATGCCATTGTTCTGCCTGTAGTCCTAGCGACTGACAAAAAACATGGCCTCCTCAAAGGGCCTGAGCAAATGGCAGGTGTCACGCATAAGCTGCCACTGGCCGACATCGAGGTTACACAGGGGAGTACTCCTGTCCGCTTGGATCATCAAGAAATTGTTTATGGCCTTTCTCTGTTCGTATAGTCGGTCCAATATATGGAGGGTGGAATTCCAACGGGTGGAAATGTTGCATATCAGCCTATGTTGGGGGATGCCATTCTGCCGCTTTAACTTAAAGTGGGTGTACTTTGCAGTGTATGAGTGGCTGAAGTGCATGCAAAGTTTCCTGGCCAATTTTAGGATATCTTGCAGATGGATGGAAGACTTCAGGAACCGCTTGACAACCACATTGAACACGTGTGCCATGCATGGCTCAGCCCTCTTTGATGCAGCGCTGACAACATGTTCATCCTGTTGTCGGTCACCATGGTTCCGATTTTGAGTTGTTGAGAAAGCCAGGATTCGATTTCTTGATGGTGACCTGTTCGCCCAAGCAAACCAGGTACAGAACAGCGTGAGAGTAATGAGAGCCTACAATGACCCATCAATTTTCCCCAAAAAAGCCTGTTTCACATAAAACATTTCACCACGACCTAATTCAGTCCATACAGCAAAAGAAGGTGTACAATCACCCATCAATTTTCCTGAAAAAATAGTGTTTGAAATAAAAAATTTCACCAATGAAAGGAAAATGGAATTCGGTTCATACAGAAGAAAGTCTACAATCACCCATCAATTTTTCCAAAATTAGCCTGTTTCACATAAGAAATTTCATCACAACGTAATTCGGTCCATACCGCAAATTTTCCCGAAAAAAACATGTTTGAAATAAAATGACGTGCATTCACTACCTGCCTCCAACATAATTCTTGGATCTCTATGTGAAAATAATGTATTTGCTGTAAATCGCGAGAGGGGCATAGTTGGAGACATTGACTTTACAAAAGATGCAGGGCAGCGGAGTTCAGCCACCTCTATTTGCTTCCCGCTGTTTACTGCTCCTGAATTAAAATTGGGCCAACCAGCTTTAGCTTCCTCTGATGTGTATGCCTGCGGAGTCATTTTGTTATGGCTTTGAACAGGGAGCAAGAATGTTACGCATAATTATGATGAAACTCCTGATTTTAAGAAACTGGACTTGGACTCCAAAGCAGAGGCTCTCCTGTCATGTCTTGTGTGTTGTGGAGATCCAATGCAGATGGAGCAGATTAAAACACATAAATATTTTCAACTTACTGACGATGCTTGATTTAATTGTGAATAGATGGTAAAGGCAAAGTCTGCTGGTGTGTTGTCATCAGCGTCTTCATTATGTTTACTGCAGGACCCCAGACAACGTAATTCGGTCCATACAGCAAAAAGGAGGTCTACAATCACCCATCAATTTTCCCAGAAAAAGCCTGTTTGAAATAAAACATTTCACCACAACGTAATTCAGTCCATACAGGAAAAGAAGGTAGTACAATCACCCATCAATTTTCCTGAAGATATTGTGTCTGAAATAAAAATTTCACCAATGAAAGGAAAATGGAATTCGGTTCATACAGAAGAAAGTCTACAATCACCCATCAATTTTTCCAAAATCAGCCTGTTTCACATAAGAAATTTCATCACAACGTAATCTGGTCCATACCGCAAATTTTCCCGAAAAAACATGTTTGAAATAAAATGACGTGCATTCACTACCTGCCTCCAACATAATTCTTGGATCTCTATGTGAAAATAATGTATTTGCTGTAAATCGCGAGAGGGGCATAGTTGGAGACATTGACTTTACAAAAGATGCAGGGCAGCGGAGTTCAGCCACCTCTATTTGCTTCCCGCTGTTTACTGCTCCTGAATTAAAATTGGGCCAACCAGCTTTAGCTTCCTCTGATGTGTATGCCTGCGGAGTCATTTTGTTATGGCTTTGCACAGGGAGCAAGAATGTTACGCATAATTATGATGAAACTCCTGATTTTAAGAAACTGGACTTGGACTCCAAAGCAGAGGCTCTCCTGTCATGTCTTGTGTGTTGTGGAGATCCAATGCAGATGGAGCAGATTAAAACACATAAATATTTTCAACTTACTGACGATGCTTGATTTAATTGTGAATAGATGGTAAAGGCAAAGTCTGCTGGTGTGTTGTCATCAGCGTCTTCATTATGTTTACTGCAGGACCCCAGACAACGTAATTCGGTCCATACAGCAAAAGGAGGTCTACAATCACCCATCAATTTTCCAGAAAAAAACTTTTTGAAATAAAAAAATTTCAACAACGTAATTTGGTCCATACAGGAAAAGAAGGTAGACAATCACCCATCAATTTTCCTGAAGATATTGTGTCTGAAATAAAAAATTTCACCAATGAAAGGATAATAGAATTCGGTTCATACAGAAGAAATTCTACAATCACCCATCAATTTTCCCCAAAACAGCCTGTTTCACATAAAAGATTTTACCACTAAACAGCGAACATATTTTTGTTTCACCACTAATACACAGAAAACTGGGGTTTAGAATATATCACTGCACCGTTGAACGGCAATTAGACCCTAATTCTTTTTCTACTTTTACACAACACAAAAGGCTTTTAAACAGATATGTGCAATACTGAACGGCGAATATATTTTTATTGCGCAACTAAATCACAGCAAACAGGGCTTTAGACTATATCACTGCACCGCTGAACGGCAATTAGGCCCTTATTTTTTTTTACTTTTACACAACACAAAAGGCTTTTCAACAGATTTTTATTTCACCACTAATGCACGGCAAACAGGGCTTTAATATATATCACAGCACAAGGGCAAATATATTTTTCTTTTGCTACTAATACACGGCAAAAACTGCTTTACAACATATAACTTCACCGCACAAGGTCAAATAAGACGTAGAAATATTTCCTTGTAATAAACTCTGTTAATGGCTGTATCAAACAGCACTTGCACCTCAATAACAAAAACGATTTGCTGGAATGACAGAGCTGTATAATGGCAATTTGGATCCCCAGTCAGTGCAGCAAGGTGTAATCGGATTGTTCCTATTACCCAGGCTGTAAGCTCCCCTACTGAACCATGTTTAACATAAATGCTGTGGAATCATTCCTCCCTATCCTTTCCCTACACCTTGAATAATCTTTCCTTGCACTTGTAAATATTTTTTTTTTTTTAGCACAATGACGTTTTTTCTAACACTGTCCCTAGCATCTGCTTACGTCTTTCCCTGACCTAAGTACACTGATAAATGGCAGAATCTAAGATGGCTGCCACAATTTATAGGGCTGTGACATCACAGGGCTGGCTGGCTGCTGATTGGCTGCATGCATGGCATTGTGGGTGATCCCTTGTTCCCAGAGTTCCTTGCTATATGTCCTTACACGTGCAGCAGCCATTTTAGGAAAAGATGTGATTCGTTACCCCGAAGCGCAAGAAAATTTGGCTTCAGGGAGAATCTAATTTTTTCTGAAATTCGGATCGAATTCTACTTCGTCAGCTTCAATTAGCTCATCTCAAGTGCAGGAGGTTCCCCAAAGATAGGTGATTAATGTTAAAGGGACAGATAACCCCTCTAAAGGCCGCTTTACACAGGCCAAGAATCTGCCTGCGTAAAGGGTCTACCAATTACCAGATGAATGAGCGAGGTGCTCGTTCATTGGGTAATCGCATCTTTCATGCGTTCTCCTAAATCATTGTTTGGCAGCAGCAGATCATGCTGTCTAAAAATGCTCTGCTGCCAGCAATCAATGATTATGTATGGGGACGAGTAATGACGAGTAATGACGAGTAATGGCATTAGCGATCACTCCTTCCCATACTGTGGATGAGATTGCTGCTGCAGACGTTTGCCATAAGGAATGCTTCCTTTCTGACAATTGCTTGCTAAATTGCCCTGTGTGAGGGGACCTTAAAATTGTTGTCCAAGTTACAGAAAAAAAATGACACTCTGCAAACCTGATGGTCAGGATTGGAATGCTATTTCCACACATACAGTAAGTACTGCTTTGGCCCCTTTGTTTGCATGCAGGTGCAGAGCTGTGGGGAGCATGTAACAACATTCTGTGACATTCTTCTCATGAATATTTGGAGGTGTTGGCTAAGACTGCCTTTCCCTCTCCCTTCCTTGTCTTGGTTCTCTTTGCTGACAGATCCATCTTCTTATGCTGCAGCTCTTCCCAGTACACTGACCAAACACTTTTTTCTGGTTGCTCTCCTGGCTATTTACGTCTTACTGCTTCTTTCATTTATACATCCAAAGTTTTTCACCTGTTTCAGTCCAGTAAACCATCCCCCCAACCCTGCTAGCTTTCACTGTGACTGGAATTCCTCTTCTGCTTATTGAGTTATAAAAGCTAATGTTAAGCCATTCTGCCTCCAGTAACATGCAGAGGGCATGGCTTTGAGATGCCATGCTCCACCCTCTTTTCGGACCTTAGTGCTGATGTTCCTATGGCCCACATACAGTGGCAGCTAGACTTTATGAAGATGCCTACTGAATGGACTGGACATACCTGACCGCTCTCAGTTAAGAATGGATCCAGCATGTGTGTTCTGACAGATGAGATAGCCAGGGGCGTAGCTAACGGTTCATGGGCCCTGGTGCAAGAGTTCAGCTTGGGCCCCCCTTCCCTCAGTGCTTTGTGTTACTTCTTATGCGGCACAAGGGTCTTGGGGCCCCCTCAGGGTCCTGGGCCCGGTAGCGACTGCTACCCCTGCACCCCCTATAGCTACGCCCATGGAGATAGCTAAGTCTTCAGACATCAGTAGTGAGGACCCGTGCATTGGGAGGAGTGGCTTGTGCCTCAAGCAAGGACAGCCCACAGATCAAACTTCAGTGACATTCCATGTACAGCGCAGGACTGCTCCCTCCTGCAGCCCTAGTCTGGTGCACGGAATGTCATCAGAGAAGGAAAAAAAGCTGATGTCACAGGTCTCATGACACTAAGACCTCTTTCACACAAACATTTTTTTTGCGAGTATACGGACCTTTTTTCCATTCTGTATATGGTCCATATACAGAACCATTCATTTCAATGGTTCCGCAAAAAACTGAAGTGTTTTCGTGTACATTCCATATCCGTTTTTCCATTCCGTGCAAAGATAAAACATGTCCTATTATTGCCCGCAAATCACGATCCATGGCTCCATTCAAGTCAATGGGTCCGCAAAAAAAAGGAATGCATACGGAAATGCATCCGTATGTCTTCCGCATCCGTTCCGTTTTTGCAGAACCATCTATTGAAAATTTTAAGCCCAGCCCAATTTTTGTAATTACTGTGTACTGTATATGCCATATGGAAAAACGGAACCGAAACGGAAACACAACGGAAACAAAAAACGGAAAAACAGATCCAAAAAAAATGGCCCGCAAAACACCGAAAAAGCCATACGGTCGTGTGAGAGAGGCCTAAGAGAAAGGGTCCACTATAGTAGAAGTAAATCAATTGAAAATCCATTCCATTGGTTTAGATAGAAACATACAAAGAATAAAAAAATAACTTTAACAACCCTTTTGAGGCTCTAGATACAAGAGAATTAAAAAACCAGCAAAACCAAATTTATTATTTGTCAATCAATTATTTGCAATGAATCTAACTGGTTAATGAGATTCATGTAATTGTCAGCAAAGCCAATTTTTAAAAGTTTGTTCATCTCTTAAAGAGCCTATGCGCAAACCAAGCCAAAATGTAGAGAATACTGTGACGTTGTGCTGTCAACAGTAATTAATTGACAGGAGAAGGACTATGTCACATGTCACATTATCTGCACAATGCAGGAATCCAGTGATTACAGGATGGGTTAACCTTCAATTTGCTCATGTCACCCAACAGTCCCAACTGAATCTTCTTTATAGATGGAAATTTTTTAATGATATAATTAATCATAAACACCACTGAGATCTTCTGATTATCATATTACAAGAAAGACAGAGATGCATAGTGAATGGCAAATGACGATTGAATTACGAAGTCCATGAGCCATTATATGCTACTCTACAATCAATGCTACAAGAGGAAAATCAAGCTGGCCATACACATAAGGCTACTTTCACACTAGCGTTTTTTGCAGATCTGTCATGGATCTGCAAAAACGCTTCTGTTACAATAATACAGCCACATGCATCCATCATGAACGGATCCGGTTGTATTATGTCTTATATAGCCACGACGGATCCGTCTTGCTCCGCAACACATCGCGGACAGAAAAACGCTGCTTGCTATTGAGATCCTACGAATGATCTCAATAGTGGAATCGAAAACGCCAGTGGGAAAGTAGCCTTAGATGTTTGTCTGCCAAAACTGCCGAAATCAACAGGATCAGCCATCTATCTAATATGTATAGGGCCTCTAATATGTGTAGATGTTGAGAGAAGCAGGACAGACTGGGAACTAAAAGTGGTCCTGGAATAAAAAAGTGTCCCCATGTTGTAGGTGGATCCAAATTGGCAGAAGGGCTGGCTAACACAAGTAGACAGGCTCAGCTTTACCAAATTGCAGCAAATAGCAGCACATACCTCACCAGAAACTGCCCTCTGTGGTGGCCAGTTCCAGATGCAATGGTCTGCCTTCCTCCAATGGAGGAGGAGCTAAGGGTGGGGAGACATGTGCTGCCCTACAGAGCCAGCTCTAACTTCAGCATTAGAGATGAGTGAATAGAAGCTGACGAAGTGGAATTCGATCCGAATTTCAGGAAAAATTTGATTTGCACTGAAGCCAAATTTCCTTGCGCTCGTGGTAACGAATCACATCTTTTCCTAAAATGGTTGCTGCACGTGTGAGGACATGGAGCAAGGAACTCTGGGAACAAGGGATCACCCACAATGCCATGCATGCAGCCAATCAGCAGCCAGCCAGCCCTGTGATGTCACAGCCCTATAAATAGTGGCAGCCATCTTAGATTCTGCCATTTATCAATGTACTTAGGGCAGGGAAAGACATAAGCAGGTGCTAGTGACAGTGTTAGAAAAAACGTCATTGTGCTAAAAAAAAAAATATTTACAAGTGCAGGGAAAGATTATTCAACGTGTAGGGATAGATTAGGGAGAAATCATTCCACAGCATTATTTTGAACAGGGTTCATTAGGGGGCTTAAAGCCTGGGTAATAGGAACGATCTGATTACACCTTGCTGCACTGACTGGGGATCCAAATTGCCATTATACAGCTCTGTAATTCCAGCAAACCATTCTTATTAGAGTGCAAGTGCTGTTTGATACAGGGTTTATTACAAGGAAATATTTCTATGTTTTATTTGCCCTTGAGCGGTGCAGTTATATGTTCTAAATCCTTTTTTGGCTTGTATTAGTGGAAAAAAAGGGCTTATTAGCCGTTGTGTGGTGAAGTGCTAAAATTACAGCCCTTTTTGTCATTTATTAGTGGCAGAAGTAAAATATTTTTACTGATCAGCAGTGCAGTTATGTGTTGTTAAGCCTTTTGTGTCGTGTATTGGCGAAAAAAGAAAAAATATATTTGCCGCTCAGCGGTGCAGTTATCTGTTCTATAGCCTTTTGTGGCGTGTATTAGCAAAAAATAAAAAATAAAGCCTTTTTCGGCGTGTATTAGTAAAAAAAGCTCAGCGTGCAAATATCTGTTTTAAAGCCTTTTTTGGAGTGTATTAGAGAAAAAAATAAAAAATTATTTGCCGCTCAGCGGTGCAGTTATCTGTTGTAAAGCCTTTTGTGGCGTGTATTAGTAGAAAAAGTAAAAATATATTTGCTGCTCAGTGGTGCAGATATATATTCTAAAGCCCTGTTTGCCTTGTATTAGTGGCAAAATACAAATATATTTGACGTTCAGCGTTGCACTTGTATGTTGAAAAGCCTTATGTAGTGTAAAAGTGGAATAAAATTAGGGCCTGATTGTCGTTCAGAGGTGCAGTGATATATTCTAAAGCTCTTTTTGCCCTGTATTAGTGGCAAAAGAAAAATATATTTGCCGTTCAGCATTGCATTTATATGTTGAAAAGCCTTTTTTGGGTATGGACCGAATTACATCGTCGTAGTCCTGCAGTAAACATAATGAAGATGCTGATGACAACACACCAGCAGACATTTCCTTTACCATGTATTCATTCAATCAAGAAGCTTCAGTAAGTTGAAAATATTCATGTGTTTACATCTGCTCCGTCTGCATTCAATCTCCACAGCATACAAGGCATGACAGGAGAGCCTCTGCTTTGGAGTCCAAGTCCAGTTTCTTAAGATCAGGAGTTCCATCATTGTGCATGACATTCTTGCTCCCTGTGCGAAGCCATATCTAAATGACCCTGTAGGCATACATATCAGAGGAAGCTGAAGCTGGTTGGCCCAATTTTAGAAGCAGTCTTCTGGCTCTCCACCTTGTTGAACCCTCGCTACCAGTCCAAAATGGGGCCTTTTTTACACCCGCTGAGAGGGAGGACAAATTGAACTACTATAGAGACATCCTATGTAGTCAGTTGGCCGCTGCCTATCTGCGCCATCGTCCATCCTCTCGCCGGTCAGACCGGTGGGGCCCTCTGCGCTCACATTCCTCTGCCATGGAAGTGGGGTGGGGTAGGAGCAGTTCCAGCTCCATCAGCAGCAACTTGAGTATAGAGTCGCTGATGAGCAGCTTTCTTTACCTGCCTAGTGAAGAAACTACTCACCAGAAGCAGCAGCTAGACCTGAAGCAGGACCTGAACCAACAGGTGGTGGCATACTTGGAAAGCACCCTGCCACCCCACCTTTAGGATCCCCTGGACTACAGGTCAGCCAAACTGGATTTGTGACTGCAACTGGCAGAGTTTTCCCTGGAAAAGATGTCCTGCCTGTCCAGTAGTGTGGCATCAGAGTGGGTGTTTAATGCGACAGGGGCCATAGTTACCCCAAGAAGAACTAGCCTGTCTACCCAAATTTCCAGAGACTGACCTTTGTCAAGATGAATTAGGCGTGGATCATCCAGGATTTCCACCCACCAATGCCTGATGCATCAGATTAGATCATCCATGCTGCCTCACCCTTGACAAAAGAGACAGGTTTCTTCTGGCTACCTGCTACTATTCTGATGCTGCCACCTGCCTGGTGCCACACATCTGAAGTGTTTTCTTTTAAACCCACCATCGTCAGCGGGTACTGTTAGTGCCACCCACCTCCCCAGTCTGTCACCTTGCCACTCTGTGGTCTCCTGATGCTGCTGCCACCTCCGCACTATGTCACCTTGCCACTCTGTGGTCTCCTTATGCTGCTGCCACCTCCACACTGTCATTGTGCCACACTGTGGCCTCCTCCTGATGATGCTGCTGCAGCCACCTCCACGTTCTGTCATTGTGTCACTCTGTGGCCTACTGATGCTGCTGCTGCCACCTCCACACTGTCATTGTGCCACTCTGTAGCCTCCTCATACTGCTTTCACCTCGCCACTATGTCATAGAGCCACTCTGTGGACCTCTCATGCTGTTCCCACCCTCCCGACTTCATGACTGGCCAACTATTTTGCCTTTTGGCCTGTCTGACATCATCATTTACTTGATCCTTGTTCTGATCTTTCAGAAGGAAGGAAAAATGAGATGCACAACGAATCCTGTCTGTGTAGCAGCTGTAAGGCCTGTATGGTCCCATCAGAATCGGCTTGTGGTTTGACAGCCAAAAGCAGGAGTGGGTACAAAACACAGAAGACATGCAAATATTCCATTCACGTGTCATCTCTCTTTTGGATCCACTCCTGTTTTTTTTTGGGCATTAGCAATACTGATTGATTATTGATCAAATTCTGACCAAGTGAATGCTGATGCTTAACAGACAGGATCTGTTTTTTGAGGGTTATTGTTCTGACGGATCAGAGGAAAGGCAACATAATCAGTGACGTCAACACAAACTTACTGCTAACACCCTCTCCACTCAATTGGGGGCTCTACTTGTATAAGCGTTTAATAGAACAGGTTCTGTAGTCATCTATGTGGAATCAACTGACGACGGAGTAAAAGGAGTGCGCTTCTTCTCGGCTCTAATATCGACCTGTAAGGCTTAGTTCATACTTGAGTTATCTGGTCAGTTTTGGCCCTGTGAATGCCCAAATAAGTGAAGTGCGCAGTGATTCTTAGAGCGACGCCTGTCATCTGTATGTCATACAGACTTACAGTATTATTTCACTAACAAAGCATACTCCCTATGCGTGTTACTGCAAGGCACAGTGTTCTACACCACTATAAAGGCTCTCTGTAGCCAGAAAATAGCAGTTTTTAATGAAATTCGCTGCAAATATATTTGGATCAAACTGAATTTTTCCCCAAAGATTTTCAGCATCTTGTCTTTCAGCCCTACTAAACATGCAGGAGAATACATCTGTAAGCCGTGTCCCGGGGTGGGCTCCCCAGGATACAGTGAAGTCACGAACAAGGAAAGCAACACTAGCTTTTTCAAAAACAGAATTTTACTTAAATGTGGCAATAAACACAACCACACATGCTGGGAACATACAATAAATTTACATACACCCAGCCTGAAGGTTGAGACCCTTGTGCGGTACAGCACTGTGCCCTCCGATGGATTAAGGAGGAAAGTGCAGTAATTGGCGGACACAACTAAACTACCACACCTTACCTGTTATTACCTAAAAAAAACAAGAACCACTGTCTTTCAGTTCTCTACAATATTCACCCTCCCTTAACTGGTCCTGTAGCACATGCTTGAGTATTCCTTCTAAGCAAAATGCCAGCCTGGCTTGAGTTTGTGGGAATTTTATCAGCTCTCACTTTAAGTTATGGAGTCCTTGCAAAGAACAGTAGTAACACTTATGGCCTGACACAAACAGAAACCCTAACTAACTAACTAACTAACTACAGGCCTGGTCTCAGTCTCCAGGCGTCAACACTGTAATAAGGTGCGTGCACGATGTTACCGACATGGGTCTGCTTTGCATCCCCTGGTGACTCTGAACAGAACAAATGTCTCCAATAAGCATGCGGTACCGCAGTATATGTACAGTTGTGTTCAAAATTATTAAATCCCCACTGAAATTTAGTGTTTTGGCCAGTTTGACATTGATTTTGATCATTTCAGTCATCTTGTTTACAATTAAATCAAAGAGGCACTTGTAAGTCAGACAAATATAACATAACATTTATAAGGAAATAACCACAAATGTCTTTTCTGTGCTCACATCATTATCAGTTTTATTCAACCCCCAAGTGACATTCAATCTTAGTACTTAGTACAACATCCTTTTCCAGTTATAACAGCTTTTAAACGTGAAGCATAGCTTGACACAAGTGTCTTTCAGCGATCTACGGGTATCTTCGCCCATTCTTCATGGGCAAAAGCCTCCAGTTCAGTCACATTCTTAGGCTTGCACGCTGCAACTGCTTTCTTTAAGTCCCACCAGAGGTTCTTAATCAGATTTAAGTCTGGTGACTGCGATGGCCACTTCAAAATGTTCCAGCCTTTAATCTGCAACCATGCTCTAGTGGACTTGGAGGTATGCTTGGGATCATTGTCCTGTTGAAAGGTCCAACGTCTCCCAAGCCTCAGGTTTAGTGATGGACTGCATCACATTTTCATCCAATATCTCCTGGTACTGAAGAGAATTCATGGTACCTTGCACACGCTGAAGCTTCCCTGTACCTGTAGAAGCAAAACAGCCCCAAAGCATGATTGACCCCCCGCCATGCTTCACAGTAGGCAAAGTGTTCTTTTCTTCATAGGCCTTGTTCTTCCTCCTCCAAACATAACGTTGATCCATGGGCCCAAACAGTTCTAATTTTGTTTCATCAGTCCACAGAACACTATCCCAAAACTTTTGTGGTTTGTCCACATGACTTTTGGCATACTTCAGTCGACTCTTCTTATTCTTTGGAGACAGCAAGGGGGTGCGCCTTGGAGTTCTGGCATGGAGGCCTTCATTGCGCAGTGTGCGCCTTATTGTCTGAGCTGAAACTTCAGTACCCGCATCTGACAAATCTTTTTTCAGTTCCTCAGCAGTCACACGGGGAATTTTCTCCACTTTGCGCTTCAGGTAGCGCACAGCAGTCGAAGTCAGCATCTTCTTTCTGCCACGACCAGGTAGCGTTTCAACAGTGCCCTTTGCCTTGAATTTGCGAATGATGCTTCCTATGGTGTCTCTTGGCATATTTAACATCTTTGCAATCTTCTTATAGCCATTGTCCTTCCTGTGAAGAGAAATCACCTCTTCTCTTGTCTTCCTGGACCATTCTCTTGACTTCACCATGTTTGTAAACACACCAGTAAATGTCTAGAAGGAGCTGAGTATCACAGTCATTTTACATCTGCCTAATTGGTGCTTATTATGCTTGATTGCTGCTCCTTGACATCCAGAGGTGTTTTCAATACCTGATCGAAAACACTTGAATGAACCTCTGTTCTTAAGAGTGGTCGTCTTTAAGGGGTTGAATAATTGTGTCAATGAAGAAATCACAAAAAAAAAAAATTTAATACTGTATTACAAAAACAATTGATGTCATTTTAGTTGCATTTGGTTCTTTAAAAAGTCCTTGTAAGATTTCATTCTGAACACAATTACAAATGTACACTAAATTCCCTAAAACCCTTTACAGCATTGGGGGTTGAATAATTTTGAACACAACTGTAGCTTTGCTCCTCAGCTCTCATCAGCGTTCCTGGAAGCAGTCATCATTCCTCTGGACAGAATCAGGGTCTTGAACAGGATCAGCTTCACTTAGCTGCAGCTCTGGTCACTGAGGGATGCTCTCACACCTGGATGGCATCGGATTCCCTGCTCACACGGTTCCTCAGTTTCACCTCCCTCTAAGATGGCTGCTTTTTCCTTCTCTTCCTCTCCAGGCTCTGTGTGTAACCCCACCCCTCTCATGAATATGGAGATATATACGCAGTCTGTAGCTGTGATTAGGAAATAGCGGCATCTTCTGGCCAAACAGCAGAATCTCAGTCCAGAACATTTAATTTAATCTACACAAACAGTGTTCAGACAAGGAGAGCTGTTTCCCCATCTCACACAACATTACATATGTATATATTTCTAGCAATGTCTCCTCTGATTGTAGACATTTTCTTTCCTTACCTGCTCTATATGGCCCCAGACCACCAAAACCAAGCGATGCATGTAAAAAGGACTACACCTCAATTGATAAGTGAAAAAGTGTTATTGAATACCAAGCAAAAGAAGGAGACAGACACTGAACATTTAATTTAACTTGAAAGGGATAATTTATATAACTAATCAAAGCCCCTGACTCATGGCAAGGTCAGTCATAACTTAGTTACTTAGTTACATACAGTTTCATAGTTAATACGGTTGAAAAACTACTTAAATCTATCAAGTTCAACCAAGGGATAGGTGGGGATGTAAACTTTATAAAAAGGGGAGTGAGACCCAGATTTCTATACATTGTGTGCCGGCCGGGCCACTGCTGGGGACCGCAAATTTTTATGGGTAAAATACAATGGGTAAAATACAATACATCAGAATATAACAAAAAAAATAAAAACTAATAACATTAAATCACAATCAACAGTTTTGAAAGTAAGCTATTTTGGGGTACTGCACATGCCCTCCAACTTTCACAGCAAATTAGTTGTGTCACAGATATATGAGGGGAGAGATTCAACTGAGGGCTTCAATTTTGTATTGATAAACCTACAGGAATTCTCCAAGACGTTACCACTACATTAAATATTGGGTATACTAGTAGGAGAACTTGAATTCTTTTGAACCTTCAGAAGAAAAAGGGATGTAGTCAAAGGTTTTTTCATGATCAATGCCTCATATCATTGTTTTGATATAACATTTTCATCCAATGCTTGATCCAAAATCTTCATTAATTCACCACCAAATTTTAAAATGAGGTTGAAAGTTAATTTCTTATATGTTTTATCCCCCAATTAGTGATAAGCCTCTCTCTCATACATCTCCTGGGGTCATACGACATTACCTACTTTGTCCAAAGTTTTATAGAGAACATCTTTCAACCTCCTAAGTTTCTTCAAGCTCGACCTCTGTTAAGTAGATACATTTTCCTACTTCACAGAAGTGGGATTGTGACTAAACTCTTGAGACACTTGACAAAAAGGTACACTGCAGGGCAAAATGATAATAGTGAAAAACTCCTAGGTCTCTTTTGAATGGACCTTGGTACCTTACCTGTATTATCATCTTAGTCCCAAAGGAAATACTCCAGATCTTTCAATGCCACCTTTCAACTTCAGTGTGAAAAAATATCCAATCTTGTTCTTATGGATCACCAGAGGACACCAAGACATCTGCAGATCTTTTTGCTACTAGACAAGGGTCAAAACGATCACATGAGGAAAATGTCAATTTTTCTCTTATTCATAGTGTTATATCTACCAATTTGAATATCTACCAATCCAGAAGGTTCACTACTTTCTCTAAAGGAGATGGTATCCTGTTCAAAAGATGATGGAGAACTTGTTCTTAGCATACTAGACTGAACCTTTGTATTACTGGCTTTTAGTAAACCTGGGAAAAATCCTGTACAAAACAATTGATCAAGTGAAAATCTATATGGTTCCCTTAGCTCTTTAACTGATTTAAAGCCTAATATTAGTAAAATGAGCAGACTAAATGTAACATATTGATAAATAGGCTGTTGCACTCCGCTCTTGCTTGGAAAAAAATGGTTATAAAAGGGACGGCTTAACTTTAATTCACATAACTGCAACATCTATGACCAATATCAAGTGGCTTCTAATAATAAAGCAAAGTAATCATCTATATCATCTTCTCTGCAATTATGTCCCTTCTCTCCACAGAGCAGTAGGAACCACAAAGTTCTCATTTATTTCACCACCATTATGATAAATGGTTTCATAAACCTGCCATTGTCGCCAGCTCCCCAAAGCCTAGATTGTGATTGTATTAATGCAATCACTTCTTGGCTGTTAACTTGCAAATTGTCTGGATCCTAATAGGAGTGTGAGTGCTCCTATCATGCATTATTTTCTGTAAACATTTTGCTGGAATATTTGACTCTTCATTCATCAATAAAACTCACAATGTACTGGATTTCCTTTGAAAAGTTCCTTCTTAAGCTGAAAAGAGCCCAGCAGATGAAATATATAAAATATATCTAATATACAGTACATTCATACAAATATATAATCAGTACCCATGTAGAAATGTGGCAGTATAGGGATTGCTTCTTAAATACCTGGGACAATATCTTCATGTTTTCCCCTTGTTTGTCTGTTTTTCTTCTTGGTTCCCTGGTCTCCCCATGCACTCCAAAAACTTACTTGTAAGCTAATGGGTTTCCTATAAAATAGGCCTTAGTGTGATTGACCACAGCAGAAGAAGAGTAGCATTAAATGCTTGCAATTCAAATAAGTGGTTGACCATGTAATGCATGGACAGCTCAGGGCCAGGATTCTCTCACAGGCGGCTTTTGGCCTGTGCATGACACGGTCCTGAGTTTTTCCGTGGGTGGATCGTTCACCAGGATTCTCTCACGACCGGGCTTCGTTATCTGAGGTTAGGCCATGGCGCTGCTGTGAGTCTTCCTCATGTCGATCGTGCACTTCTTACACTCCAGCTTGATCATAAGAGGTTGCACGTTTTATTCTTCTGATTTGCCTTGGGTGGATTCTTCTTCAGGAGTCCCTCATGGTATGGTTTTATGATATTGACCACATGACACTGTCCTGAGTTTTCCTCAGGTGGATCGTTCACCAGGATTCTCTCATGGTTCAGCTTGGTCAGTTGAGGCTCTCCATGACGCTGTCCTGAGTTCCTCGGGTGGATCGCCCACCAAGATTCTCTCGCGCTCCAGCAGGATCATCTGAGGTCCGCACATGACATTGTCCTGAGTTTTCCTCGGGTGGATCGTTCACCAGGATTCTCTCACGGCACGACTTTGTCAATTGAGGCTCGTCATGACACTGTCTTGAGTTTTCTCAGGTGCATCGCCCACCAGAATTCTCTCACAGCTGGCATTGTCATCAGAGACTCTCACTCCACATCATCCTGTCTTTCTCCTCGGGTGGATCGGCCACCGGGATTTGCTCATGATCTGGTTGTTCATAGAACATGATGCAAGGTTGTTTTTCTGGTTGGTGGTCAGGTCCCAACGGGGGTAGGTTCGGGTCTCACGGGTGCATCGCCCGCCAGGACCCCCTCTTGCCCAGTGCTGCTCAATTAGTTACGCAGGTTTTTCTCTTTGGGTCAGATAGTAGGCAACATGTTTTTTCTGTAGGGTACGGGGTTGGTTATTGTCCCTGTTGTTGTTATCCGTCAATGTTCTCTGTTATGTTTTTTCTTCCTTTACAGGTGCCACAAGTTGCTCGCTATAAGTGTTTCTTCCTTAGAGTCTACTATAGTTTTCCCTCCCAGGTATCCGAGTAGGTTCTTCTTTAAAAATATATTTTCATTTCTCCAGAGGCAGCAATTATTTTATGTCTAACTTTGTTAAACCTGGGTCCTTGCGGGTCTCTCAGGACCCAGGATTCAGTCGTTCACCTTCAGGTTGTCGGATAGGTGCCTCCAGTCCTCCAATGCTCAACACAAGTTCAATCTCTCAGGATTTGCAATTTAGACAGGTACCAGTAGTTCGATTTCCTCTAGCCAGCTGGGGGTAGCGCTATAATCGGGTTCCCTCGGCCGTCAGTTGGTTCCTCGATAACTTCACCTCTCGTTTTTTTCCTCCGGACTGGTCACGGATACCGGTGCTCCTGCAGAGGAAGAAGTCTCCCTATCTACCATCCAGCTTTCTCTAGTCCAGCTCCATGCCACCATCAACACGATTTCGGATTCAGTATTGGATATGCAGACGAGGCTCGCGGTGTTAGAGGACAGGGAGGGTAGCACCAGTCAGCCTACCCCGTCCACTTTGGCCTCTTCCACCCATGGGCCCTCCTCCCCAGGTGGGTCCACTGGGTCGCCCAACATCGCCCCATCCCATTTTGTCCCTGAGAATTTAAGGAAGGACATTTTGGCAGGCAAAGACGTGAACCTGGCGTCCATCTTGATAGCGGCGCATGATACGGTCAAAAAACAGACTATCACTTGCGGTGACGTTTCCGTCATCCTGATAGTAAAAGATGTGCGGCTCAACAAGAAGCTGTTAATACCCCAATTTGTGTTAGCATTCAGCCTCTTTAGGGACATCATATGCTCTGCCCAACCCGAAAGAAGACAGGAATTAGACACTTACCTGTACCACGTCACTGACCTAGGGCATAAATACGGGGGACATGCGTTTTATGACTATCACAGGTCTTTTTCGGCCAAGGCAGCGGCAGCAATAGCACAGTTCTGTCACGTCACAAACTGGGCGGTGATGGACATGGAGTTATTCTATAGACATTTCGCGGGGCTCAGGTTCCCAGTCTGCAGCAATCGTCAGTCCACGCTTCACTCCTCCGACTGGTGCCCTAACATTAGCGTTGGCCTTCAAGTTAGGCAGGTACCCGGGGCCGGCGCACAAAGGACTAGTGCAGCCCTGGACAGGTTAGGTAGACCCCTCGTTTTCTTAGGAAATGCCCAAGTCTGCAACAACTACAACATTGCCACCTGTAACTGCAACAGGTGTCGTTCGTTGCACGTCTGCTCGATTTGTTTTAGGGCCCACCCAAAAACCACTTGTCCCCAACGCTCTAAATCTTCCTGACTAAGCAGGGTCAACGTGGACCTGCTTTCAACTCTCCTCCAGCTCCATCATGATCCTCCCTTTGTCCAATTTCTCATTTCCGGGTTCACAGCCGGTTTTCATACGGGCTTGGTTGCTCTGCCGCAATCCACCTGGGAAGGTCCTAACCTACTAACTGCAGTAAGAGATCCTGAGTCTGTGGACAGTCTCATTCAGTCCGAGCTTCAAAAGGGTTTTATCATCGGGCCTTCCTCCTCCCCTCCCTTTGACACGTGGCGGGTCAGTCTGATATGAATTGTGTCAAAATAGTTTTCTAATAAAAAACAATTGATATATGACTTGTCAGCGCCTCATGATTCAGTTATCCCCAGTCTCAACTCATTATTTCCTTATGAAGAATTCTCTATGCAGTATGCGTCAATCGATGAAGCCATTCAACTCATTATTCAGGTCGGTAGGGGGGCGCTGTTGGCAAAAGCTGACATCGCTGATGCCTTCAAAATATTACCAATCCACCCACAACTGTGGAAATATTATGGCATCAAATGGGCAGGTTCGTATTATTTTGCCAATTGCCTTACTTTTGGCTCCAAGAGAAGCCCCTGGCTCTTTGATGAGTTCACCCAGGCCTTGCACTGGTTACTGGTCAATCACGCTGGCTGTCCGATGGTGATCCACTATTTGGATGACTTCTTAACTGTTGGCGGGCCAGGCCAACGTTCAGACAATTTGGGCAGGTTACTCAGGTTGTTTGGCGATCTTGACGTCCCGGTGGCGCCAGCAAAAATCGAAGGGCCTTCCACTTCAATCACCTTCCTGGGTATCACTTTAGATACTATTAAGATGCAGGCCAGCCTTCCATCAGAGAAGTTGGAAAAAATTAAATCAGTGGTGGCCAGGGCAGTGTTGGTCAGAACCCTCTCCAAGGTAGAGTTGCAATCTCTTTTAGGCTTGTTGAACTTTGCGACGAAAATCATGCCACGGGGCAGAGCCTTTACTTCCTGGTTGCTTCAGCTCCTCCCTGATGCCCCAGAGCAGGACAGTCTAGTCACATTAGATCCAAACTCTCTAGCAGACTTGGCCATGTGGAGTCATTTTTTATCTGACTGGAATGGGATATCTTTGTTCATTCCACAAAGAGACCCAGACCCCCTGTTAGTTTTTTCCGACGCAGCGGCTTCTCTGGGGTACGCAGCCATTTTTCAAACCCAATGGGTTGCAGGCCAGTGGCCACCCAAGATCCTGTCTCAGCCTGACTCCCTAAAATCTTCCCCATTCTTGGAAATGTAACCAATCGTGTCAGCTGCTCAGGTTTGGGGCAGGGCCTGGTCAAACCGAGCCGTGATCTTTGTCACTGACAGTCAGGCAATCGTGGATATCGTGTCCAGATCCAGGTTAAGGTCTCAACTGATCATGTCTTTTGTATGTAGGTTAATTTTATTGTCCCTACAATTCAACTTTCATTTCCAGTGCATGCATATCGAGGGTGCCAAGAACGTAGCAGCACACGCCTTGTCTCGTTTTAATTTGGGAATACCTTCGCCAGCTTTCCAATCCCTGGTGATGGATTAGGAAGACATTTAGCAGTTGCTTAAAAAATTGGTGCGCAAGTCCCTCTCGGCCAACACAGCTCGCAACTATTCAACAGGATGGCGTATCTTCAATCAGTTTGTTGAGCTACATCCAGATAGCAGGATTAATGTCAACAATCCACAGCACATCATGGCTTTCTTGGGTTATACTCATTCAGATTTAAGGTTGTCATACAACACCATTCGCACCTTCTTAGCAGGCGTCCAACGCCACTCCCTTTTGGTCCAGCCTGGCCCCATCTCTGTGTTTTCCTCACAACTAGTTAAGGCCATGAGGGGTATTCCCAAGTCCAATACAGCCACAGGCGCCAGAAGACAACCAGTGTCAGGGGAGTTATTCAGGTCCTTATCCCGTTCCCTAGACGGCAATTCTTTTGGGCCATATAAGAGTATTATCTTAAAAGCTGCAATGTATCTAGGTTTCTATGGCTTCCTAAGACCAGGAGAGTTCACGGTCAGTCCTTCTCAAAGAAAAGGGTTGCGGCAGAATCAATTAAGCTGGCAGGATAACAATTTCATGCTGTTGCTGTCCACTACCAAGACCTCACAGGTGGGACCCGCCGTCGAGCTCAGATATTTCCCGACTTTCAATGACTGGTGTCCAGTTCAGGTTCTTCAAGAACTTAGGACCCTTCTAGGGGAGTTCGACCCCACCGGACAGTTGTTACCCTTCAATGGCCAGGCGCTTCTCTCATCACAGTTTATCAAGCACATTAGAATCCTTAAGTCTGGGTTAGGGCGCGACCCCCTTTCCATCTCTGGTCACTCATTTCGAATCAGTGCCGCCTCCGCGGCTTCAAAACACGGTGTCCCGGCCCATATCATCAAAAAGATGGGCCACTGGCAGTCCTCTTGTTACACTCGGTATGTGCCAAACCCGCAGTATGAAATCGCTAAAGCTTTTGTTAATCTGGTGTTGTAAATTTATTGGTGTTAATAAACCTTTCTACCCAAACTGGTTTTTGCCCTCTTATAGGCCTTCCCCGCGTCATGGTTAAGGGCTGTGGGGAGTCGCTCTGGTAGACAGCGGTGCGGGTGCAGTATAGAGGCAAAAGGGAGTCCAGAAGGTGCAGCAAACATTGTTTTATTCACACTTGCATCAAAAATAAACAGCGAACAGTCACTTGGTGTTAAATCACACACATCAGAAAACGTGAGGTAAAACAAAATGTCCAAACACAGGTTCTAATCACCTGGGAGGTTTTAGGTGCGGGTTCGCACCTGGCTGTCGGCCCAGCCGCAAGATAATACACCTCAGGCTTCCAGGCCGTCTGCACTCCTCCTTGCTGGGCTCCTGCTTCCAGCCCAGAGAGCTCCACAGCACCATCTGCAGCTCCAGGACAATCACACCCTCAGCTGCTGAGGAGGCTGCCTTTTAAAGGCCCGGATAAAGTCCGGCCTGGACCGTGGGGAGTAGGCACCCACCCAACTCTTTGCCTACTCCCAGTAAGAGCCGGCCCAGATTGGCTTTGCAGCCAAACTAACTAACAATGTCAAGCAGCACTAGCTGCTGCTGACACATAAAAACCCGGCTCTCACCTCACCGAGGCCAGGAACCTCGGTGGCCAGGAACCTCGGTGACACGTATCGTCCGTCCATGACGGCACCTTGCGCCCTCTTACACACCCCCCCCCTTTGTTCAACACTGAGGGGGTGAACACACGTGAGGCAGTGGACGCGGGACAGGGCATCTGCGTTACCCTGCAAGCGGCCTGCCCTGTGCTCTACAGAGAACTTGAAGTTCTGCAGGGATAGGAACCACCTAGTGACCCGAGCATTCCTCTCCTTGGCCTGGCTCATCCACTTGAGAGGGGAATGGTCGGTCACCAGACGGAACCTCCTTCCTAACAAGTAATAGCGGAGAGATTCGAGTGCCCACTTGATAGCCAGGCACTCCCTCTCCACTATACTATACCTAGTCTCGGCAGGGCTGAGCTTACGGCTCAGGAAGACAACGGGATGTTCTTCCCCATTGACCTCCTGAGACAGTACAGCACCGAGACCTACCTCCGAGGCATCGGTCTGTACGACGAACTCCCTGTTGAAGTCGGGTGTCACCAAAACCGGGGACCCACACAGGGCCGACTTCAACGCAGAGAAAGCCTCCTCCGCCTTCTCACTCCAGTGCATCTTTCCAGACTTTCGTCCCTTTAAGAGGTCTGTCAACGGCGCTGCTATTGTGGCAAAGTGGGGCACAAACCTCATGTAGTATCCTACAATTCCCAGGAAGAACTTTACCTGCCTGGTGGTGACCGCTCGGGGCCAGTTACGTATGGCCTCTACCTTAGTTACCTGAGGTTTGATGACTCCCCGCCCAATTACATACCCCAGATATTTGGTCTCTTCCAACCCAATCGCACACTTTTTGGATTGGCGGTTAGTCCAGCTTTCCTCAGGGCATCCACTACGGCCTGCACCTTGGGTAAATGGCTTTCCCAGTCGGTGCTGTGGATGACTACATCATCTAAGTAGGCTGAGGCGCACCGACGATGAGGTCGCAGCACAATGTCCATTAACCTTTGGAAGGTGGCGGGGCGCCATGCAGGCCAAAGGGTAACACCTTGTAATGATACAGGCCCTGCGTGGGTAACAAAAGCAGTTTTTTCCTTGGCCGACTCCGTTAAGGGTACCTGCCAGTACCCTTTGGTGAGGTCTAGCACAGAAAAATAACGGGCTTGCCCTAAATTCTCAACAAGCTCGTCTACCTGGGGCATGGGATATGCATCAAACTTGGACACTTCATTTAACTTATGGAAATCGTTGCAGAACCGCAACGCCCCATCCGGCTTGGGTATTAGGACTATGGGACTGGCCCACTCACTTTTCGACTCCTCAATGACATCGAGCTTCAACATTAACTGCACTTCCTCCGCGATGGCCCATCGCCGAGCCTCGGGTACCCGGTATGGTTTTAACCGGATCTTGGCCTGAGGCTCAGTGACGATGTCATGTTGGATGAGAGACGTGCGGCCAGGGAGGTCCGAGAACACATCCGTGTTCCGACTGATGAACTCCCTGACTTCCTGAACTTGTTTGGAAGACAGGCTGTCTGCAATTTTTACCGTGGTTACTGCTTCACAGGCCTCGAACTGTGGGGCTGGACCCTTTTCACCTAGAAGCCCTGGCCGGGGGCTGTGGTCGTCGGCCAGGTCCCTATCTTTCCACGGCTTTAGTAAATTCACGTGGTACACCTGCTCCGGCTTGCGCCGCCCTGGCTGGTGTACCTTGTAATTTACTTCCCCTACCTTCTCGATCACCTCATAGGGGCCCTGCCACCTAGCTATCAACTTACTGTCCAGGGTGGGTACCAGAACCAAAACCCGATCTCCCGGATTGAAGCCCCGTACCCGAGCCTGACGATTGTACACCCTACTCTGGGCTTGTTGCGCTGCCTCCATATGCTCCCGGACCAGCAGCAACACCCTTTCCATCCATTCCTGCATCTGGGTGACATACTCAATGACACTTTTGTGGGGGACAGGCTGTTGTTCCCACGCTTCCTTGGCGATATCCAACAGGCCCCGAGGGTGTCTGCCATAAAGCAGTTCGAAGGGCGAGAACCCAGTAGAGGCCTGGGGCACCTCTCGCACTGCGAACATGAGATAGGGCAGAAGCAGATCCCAGTCCTTCCCATATCTAGACACCACCCTTTTTAACATATTTTTTAAAGTTTGGTTAAACCTCTCGACAAGACCGTCTGTTTGCGGATGGTAAACGGACGTCCGTAACTGCTTTATATGCAACAATTTACACAGTTCCCTCATAACTTTGGACATAAAAGGGGTCCCTTGGTCTGTCAGAACCTCTTTTGGCAGGCCCACACGGGAAAACATTTCCATTAACTCTTTGGCGATGAGCTTAGCTGAGGTATGTCGCAGAGGCACCGCCTCCGGATACCGAGTGGCATAGTCCAGAATCACCAGGATATGTTGGTGACCCCTAGCAGACTTCGGTACGGGTCCGACCAGATCCATGGCAATACGCTCGAATGGGACCTCAATTATTGGGAGAGGGACCAGGGGACTTCTGTAATGCGGCTGGGGGCTATTTACCTGACAGGTCGGACAGGATTTACAATATTCTTCTACCTCCTTAAACACACCAGGCCAATAAAACCGCTGCAGTATGCGGTCCTGGGTTTTCTGCCACCCCAAGTGTCCCCAAGAACATGTTGGTGGGCAAGCTCCATAACAAGCTTGCGATATGCGGTGGGCACCACCAACTGTTCAACGGGCTCACCTCGGATTTGGTTCACCCGATACAACATATCCTGAAGAACAATAAATCGTGGGAACATTAATTCAGCCCCAGGTTTCTGGGGTTTACCATCAATCATTACAACACTTTCCCAGGCCCTGGTTAGGGTTTGGTCCCGGTGTTGTGCGGTCCCAAAATTTTCCCCGGAGACATTGAGGTCTGCCAACTCAGGTCCCGGTGGCAAGTCCTCCGTGTCTCCCACCATTACCCTCAGTGGGGTTGTCTCCCCTCTACCGCTGGAGCAGTGGTCACCCCTACCGCTGGGCCTTCAGACTCGGGCTCCCAGGGTTCTGGCCTTCCAGTGGTATCAGGCCACTCTACTAGGGTTACCCCTGTCTCGGGTCCATCAGGCACTTTTATTGCCGGCCACAGCGCCGGGAAACCTGGGAAGTCCCTCCCAAGTATCAGTTCATGTGGGAGTTTGGTAGCAACAGCCACCTCGTGGGTCCACTTACCAGCCGCTGTGGACAAAGTCACTAGTGCAGTGGGGTAGTCTTTTAAGTCTCCGTGGATGCACAGGACCCCAATTTTACGGCCGGTATACTCCGCAGGCCGTACTAGGGCAGCTCTTACCAGGGAGACTAGACTCCCGGAGTCCAGCAGGGCCACCGCCAGGGAATCTCCCACCTCTACTTGACACAGGTGGTTTTTATCCTGCACCTCACGGGTGCCAGTTGCGCACAGCTTCCGTGCATACAGGGAGTGGCGACCCCCGTAGTTCACAACCATCGGCTCACCCCGATGCGGACAGTCGGCCCTGACGTGGCCTGGCTCCTGACACCTCCAGCATACCACGGGAGGCGGATCCGCAGGGGGTACATTCCGTGCAGGCCTCTCTGTCGCCGGACGTCGGAACTGGGGTGGAGGCCTCCGGGGTTTGACTGACCCCTTCCCAGCAAGACTCCCCTGCAGGTTTCTGGTGGCCTCGTAACGCTCCACCAGGTCGACCATCTCCAGGGCACATACCGGAGACGCCTGGCCGACCCAGTGCTGGAGGGGATAAGGCAGGGCCCTCCAAAAGATGTCGGCCAGCAGACGGTCCAGCATAGCAGCCGGACTTAGAACATCAGGCTGCAGCCACTTTTGCAGCCTGTGCAGCAGATCGTAGTACTGCGGCCTAGCGGGTTCAGTCGTTTTAAAGTCCCACTGGTGGACTCTTTGAGCGCGGACCAGCACGTTCACCCCAGTCTGGCCAGGATCTCTCCTTTCACGGTGTCATAATCGGCCGCTTGGTCGTCCGCCAAGTCGAAAAACACCTGCTGGGGTCCGGAAGCCAGGAACGGAGCGACCACCTCAGCCCACTGGTCACGGGGCAGCTTCTCCCTCACGGCCACCTTCTCAAAGACCGCAAGATACGTCTCAACGTCGTCCGAGGGGGTCATCTTTGGGATCGCCGCACGGACCGCTTTCCGGGCATCATGGACGTGGTGGGACGCTCCTGCAGCTTGTAAAGCCATCACGTGCTGTAACAGTAGCTGGTTGGTCTCCCGCTGCTGCACGTTAGCCTCTATGAGCCTTCACAGCAGCCTCCATGTTGCCAGAAATTCCTGCTTGCAACTTTGCTGGCTTAATATATTCCATGCACTCGTGCTTAGCAAAAAAAACTTCAGCGTTCACGCCAGCCTCACTGTGCATGCCCGCATCCGACACCAAATGTGGGGAGTCGCTCTGGTAGACAGCGGTGCGGGTGCAGTATAGAGGCAAAAGGGAGTCCAGAAGGTGCAGCAAACAGTGTTTTATTCACACTTGCATCAAAAATAAACAGCGAACAGTCACTTGGTGTTAAATCACACACATCAGAAAACGTGAGGTAAAACAAAATGTCCAAACACAGGTTCTAATCACCTGGGAGGTTTTAGGTGCGGGTTCGCACCTGGCTGTCGGCCCAGCCGCAAGATAATACACCTCAGGCTTCCAGGCCGTCTGCACTCCTCCTTGCTGGGCTCCTGCTTCCAGCCCAGAGAGCTCCACAGCACCATTTGCAGCTCCAGGACAATCACACCCTCAGCTGCTGAGGAGGCTGCCTTTTAAAGGCCCGGATAAAGTCCGGCCTGGACCGTGGGGAGTAGGCACCCACCCAACTCTTTGCCTACTCCCAGTAAGAGCCGGCCCGGATTGGCTTTGCAGCCAAACTAACTAACAATGTCAAGCAGCACTAGCTGCTGCTGACACATAAAAACCCGCCTCTCACCTCACCGAGGCCAGGAACCTCGGTGACACGTATCGTCCGTCCATGACGGCACCTTGCGCCCTCTTACAGGGCACATGTCTAACCATCCAGGTAAGTTTCCTAGGAAGCTCGGTCGCCATTCTCTTCCCCGTAGCCATGACCACAAGTATTAATGCTACTAGTAGCCTGGATTTGTGGGAGGGGCAGAGGGGTATATCAGCACGGTCAGGCGCTTTCATCCACTCGCGCTCCGTGTGCCCCTCCCTGGTTCCCCCCCCCCCTTTTTTTTTCTTTCCTTCCTCCACTTAGGTTATGCCCTCTTATAGGCCTTCCCCGCATCATGGTTAAGGGCACACGTCTAACCATCCAGTTAAGTTTCCTAGGAAGCTCGGTCGCCATTCTCTTCCCCGTAGCCGTGACCACAAATAAAGTTATAAAGAGGACTGCATTTGAGGTGATGATGATTTCTTTACTATAGCATCCACACTGGGCCAAACAGACTCCAGGCACTACAGAAGGTGGTCAACAGAAATTATTTTATGATCCATTGCTGATGTAAGCAGTGCCAACTGGACTCTAATAATGTGTGCCAGACCAGTTGCCTGACAACTACAAAAATCACATATAAAAAGTGTATCTTTAGTAACCATTATGTCAATGGGTACATTCACACGGAGGATTTTGATGCGTAAATGGAATAAGCACTGAGAGAACAGCTGCCATGGCTTCAAGCGGTGGCTGTCTGCACACAGTGCCAAGGCTCAGCTTTAAACCATTGGCCCCTGAACTGCAGCGTTACCTCCCTTTGAAAACAATGGGAGACAGACACCACATGGCTGGCGGCAGAAGTCTCGTGCGGTGTCTGTGCCAAAATTCCGCTGGCACATTCTGCAGTGTAATGGTTGCAGGAGGAGCAAGTAGGTAAATTGTAACACCTAGAAAGATGGGCATCAGATAGATGTTTTCATTACGATGATTATTCTTGTCAGTCAGGAATAGTCACTGATAGTAATATAGTAACATAGTTTATAAGGCTGAAAAAGGACATCTGTCCATCCAGTTCGGCTTGTCATCCTGCAAGTTGATCCAGAGGAAAGCAAAAAAAAAAAAAACTTGTGAGGTTGAATCCAATTTCCTCACTTTAGGGGAAAAAATTCATTTCCGATTCCAATCAGGCAATCAGAATAACTCCCTGGATCAACGACCCCTCTCTAGTAGCTATAGCCTGTAATATTATTACTAGTGTTGAGCGAACAGTTCAAGCATAGTTCGGGTTCGTACCGAATTTTGGGGTGTCCGGGACACGGACCCGAACCCGGACATTTTCAAAAAAGTTCGGGTTTGAGTTCGTTGTTCGGCGATTACTTCCCGCTTTCTGAAGGGCTGCACAGCAGCCAATCAGCTAGCGTTTTACTTCTTGCCCTAAGAGCCCATCACAGCCATGCCTACTAATGGCATGGCTGTGATTGGCTAAGTGCAGCATGTGACCCATCTATTTAAGCTGGAGTCACGTAGCGCCGCTCGTCACACTGCTCCGATTAGTGTAGAGAGAGGACGCAGCTTCTGTGAGGGCGAGATTAGGCAGGGAAAAGTCAGCAACAGCACCTAATGAATGGATCGATCTACAGCTGTGAATGATTGAACTTCTGCTAGTTACTTTCTCACTGGTTTTTAGGCTGCACAGAGCGTTTTTCTGTCACTTATTTTCTGGGGTGATCGGCGGCCATTTTGTGACTTGTGGTGCACCAGAACAAGCTGCCACCAAGTCCATCAATCCATCAATACTAGTTTTTGTTTTGCTATATCCTACATCAGGGGCTTGGCTGTGCTAATTGTCAACCCTAGAAACTCAGGATAGCAATTCCTATATTTTATTAAGGGGTTAAATACAATTGCCCAAATACCAATCCTCTAAATCTGGTGTTCCAGCTTTGGCTAGCCAAGTATAATACTGTCTGCTGTCTGGCAAAGGATAGATTATTTTATGTGGTGAAATTCAATTGCCAAAATAGCAATACCATAAATCAGTGGTTTCAGCTGTGGCTGGCAAAGTATAATAGTGTCCGCCAAAACATATATTTTGTTCTGGGGTGAAATTCAATTGCCAAAATAGCAATACCCTGAATCTGGTGTCCCAGCTGTGGCTGGAAAAATATAATAGTGTCTGCCAGAACATATATTTTGTTCTGGGGTGAAATTCAATTGCCAAAATAGCAATACCCTGAATCTGGTGTCCCAGCTGTTGCAGGCCAAGATCCATAGTGTCCGCAAAAACATATATTTTGTTCTGGGGTGAAATTCAAATGCCAAAATAGCAATACCATAAATCAGTGGTTTCAGCTGTGGCTTGCAAAATATAATAGTGTCCGCCAAAACATATATTTTGTTCTGGGGTGAAATTCAATTGCCAAAATAGCAATACCCTGAATCTGGTGTCCCAGCTGTTGCAGGCCAAGATTCATAGTGTCCGCCAAAACATATATTTTGTTCTGGGGTGAAATTCAATTGCCAAAATAGCAATACCCTGAATCTGGTGTCCCAGCTGTTGCAGGCCAAGATTCATAGTGTCCGCAAAAACATATATTTTGTTCTGGGGTGAAATTCAATTGCCAAAATAGCAATACCATAAATCAGTGGTTTCAGCTCTGGCTGGCCAAGTTTCATAGTGTCCTACAAATGATATATTTTGTTCTGGGGTGAAATTCAATTGCCAAAATAGCAATACCCTGAATCTGGTGTCCCAGCTGTTGCAGGCCAAGATTCAAAGTGTCCGCAAAAAAATATATTTTGTTCTGGGGTGAAATTCAATTGCCAAAATAGCAATACCCTGAATCTGGTGTCCCAGCTGTTGCAGGCCAAGATTCATAGTGTCCGCAAAAACATATATTTTGTTCTGGGGTGAAATTCAATTGCCAAAATAGCAATACCCTGAATCTGGTGTCCCAGCTGTTGCAGGCCAAGATTCATAGTGTCCGCCAAAACATATATTTTGTTCTGGGGTGAAATTCAATTGCCAAAATAGCAATACCATAAATCAGTGGTTTTAGCTGTGGCTGGCAAAATATAATAGTGTCCTCCAAAACATATATTTTGTTCTGGGGTGAAATTAAATTGCCAAAATAGCAATACCCTGAATCTGGTGTCCCAGCTGTTGCAGGCCAAGATTCATAGTGTCCGCCAAAACATATATTTTGTTCTGGGGTGAAATTCAATTGCCAAAATAGCAATACCATAAATCAGTGGTTTCAGCTCTGGCTGGCCAAGTTTCATAGTGTCCTGCAAATTATATATTTTGTTCTGGGGTGAAATTCAATTGCCAAAATAGCAATACCCTTAATCTGGTGTCCCAGCTGTTGCAGGCCAATATTCATAGTGTCCGCAAAAACATATATTTTGTTCTGGGGTGAAATTCAATTGCCAAAATAGCAATACCCTGAATCTGGTGTCCCAGCTGTTGCAGGCCAAGATTCATAGTGTCCGCCAAAACATATATTTTGTTCTGGGGTGAAATTCAATTGCCAAAATAGCAATACCCTGAATCTGGTGTCCCAGCTGTTGCAGGCCAAGATTCAAAGTGTCCGCAAAAACATATATTTTGTTCTGGGGTGAAATTCAATTGTCAAAATAGCAATACCCTGAATCTGGTGTCCCAGCTGTTGCAGGCCAAGATTCATAGTGTCCGCCAAAACATATATTTTGTTCTGGGGTTAAATTCAATTGCCAAAATAGCAATACCCTGAATCTGGTGTTCGAGCTGTTGCAGGCCAATTGTAAATCTGTCCATAAAAGGATACCTTTCTTCCAGGGCCTAAATACTAGCTCTAAAAGAGATATTCCCCTAATTCAGTGGTTACTGTTGTGCCTGGATTAGTGTAATACACTAAATAAATAAATAGGCAGATAGTGTTAGGTGCCTGTAAAAAAAAGGCCTGAATTTGAAATCAGTACATTGGGCCAAATATTTTTTTTCTTATTGTGGTGCTTAGTGAACGGTAATAATGAGGAAAACATCTAGTAAGGGAAGCGGACGCGGTCGTGGTGGTGTTAGTGTACCCTCTTGTGCTGGGAGAGGACGTGGCCATTCTGCCACAGCCACACGTCCTAGTGAACCAACTAACTAACGGCCCAATGCCGTTCTAAGGATGGTAAGGCCTGAGCAGGTACAGGCGCTAGTCAATTGGGTGGCCGACAGTGGATCCAGCATGTTTACAACATTATCTCCCACCCAGTCTTCTGCAGAAAGCGCACAGGTGGCACCTGAAAACCAAGCCCATCAGTCTGTCACATCACCCCCATGCATATCAGGGAAACTGTCTGAGCCTCAAGTTATTCAGCAGTCTCTTATGCTGTTTGAAGACTCTGCTGGCAGGGTTTCCCAAGGGAATCCACCTAGCCGTTCCCCAGTGATGGAAGACATAGAATGCACTGATGCACAACCACTGATGTTTCCTGATGATAAGGACATGGGAATACCACCTCATCGGAGTCCGCACGTCTCTGATGATGACGAAACACAGGTGCCAACTGCTGCGTCTTTCTGCAGTGTGCAGACCGAACAGGAGGTAAGGGAGGAAGACTGTGTGGAAGACGATGCAGGGGACGGTGAGGTCCTAGACCCCACATGTAATGAAGGTCTTGCCACTGACTTTCATAGTTCAGAGGAAGAGGCAGTGGTGAGACCGAGCCGACAGCGTAGCAAAAGAGAGAGCAGGGGGCAAAAGCAGAACAGCCGCCGCCAAGAGAGTTCGCCTGCTACTGGCCACCGCCACCAGGGACCGAGCACCCCAAAGGCAGCTTCAAGGAGTTCCCTGGCATGTCACTTCTTTAAACAATGTGCTGACGACAAGACCCGAGTGGTTTGCACGCTGTGCCATCAGAGCCTGAAGCGAGGCATTAACGTTCTGAACCTTAGCACAACCTGCATGACCAGGCATCTACATGCAAAGCATGAACTGCAGTGGAGTAAACACCTGCTCCCTCTTCTGCTGCTGCCTTGGCCTCTTCCTCCGCCTCGGGAGGAATGTTGGCACCTGCCGCCCACCAAACAGAGGATGTGCCACCGACAACACCATCTGCGTCACCAAGCATCTCCACCATGTCACACGGCAGCGTTCAGCTCTCCATCTCACAAACCTTGGAGAGAAAGTGTAAATTCCCACCTAGCCACCCTCGAGCCCTGGGCCTGAATGCCAGCATTTCTAAACTACTGGCATTTGAAATGCTGTCATTCAGGCTGGTGGACACAGACAGCTTCAAACAGCTGATGTCCATGGCTGTCCCACAGTATGTTGTTCCCAGCCGCCACTACTTCTCCAAGACAGCCATGCCTTCCCTGCACAACCAAGTATCCGATAAAATCAAGTGTGCACTGCGCAACGCAATCTGTGGCAAGGTCCACCTAACCACAGATACGTGGACCAGTAAGCACGGCCAGGGACGCTATATCTCCCTAACTGCACACTGAGTAAATGTAGTGGCGGCTGGGCCGCAGGCGAAGAGTTCCTTGTCGCACGGCCTTCCGCCGCCAAGGATCGCAGGGCATCATTCTTTGCCTCCTGTAGCCTGATCCTCCTACTCGGCTTCCTCCTCCTCTGCTTCCACCAGCTCATCCAGTCAGCCACACACCTTCACCACCAACTTCAGCACAGCCCGGGGTAAACGTCAGCAGGCCATTCTGAAACTCATATGTTTGGGGGACAGGCCCCACACCGCGCAGGAGTTGTGGCGGAGTATTGAACAACAGACCGACCAGTGGTTTCTGCCGGTGGGCCTCAAGCCCGGCCTGGTGGTGTGCGATAATGGGCGAAATCTCGTGGCAGCTCTGGGACTAGCCGGTTTGACGCACATCCCTTGCCTGGCGCATGTGCTGAATTTGGTGGTGCTGAAGTTCATTCACAACTACCCCGACATGTCAGAGCTGCTGCATAAAGTGTGGGCTGTGTGCGCGCTTCCGGCGTTCACATCCTGCCGCTGCTCGCCTGTCTGCGCTACAGCGGAACTTCGGCCTTCCCGCTCACCGCCTCATATGCGACGTGCCCACCAGGTGGAACTCCACCTTGCACATGCTGGAGAGACTGTGCGAGCAGCAGCAGGCCATAGTGGAGTTTCAGCTGCAGCACGCACGCGTCAGTCACACTGCAGAACAGCACCACTTCACCACCAATGATTGGGCCTCCATGCGAGACCTGTGTGCCCTGTTGCGCTGTTTCGAGTACTCCACCCACATGGCCAGTGGCGATGACACCGTTATCAGCGTTACAATACCACTTCTATGTCTCCTTGAGAAAACGCTTAGGGCGATGATGGAAGAGGAGGTGGCCCACAAGGAGGAGGAGGAGGAGGATGAGGGGTCATTTTTAGCAATTTCAGGCCAGTCTGTTAGAAGTGGCTCAGAGGGAGGTTTTTTGCAACAGCAGAGGCCAGGTACAAATGTGGCCAGCCAGGGCCCACTACTGGAGGATGAGGAGGAGGTGGAGGAGGATGAGGATGAAGCAGGTTCACAGCGGGGTGGCACCTGACACTGCTCATGCCCATCACTGGTGCGTGGCTGGGGGGATACGGAGGACGATGACGATACTCCTCCCACAGAGGACAGCTTGTCCTTACCTCTGGGGAGCCTGGCACACATGAGCGACTACATGCTGCAGTGCCTGCGCAACGACAGCAGAGTTGCCCACATTTTAACGTGTGCGGACTACTGGGTTGCCACTCTGCTGGATCCCCGGTACAAAGACAATTTGCCCACCTTACTTCCTGCACTGGAGCGTAATAGGAAGATGCGCGAGTACAAGCGCATGCTGGTAGAGGCGCTCCTGAGAGCATTCCTAAATGTCACAGGGAAACAGGTGGAAGCCCAAGGCGAAGGCAGAGGAGGAGCAAGAGGTCACCAACGCAGCTGTGTCACGGCCAGCTCCTCTGAGGGCAGGGTTAGCATGGCAGAAATGTGAAAAAGTTTTGTCTCCACGCCACAGCTAACTGCACCACCACCTGATACGGAACGTGTTAGCAGGAGGCAGCATTTCACTAACATGGTTGAACAGTACGTCTGCACACCCCTCTACGTACTGACTGATGGTTCGGCCTCATTCAACTTCTGGGTCTCCAAATTGTCCACGTGGCCAGAGTTAGCATTTTATGCCTTGGAGGTGCTGGCCTGCCCGGCGGCCAGCGTTTTGTCTGAACGTGTATTCAGCACGGCAGGGGGCGTCATTACTGACAAACGCAGCCGCCTGTCCACAGCCTACGTGGACAAGCTGACGTTCATAAAAATAAACCAGGCATGGATCCCACAGGACCTGTGCCTCCCTTGTGCAGAATAGACATTTATAACTGCCTCCCCCTCAACCATGTATTCTTGTACTCCGGGGCACTTCTTTATTGAATCCTCATTTTTTTAACTTTACCATGATCTTGCGGTGCAACCCAAAGTTGAATGAACCTCTCCTCTGTATGGGTGGTGGGGCCGAAATAACTGAGAGTGGCCTTCTCCGGTGATGGTTGATATGACCCATGATTCCTTGCTGTGGGACCTCTCTCCTCTGTCTGGGTGCTGGGCCGAAATAACTGAGAGTGGCCTTCTCCGGTGGTGGTTGATATGACGCATGATTCCTTGCTGTGGGACCTCTCTCCTCTGTCTGGGTGCTGGGCCGAAATAACTGAGAGTGGCCTTCTCCGGTGGTGGTTGATATGACGCATGATTCCTTTCTGTGGGACCTCTCTCCTCTGTCTGGGTGCTGGGCCGAAATAACTGAGAGTGGCCTTCTCCGGTGGTGGTTGATATGACACATGATTCCTTGCTGTGGGACCTCTCTCCTCTGTCTGGGTGCTGGGCCGAAATAACTGAAAGTGGCCTTCTCCGGTGGTGGGTGATATGACACATGATTCCTTGCTGTGGGACCTCTCTTCTCTGTCTGGGTGCTGGGCCAAAATAACTGAAAGTGGCCTTCTCCAGTGTTGGGTGATATGACGCATGATTCCTTGCAGTGGGACCTCTCTCCAATTGATATTGGTTAAATTTTATTTATTTTATTTTATTTTAATTAATTTCCCTATCCACATTTGTTTGCAGGGGATTTACCTACATTTTGCTGCCTTTGCAGCCCTCTAGCCCGTTCCTGGACTATTTTACAGCCTTTTTAGTGCCTAAAAGTTCGGGTCCCCATTGACTTCAATGGGGTTCAGGTTCGGGATAAAGTTCGGGTCGAGTTCAGATCCCGAACCCGAACATTTTCGGGAAGTTTGGCCGAACTTCCAGGTGTTCGCTCATCTCTAATTATGAGCCTTCAGAAATACATCCAGGCCCCTCTTGAACTCTTTCAGTGAACTCACCATCACCACCTCCTCAGGCAGACAGTTCTTACTAGTCTTTCCGTAAATAATCCTCGTCTATGTTTGTGTACAAACCTTTTTTCCTCCTGACGCAGAGGATGTCTCTCATCACAGTCCTGGGAATGTACAGTATAGAGAAATGGTAAATGCTGTTTAACCCCCTAAAGACCCAGGACTAACTAGAAGGTACTTAAGGCATTAGGACAAACATTCTCATCCTGTAGTTAAACTGTCACCATGTCATAACCTTTTTAGATCAACGATGTAAATAACAAAAAATAAAAACGATCCCAAAACAGCGATTTTTTTTTTTTTAATTTTCCATTTGAATCCATTTTTCCAGTAACAAAGCAAGGGTTAACAGCCTAACAAAAATTAATATTGATTACCCTGATTCTGTAATTTTCAGAAACACCCCATATGTGGTTGTAAACTGCTGTATGGCCAAACGGCAGGGGGCAGGAGGAAAGGAGCACCATATGGTTTTTGGAATGCAGATTTTGCTGGACTGGTTTTTTGACACCATGTCCCATTTGAAGCCCCCCTGATGCACGCCTAGAGTAGAAACTCCAAAAAAGTGAATCCATCTAAGAAAGTACACCTCAAGGTATTCAAAACTGATTATACAAACTTTGTTAACCCTTTAGGTGTTCCACAAGAGTTATTGGCAAATGGAGATGAAATTTCAGAATTTGTATTTTTTGTTACCTTGCCTCAAAAAAAGTGTAATATAGAGCAACCAAAAATCATATTTACCCTAAAATAGTAACAATAAAACTGCCACCTTATCCAGTAGTTTTAAAAATGGGGTCACTTTTTTGGAGTTTCTACTGTAGGGGTGCATCAGGAGGGCTTCAAATGGGACATGGTGTCTAAAACCAGTCCAGTAAAATCTGCCTTTCAAAAACCATATGGCGTTCCCTTCCTTCTGCGCCTTGACGTTTGGCCATACAGCAGTTTACAACCACATATGGGGTGTTTCTGCAAACTACAGAATCAGGGCAATAAATAGTGAGTTTAGTTTGGCTGTTAACCCTTGCTTTGTCACTGGAAATTATTGATTAAAATTGAAAATCTGCCAAAAAAGTGAAAATCTGAAATGTCATCTCCATTTTCTATTAATTCTTGTGGAACACCTAAAGGGTTAACAAAGTTTGTAAAATCAGTTTGAGGGTAGTTTCTAAAATGGGGTCATTTTTGGGTGGTTTTTATTATGTAAGCCTCACAAAGTGACTTCAGACCTGAACTGGTCCTTAAAAAGTGGGTTTTGGAAATTTCCTGAAAAATTTCAAGATTTGCTTCTAAACTTCTAAGCCTTCTAACATCCCCAAAAAAAAAAATGGCATTCCCAAAATTATTCATACATGAAGTAGACATATGGGGAATGAAAAGTTATAACTATTTTTGGAGTTATTACTATCTATTATAAAAGTAAAGAAATTGAAATTTGGAAATTTGCTAAATTTTTTTCCACATTTTTGGCAAATTTGGTATTTTTTTATAAATAAAAATGACATTTTTCGACTCAATTTTGCCACTGTCATGAAGTACAATATGTGACGAGAAAACATTCTCAGAATGACCTGGTTAAGTAAAAGCGTTTTAAATTTATTACTACATATTGTGACACATGTCAGACTCGCTAAAAATGGCCTGGTCCTTAAGGTGAAAAATGGCTTAAGGGGTTAAGTTCAATGATGATTTCTTTATAAGTTAGTTAATTGGTTTGTTTGTTGATGTAATGAAGGCTGGCTACCATTCATTTCTTTATTTTTCTCATCTTTATATGGCAAGTACTATTAAAATTGGTACATTGGGGCCCCCTATGTTCATCAGTACTAAAACCTGCACAGCCAACGTACTGTGCTCATACTGTATGGTAAGTGCTGACATTGTGATGGATGATATTCTCACTTGCTGTTATCTTAGTGTGTGCTGTATCCAATAATGGCAGCCTTTAATATCAGAGCACAATATGGTCAGAGATTTCACAATTACAAATTGTCTTCTTTATCACAACAGCCAGCATAGGAGCTCACATGTAGACACCGCTGTAAGATGTAAGAAGAACACAGAAAAGGAAGTTTTTATAATTATTTGATTGTTTGGCGTTTTGAGAACAAAACATTTGCCTCAAGTGTAATGTTTTGTATGTATGAGCCCCCTGGCACACAGCCAAAAAAACAAAACAAGACAAAAAACAGACAGTTGCGGCTAATGTCAAGCTCCCAAAATACAGCAAACAATGACAAACAATTACACCAGTCACTGACCGGCATGGGTGTGGAGTAGAGATGAGTGAAGTTTTAAAAAATTTGATTCGGAAACTTAACTGCAGGTCACCAATAAATTCCATTTGTGTGGTGAAGAACTGCGCAGTCAATTAGCCCACAGCTGCCTCCCATTTAATAATAAAGACTGTATCTTCATTGTTAATGGCCGAGCGGCACCTTTAAAGCAATGGGTTTAGCTAGTTAGGTTTGGGCACAATATGCAATGTATTGCTGTTCTTGCCTGAAATCTCTTGCAGTTTATTTGACAGTAAACACAGAATATTAATCAGCTCTGGCATATCCACTTCTCCAACCTCAGCGCTCTCCTGCCCTACAGGTGGGAACCCTTCTTCTGCCCTCTGCTTTTCCTTTTTTTCTACATCATCTAATATAGATAAGAATATGTCATCATGAACATCCAGCTCCTCCTCTCTCTGCATCTTGCTGACGTTTGGAACCGGAATAATAAAGGCTCCAATCTTATTAGGTATTGAATTACATATCTTAGTTTACAGCTGATGTAGGAATAAATAAATAACTGACGCAGAAGAAGTCATCCTGCACTCTCCCTGCACCCTCCCTCTCCAATCTTCTTCTATTAATAGTTTTCAGCAACACTGTCCCTAGCACATGAGCACTCACCACATCTCTCCCTATGCTAAGCTCACAGGACAATGGCGGAGAAGGCACGGGATAAGAGGCAAATACAGAGCAGGGAGTCAGGAGGGGTGCCAAGAAGTCCACGATGACATAATGCAATCTGATACCTGATGACTATGACAATAATTTAATGCTGAACAGAACCTGGGAGCCAGATCAGGGTGCTGAGGAGGAGGCAACAACAGAGCAGAAAGGTGCTGGCAATGGCAGCAATAAAGAGCAGCGACAATGTACAGCCAGAAACTCCCAAAGAACTGCCAGGGCCAGTTCCAACAATTTTCAGACCCAAGCCAAGCTCGGCGGCCGTTAGCTCTGTGTCGAGTGTGCTAGTATCTCTCGTCTGGCGGTTTTTTCACCACAGTACTGGAAGACAAAAGTTTTGCTGTGTGCAAGATCTGCACGAGTAAAATAAGCTGTTGGTGTTCAAACACAAATGTAGATGCGATGGCTCTATTGCAGCACATGCAGTGGCATCACCCAATCCAGTGGGAAAACAGAAGTGGCTGCGAGCTAGAGCAACAACAGTGTTCTTGCAGCAGCCAGGCCACATCCGCGTACACTACAGTGTCATCCTCATCATAACTTACTTCTTCTCCCACTCAGACTACTCCTCTTTCTCCTACTCCGCTCTGTCGTCAGCCATCAATAATGGAACATGTGGCCAAGAAACAACTCTACTCACACCAGCAATGGTGAGCAAGCTTAATTCCCACCTGGTCAAGTTTCTGGCCATACATTGTCTACCATTCCACTTAGTGGATTCTGCTGCCTTTAGTGACTGCATGCACTTAGCCTCGCTGAAAGATACCTAGTCGGCATTATTTCTCCCAAAAAGTCATCCCTGCTTTATACTCTCATGTGGCAGAGAGAGTGGGCCACTGCTTGCAAATCTTGCTGGAACAACTGTTTCGGTAGGGAAAGTACATGTCTTTCACAGCCCACTGGGTCAATGTTTTTTTATGCCAGCAACAAGACAGCACTGCAACAGGAAGGCCAGGTCCTATTGACACCTCCATGTTTGTGTCGGTTTGGTTCCTACAACAGGCATCTTTCCCACCTCCTCTTCCATGGATATCCTCCCATCCACAACAGCAGCAGGGCAGAGTGTTGCTCCCACTCCCTCCCTCCCTCCTATCATATTTGAAAAGTGCCATGCCATGTTAGCTGATCTGCATGGACAAAGGTAGCCACACAGCGGATCACTTTCTAAAGTGCATCAAGCAGCATACATCCCACTGGCTGTCTCCCTGCTAACTCCAACTGGGCAAGATGATCTGTGACAATAGCAGGAATATCATGACCGTACAGCATTTGAGGGAAATAACGCATGTTCCCTGTATAGGACACATGATATATCTAGGGTGCTGCCAGTGTCCTGGAGACTGTATTTGCATTTCAACCATTCTTGTGTGCCAAGGAATGCCCTCCTGGACTTACAATGACAGAATGTTCTGCTATTTGCTGGAATTCGTTTCAGATTGCTGGGGTCTGGCTGCTGGAACTCCCAATCTATGTACACAAGGGTCCTAAAACCATATTCTCTTGATCATGGGGGTCCCAGCAGTCAGACCCCCATCAATCAGACACTTATCACCTGTCGTGTCATAGCTGTTGGACTTTTTTCACATCCCCCATCTTTAATGGTTTTCTTGTGGTGTAAAAAAAGAAATAAATATATAAAAATTTAAAAATATGGCCCAAAATATGTGTCAATCTAAAATAGAAATGCTCGCCTGTTAAAGGGCCTGTGTCCACTTTTCTAGTTATCTTCTATCCACAGGATCATGGGGGTCTGAATGCTGCAACCCCCACTGATCCCCCTTCTTGATTGAGTGGCAGGTCGAACATATGCCCTGCCTCTCCATCCATTCTCTATGGGGTCACTGGAGATGGCAGAGTATAGCGCTGGCTATTTCCAGTGGTCCCAAAGAGAATGAATGGAGCAGCAGGGCATATGTGTGGCTTGCCACACCATCAAAAAGAGGAAACAGGACCTGTTCCTGGGATCAGCGGGGGTCGCAGAATCGGACCCCACTAATCATATAGGTATGCCCTATGGTGTATGGTGTTTAAATCCTCCACCACCAGTATCTCTTTACATGGCAGCAGTTAATCCTGTAAATACGGAATATCATCACTGCCGCCATGTAAACCCTGGGTGTCAATACTGGAGAAGATGACTCATTGTGCAGAATTTTTCAGTCATAAGTCCAAACCCCTTTGCAGATCATAACCTTTAACAAAGCCCAAGCAAAGGTGCTAGAGGAGCAATGTGAGCAAAGCGCACACACGGAGGGTCATAAGTGAAACAGAGGCATTAGGGTCACCTGAGGCAGGGTGATAGTGTGGATCCTGGAGCAGGGGTAACTGGAGAAAAGGCAATATTAACGGTGCATTTAGAGTGGGGGCATTTGGAGCTGGGGCACTAATGGGGGTGCACCTAAAGCAGAGGCATTAGGGTAGCCTGAGGCAGGGTAATAGTGGTGATCCTGGAGCAGAGGTATTAGGGGGCAACTGGAGAAGAGGCAATATTAGGGGTGCATTTAGAGGGGGCATTGGGGGGCATCTGGAGCTGGGGCACTTATGAGGGTGCACCTAAAGCAGAGGCATTGGGGGGACCTAGGGCAGAGTCCCCCCCCCCCGCATGCCACTCTGAACTCTGCAGAGAGCAGCACACATACACAGATCTGAGTCTACTATAAACAAATCCCCTATTTCCCCCTTACAGCCTCCTACAGCTCACTACTGTCACACACCTGAAAAATCAGCCCAGCACAGCAAAGTAGTCCTTCTCTCCAGCAGCCACAGTTTTCTGACAGCAGAGAGGCCAGTAGGATGACCAGACAT
Source organism: Bufotes viridis (assembly GCA_033119425.1). Taxonomy (NCBI): domain Eukaryota; kingdom Metazoa; phylum Chordata; class Amphibia; order Anura; family Bufonidae; genus Bufotes; species Bufotes viridis. The sequence goes on from CM065591.1 coordinate 66,930,346, forward strand.
GTTCTCTCCTCCTTCACTGCCAGCAGCCGGGAAGGAGGCTGCATCTCTGTGTGATACTGCTACCTAGTGGCTACAATAATTATCTCTCCTGAGAAACAAAAGAAATAATTACTCCGTCTTATCAATGGGCGCAGGAGACTGGGGGCTAACCGAGGAATCCCCCGCCTCCCCAGGGGACTAGTCCGAGCCTGCATACACCACATAATACGGCTCGCCCCTCCTTCCCACCTGAAATCTAGAAGCAGTGGGAGTCCTTTTAGTTCTCATTAGATGGAAATTTGACAATCCCCAGAGAATGCAAGTAGACTACACAACTACAATTTTTATTTTAAAAATCTTTTCAGTAGCTATTATCATTATCACCACAGGCAGAATTACAAAGACAAGTATCACCTCTATATGGATAACACAGGATTCACCATTCGCAATAGGGGACATCACAGCTTATCAGCTCCCTCCTGACCTCTGCACAGGTCACAGAGCATTCCTAGAAAAATCTACCATAGAAGTCAGTGGGGTCAGTGCCTGTCCATTGTGTCTATGGCCTACGGTGGCTGCTCTCAAAAGTTCCTAACATATTTTAGGCCTAGTAGCCAGTCTCAAAATTTCTGAATTACGAACAATTTGTTTTTTAATTATACATAGCGACACGGGGGAAAAAAAACACCAACGATTCTAAAAAATATATGTTTAACATAAAAATATGATTTAAATAATAGGTAATTTTACTGATGACACATTCCTTTTAATGACTCAGTTCTCTAAAGACACAATATAACAGACATTCAAGCAGATGTACTATTGGAAATGTGTCAGTTTTTGGTACATTTTGCATGTTTTACAATCTTTTGTAAAATGGTGTAGCCTAAATGCTGCTCAATGAGACCAAAAATGTGCCAAATTTTTGGTGCATTTTTGGAGGGAAACTACGCCAAACATAGTTGATTTAAACTTAGACAAGACAGTTTTTTTTTGGCGCACAGGCACATTTTGTTGACGCAGAGACAAGTTTTTAGTGCACTCTAAATTTACAAGGTCAATGTGCCAGAATAGTTAAAATTGTCTAACATGAAAGGCTGATTCACATGGCTGTATCCGTTTTGTGGTCATCAACTTGCGTATCTGCAAAACACGGATACTGACCCTGGGTCAGCCAAAGTCTTCCCTAAATTAGAAATTCTTGTCCGCAATAGGACATGTTCTATCTTTTTTGCGGGGCCGTGAAACGGACATACAGATGTGAACAACACACAGTGCGCTGTCTGCATCTTTTGCAGCCCCATTAAAATGAATTAGTCCTCATCTGATTCAAATTAAATGGGGACCGAAAATACAGAGTATAAATATAGCTGGTTCCTACGTTGTCCTGAACATTGTAGGCTTAGGTTAGGCCCAGGAGAGTTAGTGTTAGGTACCCAAATGCAGAAGCCACCTTCCGGGTGGTCATAACCCCTGTAAATGAAAAGGTATTATATGATGGAAAAAGGTATCAAGCCAGTAAAGGAGACAATATGGACAATCACAATACATTAGCAAGCGTCTTGTATTAACTTTCTTTACATGATAAATGCTATTTTCTGACGTGGACCAACCACTTTAGGGTTTGGCTACACGGTCGGCTTTCCTAATGTATTTTCTGGAAGCCAAAATCAGCAATGAATAATAAAAGAAAAGAAATTATAAAGTACAGATACAACTTATCCTCTTATTTAAATTCACCTGATTTTGGGTTCCAAAACTGCATCAGAAAACCTGACCTTGTGGCCGTACCCTAAGGCTTCTTTTTTATTCAGTTATAAAAGTAAAGTCATATTTGAATTACTTTGGGCTCATGAATTCTCCCTCAATAGAATGAGATACAGGACTTTTGTCGAACATCAACTAAAATACTTTTTCAGTAACTTTTGGGTGAATGGTATCAACTTGATCCCCAACTTTCTGTCCGGGCACCAAATCACTTAGAAAATATAATTAGCCAAAGGAACAAGACAAAAAGCTTTGATTATGCAAAGCCAGGTTTAATGCTATGTATTTCTTAATGTGTTGTTAGAGTGATGAAAGCTGAGGTTTTTTGTTCATGTAATTTATTTCTGTCTTAGTAGAGCAGATGAATTAAATGGCACATGAATAATAAGTGTATTTCTATTCTAGGAACCTTCAGGGGTCACATAGAGATTAGAATGCTTCCCTACTGCTAAACAGCTCTTGGCTGCCAAATGGATCCAGGGAGCCTCAAGTCTGTGATCTTTTAGAAAAGCTCATAACGTGTGCAAAATGTGTTACTTTTATTGGACATGTATAATTACTTATTCTATCAAAGATATTAATGAAGAAAGACTGAGGGTTTTATGCTCTGTCTTAGAAGGCACCTAATTAACATGTGTTCTAGTGATTGATGGCCACAGAAAACCATGGCCGGTCTTAAGACATCACAGTTGTGCTATGAAAAACGACCAAAGGCACCTTATATGAATTCATTTCTGAGAGAGAATCTCTGATTGTGGATGCCCTCAGCCCATATATTCACACGACAGTTGTACAGGAAGAGCATGAAGAAAGAAGACAGGGCTAATTGAATAACATGGTCCGTACTGCACACACAGTATTTCTCAAAAGTCATTGTAAAAGTCATGCATTGTCCTATAAAAGGCTGATATTTGACTGGTTGTTATACCCTATACAGTATATTGTGCATTTCTATAATGTTATTGAATATAGAACTCAAATATATAAATATATACATACTGTGAGGCAGTGACAGGCCTCACATATCTTCCCTCTTCATAAATGTCTTCTAGGATGGTGCAGGAAACCTATTAGAGGAGATGTATCTTTGGTTTGCTGTGTTTTCCCCACAATCCACTTCGGGTTTCACAGGTGGTCCATGTCCACGGTTCACATTTAAAAGTCAGCAACAATCCTCAGGTGAGGTAGTCTGAAGAGGGAAGCCTGAGATGCTGTGTGTGGAGGGCTGTTGGACCGCGATCCCCCCAAGGTTGCGTGTTGGTCGAAGCCAGGAAGCTGCAGGACCATATGGCGGAGTGGAGCTGGATCTATCACCTGGTGTGAACAGGGACTTAGAGGTGAGATAGAGACATATGTGTTAGTTAGTTTGTATTTGTGATGCTGGTGCTAGAACCTCAGCCAGTGACGTTATAACTGAAATGATCATCTGTACTGCTTAAACTGAAACAATAAAGCACTGTTTGAGCTTGAAAATCCCCTGTTTGATGAGAAGTCTGTCATTGCCGACCCCTGAGAGAAAGTGACCCCTTGCATAAATTGACAAAAAATAACGCACCAAGAAGGAGTTGTTGGGATCAAATGAAACTTTCTATGTGTGAATGTAATGATGATATATGTAAGTGATTACAATATTAGAGCGAAATGATAAGTTTCTTGGGGAAAACTTGACAACTGAAATGAAGCTCTAGGACAGTGTTGGACCGCCTCTGGCCTGGAGACAAGATGAGATATGGTTGGGCAAGGAGACTTTTGTATGGTATCTGCAATGGGCGCCTCGCCCCAGTGCCCCTATATCGCGACCCAGGTTTAGAAGGAATACCGAGTGGTGTAGTGCGGCCTAAACGTCCGTTTATGTGTCACGGTCTTTGGCTCTGAAGCAATAAGCCAGTCTTTGGCTCCGAATCAATAAAAAGGGGAATAATTGAGGGATTGGAAAGAATAACTTGAGTCCAGACCTTTAGATGAAGTTCAACAGCAGCTTTACTTTGAATGAACGTTTCTTCCAACAGCTTATAGGCTTTGTCTTGGTTCCATTAGGCTTTTGCATTAAACTGGCAGGCAAACTCAACTCTGCTATATCTTTCTCTCACACTGCTGTACTGACAAACTGACTGGATAACTTGGCTTCTACTTTATGCTGTACTTCTCTCTTTAATTGGACTTAGCTTCAGCCAATGAACTAGTCTTCAGGCTCTTGAGGCTTCTATGCCTCAGCCTTCCTGGCAAGCAGAGTTTAAGGTGCTCTGGCTGGTGTGGGCACGTCCAGCAGAGAGGTGTCCCTGCACACCCTTCCCCTTGCAGGGGGGAAAACTACACTCCCACTGGTCCCCACCCTTCCTTCAGGAAGTAGGACTAGCCCACTTTCCTACAGACGGGGGTTTAAAATGGAACGAAATGCTCCATTCTACCTACATACAGCTCTGACGTGTTTTCTGCCACCTGCTGGTGAACCAGGCACATTACATGAACATAACAGTTACATAAAGATATTATAAATGCACATTGTGGAGGACCTGGAAATAAATATATAAGATGACACTGTGTTAGCCCGTTACATACCCCCTTACTTAAAAGCAAGTCACCCTCGGCTTGTGCTTAGGGTGTGCTCTAAGGGTTCCCAAGGAAAGTTAGAGTGCTGCATGAGACTAGTTACTATTATGACATATGTAGACTGATATAGCAACAGCTATTCATTGTTTTTCCTCTTGGTATTTTGGTATTTCCTCTTTCTATTTTGAGAACCAGAGAACCAAAGGTCTGCAAAAACGCTCATTTCTGATTTTCTTATGTGTACTGGGCCCTAGTACCAAAGAAAGCATAGGGGTGTCTTTACTCTGTAATCCCACCACTTTAAAAATGAAAGCCCGCAAATAGAAGGATAGCTTCATCCAGTAGTCCCTTCCAAGCACCACAGCATAATCATGTTTTACGCTTTGTCGCCATGATAACTGAACTGGTAGCTAACTTATTTCTCTAAGGCAGTGCGCAATACATTAAGACATCTAGAACTAGGAGAAGGAACCAGTTTACTCTCCACAGTTCCCATGAGGGCTGATCCCTCTTAACACACATTGTTGCAGCGGGGTTACCCTTGACGATCTTAGACCTACTTGTGACTTACCACTTGGTTCTCCTTGTGTAGCAACAATACAGTAAAATGTCTAGGCTTTCTAATCTAATATAAGGTAACATAAAACCATTAGTATTTTTGAGTCCTCAGAGGCAGTCCATATGAGCAATAAAGTAAGGTGCTAGCTATCTGGCTATAAATATTATTTTACCAAAGTACATACAAAAAGCACATAGAACCCATTGTGGTACCCAAAATAGAGTCTGTACAATGGGCAAAAGAGCTTGAAAGTTGCGGAAATGTTAAAACATTAGTGCAAAAATAGTGCAAGAATATAACAGTAGAATCACAAAAAGCTCAGGTAAACGTTTGAGTCTTTTCCTTGGATGCTGGCTTGTAACGTTGCAAAAATTGAACATTTAATGCAAAAGGGAAAAAATCAATTGTAACCCACATGAGCTAGTAGGACTGATATTTGTAATCCATATGAGGTATGGTGCCAACGTGCGCAACCCGGAGTTAGTTGTAGGAAGATGGTCGGAGTTCATAAAGTCTAGGGACAAAAGGGGTGGACAAAAAACAAAATATAAACACAAAGTAGGGGGCAATATTTCTCACCCGTCTATTCCAGTGTCTATGGCTTGGCTCCTACTATCTCTGTAGCTAAATGTTCATTCTAAAGAATTCCCGATAACGGGCAGGTGGATTACCCTTGTTGGTCCGTTGGGATTTCCGCAAGGACAGTTCAGAGTCTCTGAGAGTGGAGGTAGAGTCCGGGACTTGTGCAGGAGAATCAGCTGTCTAACTTGGTTCTATAGATGTAGTAATCTCAGCAACTGGCATCAGGACTCAAACCACTGAAGGGGGTCAATCATGGAAGGCAACTCTGTTGGAGTCTTGGTTTCTGGAGACAATGGTAGCTCAGGTGACTTATCCGCTTCTCTTGGCTGCTCTTAAACAGGTTCCTGCAGGCATTTCTTGAGCCTGTTACGGTGTACTCGCTGAGTACCTTTATCTCCTCTCTGGATCTCTTAGACCTCCGATGAGGGGACAGCTACTGTATATGGCTTGCGTTCCCAGCGACTATCCAGCTTGCTTACTGGGTGATTGTTTCATAGCCAGACCTGGTCTCCTGGTTGCAAGGGCTCAGCATGAGCATGTAGATCAAAGTCCTGTTTTTGCTGGGCCTTCTCTATTTTGGAGTCCACTATTTCTTTGGCATCCTCTAGGCACTTCTGTAACTCTTTGACCCACTCAGATTGGGGAAGGAGTGGTTCAGAGTCCGGCACAGGAACATTGAGGGTGGGGTCTGCAGGTAAACGGCCCTGTATTCTGAACATGAGGTAGTATGGGGTGTACCCGGTGGAGCAATGAGTTGTGTTACTGTACAGGTACACTAATTCAGGGAGAAGCAAAGGCCACTCGGTCCTCTTGTGAGGTTGCACAGCCTTGAGCATATTGATCAGTGTCTGGTTCATCGTCTCGCACAGCCCTTTCCCCTGAGGGTGATATGCGGTGGTCCTCGGTTTTTGCAGTTGTACAGGGCACAAAGTTCATAGAACAACTGAGACTCTAATGCGGATCCTTGGTCAGTTAGTATTTTGTCAGGACACCCATGAGGAAGAATGATTTACAGGTACGGCCACGATGAACTTGGTATCATGGTCTATGATTGTCATAGCATAGGTGTATCCGGATCTGCTGGGTTCCAGTTTCACATGGTCGATAGCCACGATTTCCAGAGGACTCCTACTCACTATTGGATGAAGGGGGGCTCGCTGGTCATGTCTTTCTCCTCGAGCCACAGCACAGGTGGGACACTCCCAGCACCAGGTTTCAATATCATTTCTCATGCCAACCCAGTAGAAACACCGCCTGATGGTGGCTTCCTCTTTTTGGTTCCAAAATGACCATACCTGTTATGGTACTTGTCCATTACCATCTTAGCATCTCTTCGGGGCACTACTATCTGATGGAGGCGCTCAGAGGTGATTGGATTAAGCATTCTCCTGAGGAGCAGATCTCTTTGTAGGAAGAGTAGTTTCCGTTGTCACCAGAGGCAAACTAGCTCTGAGTCAGCTCTCCGCTGCTGGATTCTCTACGGTGCACTCCAACTGGAAAAATAATCCAACAGTTCTCCCATAACTCTATTCTCTGCTTGTAGTTTGAGCCAGATCTCTTTCTCAACTGGCGGTGAGGGACCACAGGTCTTTGGAGAACTAGTGGCTTTGGAGGCCTGATGCTTAGTGTGTAGGTCTTCCTGCCGGGAAAATCGGGAGTAGAACATTGACATTTCCACATCTTCCCACTGATCATCTTTAGAAATTAGTTCCTTCTGGGCAGGTATCCTGGACAAGGCTTCGGTGTTGTACTTAGTTTTGCCAGTTCAGTACTTAATGGTGAAGTCGAAATTCGCCAGTCTAGAGGCCCATCTTTGCTCTAGAGCTCCCAGGCACTCAGTGTTCAAGTGAGCCAGCGGATTATTATTGGTGTAGACAGTAAAAGGCGTGGCCGGCAGATAAGCCCTAAACTTCCCAGTTACAGTCCATACCAAGGCTAGGAACTCCAGTTTGAAAGAGCTATAATTATGGTCATTCCGCTCCGGCTCTCATAAGGACCTGCTGGCATAGGTGATGACTCTTTCAGTTCCGGCTTGTGTCTGAGATAGTACGGCTCCTAAACCTTTCTTACTGGCTTCAGTATAGAGGCAGAATGGCAGGCTATAGTCAGGGTAGCCCAGGACTGGTGGCTCTGTAAGTTTTTCTTTTAACAGTTAGAAAGCGGCCTCTCGCTCTTTGTTCCACTCTACTAATATCTTAGCATTCTAACAACCTTTGGGATGACCCTTAAAAAGCTCCTGGATTTGAGCGAAGTGCAGGATAAATCTCCATTATTAACTTGCAAATCCAAGAAAGCTCCAGCCTTGACTTTTTTGATGGTCTTAGGAGCTGGCCAGCTTTGTACTGCAGCTCTTATCGGAGTCCGGTTTCACGCCCTTACTCACAACATGTGCCAGATATTTTACTAGGGGCTTCAGTAAGTGGCACTTTGAAGGATTTACTTTTAATCCATATTGGGCCAGAGTCTGGAACAGCTATGCCGAATGCTGTAAATGCTCTTCATAGGTCTTTGAGTAGACAATCACATCATCCACAGAAATACGGTCTCAAAGTTTTTGTGTCCAAGACATCTCTCCATGAGTCTCTGAAATGTCCCAGGGGAGTTGCACAGTCTGAATGGCATGTAGTTGAACTCAAACAGACCCATTGGGGTAGTGAAAGCTGTTTTCTCTTTATCTTCTGGTGCCATTGGGACTTGCCAATAGCCACTAGTTAGATCCAGGGTGGAGAAATAAACAGCAGATCCCAGGGCTGCTAGAAACTCCTCAATTTGTGGCAGGGGGTACTCTTCCTTGAATGTAATGTTGTTGATCTTGCGGTAATCCACATAGAAACGGATGGTTCCATCCTTCTTTTTTTACTAGAGCCAGAGGGGCTGTGACTATCCTGGATGACGTTAGCTGTCTTCATATCCTAAACCATCTTCTTCACCTGCTGGTATAGGGCTGGAGGCACTGGCCTATATCTCTCTTTGATTGGATGATGAGTGCCGGTTGGAATAATGTGCTGTATTAGGCTAGTTTGACCATAGTCCAGGGGGTGTTTGCTGAAGACTTGGTGGTGTTCCTTGGCTAAGTCCAGCATGCCTTTTATCTGTTAGGCAGAGGTAGTGGCATCTTCAATATGTAGTTCGGCTGCATCTGCTGTTTGAAGCGATTGTTATGTAGCAGCAAAAGGGGGATCCAGGACGTCTTGCAGACTGACGTGATACAAACTCGGCATTGGATAGTACTTTTTAATTCTACAGCTTAATCACTTAGATTGACCAAGTGTATGGGTACATTTCCGTGAGACACAGTGACCAAGCTCCTAGCGGCTACGACAAGGGAATGATCTTGCAGATGCAGGGGCTCCACGAGGGCCGGGTACTCCTGACCTCGGACACAGATGCAAGCCTTGCACCAAATCAGGGTCTCTGCTCCAGGATGGAGTCGAATAGCCTGAGCATCCTTGATGCAAACATAGAAGATTTCACCCTGTTGGTTGCTGAATTTTTGTTGGGCAGCTAGCACCTGAAGGATCTGGTTTATGACGCGTTAAGTTACAAAGGGCGCGGTCAGTAGGGTTTTCTTCAAGGCTTCCAGCACTGCAGTGTAACAGTGGCCGAGTACATTCATCCCTAGAATTGTCATATTCCGGGACCTGGATCCACCCCTTGGTGTGGAAGTTTGGCATCTTCAATCTGTAAGGTAGGTTCCCAATAGCCTAATATAGGCACTGGTTGGCCATTGGTAGCTATGATGCGGAAACAGTATTTCGGAGGGTTGTGTCAGCTGGGCTCCGTTCCGACATCTTTCGAATGCAAATTGATGGATGGTAGTCAATTGAGATCCAGTCTCAATGAAAGCAGAAAACATTACTCCATTGATGCTAACTTGAACCATGGGGCAGGCACCCACATATCTAGGCATAAAGGCTGGATCTTTGGGACCTAGTATTCTATCTCCAGAGGGGTGGTCCTTGGCCTCAGGGGATACCCGTTTAACTGCCAGCAGTCCCTTCTGATATGTACAGGCCTCTGACAATGCCAGCATACCTGCTTCCTGTGTCTTGATACCCAGGATCTGAAAACCTACTGGTCGTCCGACGTCGATCTTCTTGTGGACCAGGTGCAGGACGGTCTCTTGGTGTAGAAGTCCCTTTCTCAGCCTTGGGCTTCTCTTCCAGTCTTTCTAGCTGCTTCCTCTTCCTTTCCATATTCTCAGCTAGGAGGGAGACTTGAGCAGTCAGTCCTGCAACAGCATCTGGGATGGGCGCCTGAGCCCCATGCTCAACTATCTGGCCATGGGCAACAGGTTGTAGGACGGGCCATGCATTCTTGTCTTGAAGAGGTTCAGACTGGTGACCTTCCCTTAGGATGCCGATAGCAAGTTCCTTAAAATCCAAGAAAGGGGTATCTAGGTGCTGAGCTGACAGGATCCTTAGCTGACGTTTGAAGGGTTCATCCAGAACACCTTCAATAAACTGCTCTCTGAGAGTCTGATCTTGTCCCTCAGCTTCACTGGGATCTATGTGGATAACTGCCCGCAGAGCTTCTTGCAGGGACAGGGTAAAGTCTCTCAAAGTCTCCTTGAATGCTGTCGTTTCCCAAAGAAGCGCATCTTAAGCTCGGAGGCGGTCGAAGGTGGTGCTGAGTTGGTCTAGGATCTGCTCAGCTGTTTTTCGCTCTGGCCAAGGCCAGGACTTGACCTCCCGGAGCGCAGCTCCTTATAACTGGCCAATCAGGATTTTCACTTTCTGGTCCTGCGATACTGGATATAGCTTAAAAAGGTGCCCAAGATTTTATCACGGAATTCCCTTAATGAATGAGGTTCTCCTGAATAACGTAGGAGCCAAGGTGCCTCAAAGTAGTATGGCATAGTAAGAGGCATGATGCAGGTGGCTGCAGCTGCTGCTGCTGACGGCTCACTGTGGTCCAAGTGATTGCTATCTTCGCTGTCAGGCATGGCGTCTGATACCCTGTACCATACTAGAGGTATGCTGAAATGCGATTTAAGTGCACGTTGCTATGGGCAACAGCAGCAGAATTGGAGCGTGGCTCCTTTAGGAGTCGATGTAACTGCATCATTTTGGGCAGTATGATGCTCTGGCAGGCAGATAATGGCCCCAAACAGTCTTTAGCAAGGTTATTTTCCCCAGCAGTACTCACTCAAAACTCTGGACATTGCTTGTCAGGATCCAGGGAAGCTGGGACTGTATTTTCCCTTTTCCAAGATGGCCACCACTTCCACTTCCTGTAGGGGGTACTGTTGGTTTTTCTGTCCTCCTGGTAACTTGTACTGAGCACTTCAGTTCCTTCTGCTGTAAGAATGGTTCCTCTGTAGAGGCGGGCTATTTGGTTCCCTCCCCTCTGCTGGGTGGATGTCTTCCTCTCAACACCCGATGCCCAAATCCAAGCTGGTCGATTAACCCTTGTTTTGCCACAGTGCTGCAATTGATGTAGATTCAAACTCTCCAGCAGTAAGTGAACGCAATAAAGTCTCTTGTTAGGGGTTTACAGATAGAGTGGGCCTTCGATAGAAGTATTTTAAGGGAGGAAAGAGGGTGACAAGGGAGGGAGGGGGCGAGAAAGAGAGTGAAAAGGGAGGGGGGGTAAGAAGGAGAGTAACAAGGGAGGGAGGGGGGTGAGAGAGAGTGACAAGGAAGGGAGGGAGGGTAAGCAAGAGAGTGACAAGGGGGGGGGGCAGAGATTGACATCCATCACACACACAATGCAACCCTTACACACAAAGACAATGCACCCCTTGCAAAGAGAAAAACACACAATGCATTACACACACGGACAGATACCTGCAATGCAACCCTTACACACAAAGACAATGCACCCCTTGCACACATACACAGAAACACACAATGAATCCCTTACACACAAAAAACACACACTGAAACACAATGCACCCCTTACACACACACTCAATGCACCCCTTACTGATACACACACTCATCCCTTACATACACAGAAACACACCTTGGAGACCTTACACATACAAACACAGATTCACACAACGTATTCATTACACACATTCAGAAACACACAATACATACCTTATACACAAACACACACTGCTTTCTATCCCTTATACAAAAACACACTGCAATCCTCTACACAGACACACACTGCATCACCTACACAAACTGGTATCCCTATACACTACATTCCATAAGCACACACATTAGATTCTCTACAGCAACACATAACACATCCCCTACACACTTCACCCACTGTGAACAAACTCATGAGTGGACCTTATGGGCATACTCACCGTCAGACCCTGGGGCCCAGACCTTGAGCGGTATATAGTGTCCCAAAAAATGGAGCTGCTTCCCGTTCTCCCATAACATAGATTTTTGTGACCACAGTTACAAACAGCCTCCAGAGAGCCTGTTCTACACCAGACCAGTGGAGCCAGACTGCAGCCAGAGTCCATCATCATCCTCATCTAGTTGTAAGTAGGCAATCTATTATGTTATTCGTGACACTAGTCTCTAATTTACCTCACATTAAAGGGACACTATAGTCCTATAACAATAACAATTGAAAAGACAGGTGCACTATGCAGTCTTGCTAAACCCTTATACTGATGTTAAAATTGAGAATTAGCCAACATATCCTACTGTGGAGGACATGTCTGAGCCCGAGCACCCTGCCAAGTTTTCTCAAGTAGCTCGGGACCTAACACTCACCTACCTGTGCCGTATGGGCAATACCGCGCGGTGCTCGGGCTCAGACATGTCCTCCACAGTAGGATATGTTGGCTAAATCTCAATTTTAACATCAGTATGACGGTTTAGCAAGACTGCAGAATGCACCTGTCTTTTCAATTGTTATTGTTAAATTGTTTCACATTTACGCAATTGTCATCTTAAGTAGGATGTCTATTGTGGTACTTGTGGTTCGCTGCGGGCATCCTCCACTGTATGCATTTTTGCTGGGGATTGCCATTAGCAATGGGCTACAAGTGCAGGATCTGCTCCCCTATATATAGATGCACAACTGCATTTGGGTTTGAGCACTTCCTGCCTGTTTAACACCATGCCATTATTTTAGTTGTTTTGTACACTATATTTCCAGAACCACTGCAGCTTAAAGTAGTGGTATGGTGTCTATAGCCTTTCCCTGCAGGCTTTTTAATGTAAACGAGCACTGTGTGCAGCACTGGCGTTAGTTAATATGGCAGATCATATGGGTGGGGCATTGTGATGTCACATGGGGGGGGGGGGGCGGAAAACTTTTCCTTGCACCGGCCCTGCAAATAGGGTAAACATATTGTCCCCCAAAAATAAGTGTGCTAACCTGATACTGTGCTATTGGGCCCCCACAGTAATAGTGCTCCCCACAGTCCCACCAATATTTATAATTATATGCCAAACTGTATTTAGGTTTAGCAGTGACCCTATTGTAGTAATGTACTACCTTGTGCCGCAGAAGAAATAATGCCCCTATAGTGCCCATAGTATTAATCATGTTTCCTATAGTCCTCCACAGTCAGTAGAAAAAATGCCCCATAATGTGTCAGTACAAAAAAAAAATCCCCCTTAATAATTTGTGCCAGAGCAAAAAATACCCCTTATAATGTGGGTCAGTATAAAAAAATCAATATATAGTAAATAGCTCACTCCTTTACAACTGTGGAATGGGTGCTCTAGTCTCTGCTGAATCATCCTTTCAGAGAGAATATAGTTTAAGACTAGCACTCCCAAGTGTGTGAATCAAACAGGAATTTGATTTTATTATGGGGACACCAGGAAGACTTACAGTATTCTACTGATTACCTAAGGTCCATAAAGACCCATTGGATCCCCCATAATATCGGGAATTGGGTCTCTTACAGCCAATTTATCTAAATATTTAGACACATGGTTACAACCTTTAGTAAAAGTTACAGAATCAAGGACATCACACTGATCATTCAAATACTGGAAAAATTTGAAATTGATTCGGACTGGATCATGGCAACTCTGGATATACAGTCCCTTTATACCATAATAGACCACAATCAAGGCATTTCCGCGTCAAAGGCCCAATTAGAAACAACATTTTTTTTTAGACAAGAACAGATTGAATTCATACTAGAAGGTGTTAGATATATCCTTGAACATAACTATTTTTATTTTGAAGGCCAATACTACCTGCAGACTAAAGGTACTGCCATGGGCACCGGGTTTGTCCCCAGTTATGCTAACTTGTTCCTAGCACAGTGGGAGCAGGAATATATCAATCCAAAAAGTGGGGGCAACCTGGTGCTCTGGCAAAGGTACATAGACGACGTTATATTAATATACAAAGGACAGGAAGAGGATCTATTGACATTTATATCAGAATTGAACAGAAATACATATAATTTGATCTTTACACTCAACAAAAACAAAGATGTCCTTAGCTAAGATCTAAAGGACCTGTGATGACGTCACATCACATAGTACAATCACATGGTCCATCACCATGGTAAGATGGACCATGTGATTGGACCATGTGATGTGACGTCATCACAGGTCCTTTAGTTCTTAGCTGATGCTGGGAAAGAGAGGACAGATCGTAACTACGCGATCAAGTGGCTAAAGTTAGTTAACTTTTATTATTTTTAACCCCTTCCACTTCATTTTACTATGCATTCTTTATTAAGAATGCTATTATTTCCCCTTATAACCATGTTATAAGGGAAAATAATAAAGATTGGGTCCTGTTGCTAAGCAACCATGCGGGAAAATCGCAACGCATCTGCACTTGCCTGCGGATGCTTGCGATTTTCCCGCAGCCCCATTCACTTCTATGGGGCCTGCGTTGCGTGAAAAACGCATAATATAGAGCATGCTGCGATTTTCTCGCAACGCAGAAGTAATGCATGAAAATCACAGCTCATGTGCACAGCCCCATAGAAATGAATGGGTCCGGATTCAGTGCGGGTGCAATGCGTCCGCCTCACGCATTGCACCCACGCGGAAAACTCGCCCGTGTGAAAGGGGCCATAGCTGTATGGTGCCCAACTCTACTAAATCATAGGGAATGGTGGGCAGGGAGACATCACTTCTGTGCCCTGCTGCAGAATTAGTATGGAGAGATGAGTGTTTCCACAATTGGAAGTGCTCATTGCCCGCATCTGCTGTGCCCCTCCATTTGTCCCTACTTGGTGCCTCATCTCACCTCATTGGCAGTGCGCCCATGGTCAGGAGGGAGCTGATAGGCTGTCATATCACCTGTTATGAATGGTGTATGCTGCGTTATCTATACAGAGGTGGTGTCTGTCATTATAATTCTTTTTTTTACAAATTAAAATAGCCCGCCCCCAAAATAAATAAATAAATAAATAAATAAATAAAAAGCATTATATGTATTAGGTAAGGTAACAAATAGGCTGATTGTCTTTGGGTCTAGCCCTATGTCTTGATACCCTGCCTACAAAATGGGATAACTGCCCCGATAGGGGAGATCCCGTATCAGGAACCTCATATATGCCCCTGGGACAGCCCTGATAGAAGGAAAGGGAACCAGTTAATATAACTCGGTCCAGAGACTACCATAAATACCCAAAATTATAAACAAGTTCAGATACTGTATTTGGCCTAAAAAAATAAAAAACAAAATCCACCACAGAGCGGTACCAAAAGAAAGGGTACCTTATATGAAATCATCGCAATATATCAGATAATTCACACTAATCACCCTGTCCCGACGCGTTTCGCCCATTTAAACACAGGGTTCATCAGGGGACGTATTTTATAAAAAAATATACATATGGATGTTGCAAATTATTTTCAAAAGTGATTGTCCTTAGGTGGAAATGATTGTCAATAGCAATGATAATAATTCCAATTCAATAGAGCCAGCTCCTTGATAACTGTGTGATGGTGAACCCAAATATAGTCCCCCCCCCCCTCCCCTTTCACAGATAACAGCATTTAAATACCTAATAGTTGACACTAAGGTGTCCATAGATATTATAAAAAAAAAACAAGCAAAATATACTTTCGTGCCCAAGGTAAAAAATATCAAAAGATCAATGTCTCATAACAGACAAAAGATGTCAGTAAATAGCACAATCGGAGTGTAATTGCGTGCCCTAGGTTAAAAGTAAAGGGTTGAGTAGCCTGAGGATGATGTAAAATGGAATGCACTGGTCGGATCTTCAGAAGGAGGTGTAGCTGGACAGCTAAGACCTGTCCTAGGTTGCTAATACGGCTTACATGTATATATATAGCTAGACCTTCTAATAACCTTAAAACAGTTCATATGTTTGTATGTTACAGACAAAAGCAGAGTTATTTACTGTGACTTTATGTTTTTGGATGTCATGTAACAGTTATATATTGTGTTCACAGAAGCAGGAAAGATAATTTGCCTTTAAGATTCATTATATGACTGTAAGGTGGGCTCAATGACACAGCAGAATTAAAGGGAATCTGTCAGCATCATATTACTATTTTTCTTTTTTCATGCATCCTAATAAAATCAAATACCTGAAATCCATATGTGTCCTTCGTTTTTATTTTCGTCCAGTAGTTTCTTTTAAAAAGAGCTTTTTCTGATATGCTAATTAAGGGTTAGGGAGCCCAGAGGGGCGTTCCTCCTGTAGCAAGTAGCCCAGGAACGCCCCCCTGATGTAATGTGCCCGCCGAAAATTTCAAATCATAACTCCTCCATTGCCCTAAATCGCCTCCCACGGCGAGTCTAAAAGCTCTGCCCCCCCCCCGCGCCAGGTCCTGTCTCCTCTTCTCCTAAGGATGCGTCTCCCCGGCCGGCCGAAATCTCGCGCAGGCGCAGTACCGCCTCTCGCCTGCGCGATCACGAGTAAACTGAGGGCAAGAGTCTCATCGGCGTCACTGGGCATGCGCCGAGCCCAGTGACGTCGTCCCTGCGCGAGATTTCGGCCGGCCGGAGGCGCATCCTTAGGAGGAGAAGAGGAGACAGGACCTGGCGCAGGGGGCAGAGCTTAGACTCGCCGTGGAGGCGATTCAGGCAATGGAGGAGTTATGAATTTTCGGCGGGCACATTACATCAGGGGGGCGTTCTGGGCTACTGTACAGGAGGAACGCCCTGCCCTAACCCTTAATTAGCATATCAGAAAAAGCTCGTTTTAAAAGAAACTACTGGACGAAAATAAAAACGAAGGACGCATATGGATTTCAGGTATTTGATTTTATTAGGATGCATGAAAAAATAAAAATAGTAATATGATGCTGACAGATTCCCTTTAAAACCAGAAAGTATAGAATTAAGCTGTTGTCACTGCCCAAGAGTCTTAACCAATCACAGCCTGACTCACACTGAGCAGGAGTCTTGGCCAATTACAGCCAGCATCACACTCAGCCTGTCTGGGAAATTCCCTAGCAGAAGCTGCTAGAATTTATTACACCAGAGTAGAGAAGCTGAACAGACATTCACTCCACTGAGAGTTCAGTTTTATGGAAGCAAAGAGGCCAAAATATGTATTTAGAACAGTTATGATATGTTCCTATTGTTAATGTAGTGATTAGAACTATATACTGATTACTGAACTGGTTATATGTGTTTACTCGCAGTTCCACCAAATGAACAGTATGCAAATAGAAATCTCCAAATAGCAAATACCAAATTGCGACCAAACTACGCAAACTACGTACAGTCTGCGAACTGCTCATACCAGATCATATAGAGCAAGTAACACTATTGGTTAAGCCTCAGATATACCTCTCAGAGAGATCATAAAGAGATCACCGTCATGTGATCAGTGCAGGGGCGTGGCTCAGCACGGGATCAAATCTAGTGCTGAGCCACGCCCCTGCACTGATCACATGACTGTGACGTCACCCCAGGTCCTTCGGCTGTTCAACAGTTCGGGTTGGTGGAAGCCACCCCTTATGGATTCCATATGCCGCAATAGTCCGCGGTAGTGGAATCCATAACGGGATGCGCGAGTTACCACAACCCGAACGCCGAACTTTTTTTTAAAGTTCGCTCATCTCTATACATGAACTGTAATCATGGGTGAAGAAGCAGACTCCTACTTGGCCTCCACAGGCCCAGGAGAATGAAAGGAAATCTCCAGCATTTACTGAGGAAATAAGTCATTATCCTTCCATCCCTGCTCAGAAAGACAAAGAGAGACCTAGTCCAGTGTTAGGAAAAAGGTGTGTGAATTTACCCTCTATCTCAACCGGAAAAGATGAAGAAAGGGACTCACCTAAATCAGAACTAAGTGAGAAAATAGAACCGGGTTTTATCCCTAGATGTCACTGAAACAGTCAAGAAAATGTTACAACTATTGTCAAAGCAAGATAACAAAGAACAGTCCTCAATAAACTTCCTGTTCCAGAACCTACTTCAGGAGACGTAGTGAAGTTCATGGAATGGAAGGCAAGTTTTGAAATGATCACTGAGCATAATTGCTTCAGTCCAGTCGACAAGTTATTCTACCTTCAGAAACATGTTGGTCGGGAAGCAAAGGAAGTTCTTGAAGGTAACTTCTAAAGAAAAGACAAAGAAGCCTACAAGCAAGCTTGGGAAAAATTGAATGCAAGACATGGTCATCCTTTCTTACTACAAAGATCTTTTAGAGAGAAATTGAATACCTGGCCTAAAATAGGTCCTAAAGAACACTTCAGACTCCAAAAGTATGGTGACTTCCTGCAAGCATGCATCAATGCGATCCCACATGTTTAAGGACTAGAAGTACTGGACGACTATCTAGAAAACCACAGGATGCTAGCTAAGCTACCAGAAGTGGCTTCTAGATGGAATCACTATGTGACTGAACAGTTAGATCTAAGTAAGGACTTCCCAAGTTTTAAAGAGTTCTCTGAGTTCGTCAATAAGTAAGCACGGATAGCATGTAATCCAGTAACAGCATCTTACACCTTAAAATCCTTAGAAGAAAGTCCTGCAAGAAAGATAAGATGCGCAGGAGCAATTAGCTTTGCAACCAACGCAGCAGCTATAGGTCTAGATACCTATGAGAGCAAGTTCAAGGTCACTACTAGGATCAGTAGAGAGACAAAACCGACAAATCTTCAGACTACCTTCAAGTCTATGTTCTGTGGAGAGAACCACTCCATACAAAAGTGGCAACAATTGAGGGAGAAGTCCCCAGAGGAAAAGGAAACATTTGTACTTGATAACCAACTGTGTTTTGGATGCCTAAGAAAAGGCCATGTTACTAAGGAGTGTAAGAAAAAGGCCACATGCAGCGTTTGCAAAGGACTCCATCCTACACCAATACATGAAGAACGTCCAAAGAAGGATAAATCCTCAATGCCTAAAGATGCTGAGGAAAAAAATAAAGTATTGGTATTCTCTTGAAGAGTAAGGGAAGGCGAAAGCAACGGCACATCAATGGTTGTACTAGTGTGCATTTCAAATCCTAAGAGGAGGAACAAGAAGGTATATGCCTATACGCTACTGGATGCCCAGAGTGACGTCACCTTCATTGATCAAGAAATCTGCAAGAAATTACAAGTGGCTACAGAACCAGTGAAGCTCAAACTCACCACGATGACGGGGAGGGACACATTAGTGAACAGTCAAAGGGTCAAAGAACTGAGAGTTAGAGGACTTCATTCAAACTTCACGTTAGATCTACCTCCAGCTTATACAAAAGATGATATACCTCTAGATTGAGATCGCATACCTACCTGTGATACATCCAATAAATGGGAGCACCTATCTGTCATATCTCATGAAATGTCCATGCTGAAGGAGTTTGGTGTTGGACTGTTGATAGGCTACGATTGTCCCGAAGCTTTGGTACCACAAAAGATAAGCACAGGAGGAGAGGGTGAACCCTACACGGTTCAAACTGATCTAGGATGGGGTGTTGTTGGAGGAAAACAGAAGATTGCAAACTTAAGACAGATGACAGGATTGTGTCATCGAAATCTGTCCAAGAATTACCAACTGTAAGTCCAGCGAAAGTAATTAAGATCCTTGAATCCGATTTTGCAGACATAAGTTTTAAAGAAAATAGTGTATCCCAAGAAGACATAAAGTTCGTACACACTCTAGAAGAAAGTATTCAGCAGAATCAAATGCCCTTACCTTTTAGAGAATGACCTCGTCATCTTGCCCTAGCAAGATTGAAATGTTTAAAGAAAAAGATGGGAAGAGATCCCAAATTCAAGGATTATTTAAAATTAATGGAAGGTATCCTTGAAGAAGGACATGCAGAAAAAGTTAATAACCAACCTAAAGAAGGAGAAGTGTGGTACATCCCAGGTGTTTGCCACTCAAAGAAACCAGATAAGATTAGAGTAGTATTTGATTGCTCAGCAAAGTACGATGGTGTTGCATTAAACGATCATCTACTAAAAGGACCAGATCTTACAAACACTCTGCCTGGAGTACTCTGTAGACTCAGAAAGTATCCTGTAGCAGTCATGTGTGATGTTGCATCTAGATTTACTATTCTTTCCACAGTGGCTTCTATATATGATCCATTGGGATTTTTGGACCCAGTAATGCTCAAAGCAAGATAAATACTGCAATAATTATTCAGACAGAAGTTAGGATGGGATGAGCCCATACCTGAAGATTTGAGGCCAAGGTGGGAGAGTTAGATAAGACACTTGCAACACTTGAGAGAAGTTCGGATACCCAGATGTTTTGTACCTCATGATTTTGGAAAGTACAAGAAAATTGAACTTGATCACTTTTTAGATGCCAGTAGTTATGGTTATGGTCAGTGCTCCTACATCAGAGTGATAGGAGAAGAAAAGACATACTGTGTCCTGGTTATGAGAAAGGCCAGAGTTACTTCTACTAGTATTCAGACAATACCAAGACTTGAACTGACAGCATCAGTAAGCAAGTTTTTGATAGAAGAATTGGAGTTAAAAATAGATGAAGAATATTTTTAGACAGACTCACAAGTTGTCCTAGGATACATAAATAACGAAGCTCGAAGATTCAATGTCTTTGTCAACAATAGAGTTCAGAAAATTTGTGAAATAACAAATACGGAACACTGGCCTCACATTGATACAAAACATAACCCAGCAGATCATGCTTCAAGAGGCCTGAATGTAACAGAATTGAAGAATTCAAACTGGTTCACCGATCCAGAGTTCCTTTGGGAAAAGGAAATCATATCCAGTAAAGCTCATACAGAATTGTCTATGGGTGATCCAGAAGTAAAAGTTGTACAAACATTGAGGACTGCTGCCAAGTGTCAAGATGACATACTTGAAAGACTAGCCAGATATTCAAAATGGAATACAGTCATAAATGTAGTAGCTGGAATACAACGTTTGGCAAAGGGAATCAGAAAGACGGAATTGTTGAATGTAGAAGAAAGAATGAAAGCTAAAGAAACAGTCATGAGACTCATTCAACAGAAATTCTACAGTGAAGAGTTGAAGAGACTTAGTCAAGAACCTAAAAGGCTTCCTAACAACCACCCGTTGTACAAGCTTAATCTTGTTCTGCAGGATGGTGGTATCCAGCAAATCTATCCAAAAATTCTACCTTCCCAAGATTGATTGTTAAACACTACCATAACAAATCCTTGCACCAGGGAAGAAGCTTTACCCAAAGCTGTTTGAGAGAAGGTGGTTACTGAATTGTGAAAGGAAGCAAAGTTATAGCAAGGTACATAAGTAAATGCGTAGTCTGCAGAAAGGCACGTAGACCTACCAAAGAACGAAAAATTGCAGATTTACTGGCAGATCGTGTAAATCCATCACCACCATTTCTTTATAGCAGAATGGATTGTTTTGGCCCATTTATCACCAAACAGAACCGCAAGGAGTACAAGAGATATGGACTAATATTTACATGTCTGAGCTCCAGAGTGATTCACCTGGAAATGTTAGAAAATATGTCAACTGATGCATTCATCAACGCCTTTAGATGTTTCCTAGCCATTAGAGGTACCATCAGAGAGCTTAGATCTGACCAAGGATCTAATTTTGTTGGAGCAAAGAATGAATTGAAGAAAGCTCTAAAAGAGATCAATAAAGAAAAAGTAACAGTATTTGTTAGAGAAACAGTGTGATTTTCACATGAACGCTCCAAGTGCAAGCCATACAGGAGGAGTTTGGGAAAGACAAATCAGAACTGTAAGAAATGTATTAAGTTCAGTGTTGAAAAAAAAAAAAAAAACGCCGGAAGAATGGATGATGCTTCACTTAGGACCCTGTTCTATGAAGTAATGTCTATTGTTAACAGTCGTCCACTTACAGTTGGTAACATGAGCGATCTAACAAGTTTGGACCCTTTAACTCCCAACCATCTACTTCACCAAGTCTGATTACATATAGCCACCACCTGTCAAGTTCACCAAAGAGGATTTATATGACAAAAAGAGATGGCAAAGAGTTCAATAATTATCAGAACAGTTTTGGAATAGATGGAGAAAACAGTACTTAGCCAATCTGATGCTAAGAAGTAAATGAAAAAAAACACCCAGAAGAAATGTCCTAATTGGTGATATAGTGTTAGTGAAAGAAGAAGATTTACCTAGAAGTCAATTGAAATTGGCCAAAGTTATAGAAGTTTAAAAAGATGAAAACAGACTAGTAAGAAGAGTGTTGTTAAACATAAGAGACTCAAAACTTGACAAAAAGGGAAAACGTCTCACTACTCCACTCAAGTCCGAACGTCCTATACAGAAGTTAGCTGTTCTACTTGAGAGTGATAAAAGACACTTGAGAGTTGAGAACCTGATGGAAAATTCCCGAAATTATGTTTAAGTCCTACTACAGAGAACAAAGAATTATAGGTAATTTTGGTGGGAGTGTAGCTGGCCAGATAAGACCTGTCCTAGGTTGCTAATATGTCTTGTATGTGTATACAGCTAGACCTGCTAATAACCTTAATACAGTTTATATGTTTATATGTTAAATACAAAAACAGAGTTATTTATTGTGACTTCATGTTTTTGGATGTCATGTAACAGTTATATATTGTGTTCACAAAAGCAGAAAAGATAATATGCCTTTATGATGACTGTAGGGGGGGCTCAATGACACAGCAGAATTAAAACCACAAAGTATAGAGATAAGCTGTTGTTACTGCCCAGGAGTCTTAACCAATCATAGCCAGCCTCACACTGAGCAGGAGTCTTGGCCAATTACAGCCAGCCTCACACTCAGCCTGTCTTGGAAATTCCCAAGCAGGAGCTGCTAGAATTTATTACACTAGAGGAGAGAAGCTAAACAGACAATTACTCCACTGAG
This sequence comes from Bufotes viridis, assembly GCA_033119425.1. Taxonomy (NCBI): domain Eukaryota; kingdom Metazoa; phylum Chordata; class Amphibia; order Anura; family Bufonidae; genus Bufotes; species Bufotes viridis. Next base: position 66,952,927 of record CM065591.1, read on the forward strand.
AGTTCAGTTTTATGGAAGCAACGAGGCCAAACTAGGTATTTAGAACAGTTATGATATGTTCATGTTATTACTGTAGTGATTAGAACTATATACTGAACTGGTTATATGTGTTTACTTGCAGTTCCACCAAATGAACAATATGTAAATAGCAAATAGCAATATCCAAATAGCAAATACCAAATTGTGACCAAACTACGCAAACTACGTACAGTCTGCAAACTGCTCATACCAGATCATATAGAGCAAGTAAAACTATTGGTTAAGCCTTAGCTATACCTCTCAGAGAGATCATAAAGTGCTTAAAATACTTAAAGTGAAAGTACAGATACTGAAGAGAGAAATATATCCACCATTTTATGTTGAATGACAAGATTGAACAGTTGAACCGCCATTTTGTAATACTTTATTCAACACATGTTTGTACATGGACTGTCTGCTGCGGAGGAAGCAGCATTAGATATGAAGAAAAGTTGAAGTTAATAAAGTTTATAAAGAAGTTATTTCAAGCATTTGGTGTGCTCTTTAAACCTACTGCATCCATAGAACGGCGCTAGAGGAATTACAGAGTAATAGACAGTCTGGGTAGAATAAAAATGTCAGAGAAATCAAAATTCTTCTAATACCATAGCGCATAAAACACAATAGTGCTGCACCTGCTACAGGAGGAGGAGGGGGTCCACAAACAAATAATCTAAAAATGTGACTGACAGGGAAGGCTTAGTTTTTGGAGAAAAATAATCTAGACTGGCATTAAAAGAATTTTCTTTCTGTTGATCAATTTACCAATATAATTGGCTTAAAATTTGTTAATTCCACTGAACTTGCTTTCTCCTCGGGAGGCTTATATTTCTCAAAATAAATACCCAATGAAATCTGATAAATATTGGAAATGTTCGGCGTAATGAGTTGACACTGAGGAGGATTCACCCCTTTTCACAATATCAAGGAGACATCTGCTAATATTTTTCTCGAAGGTCAGTTCTTGATCCTACATATTGAATACTGCAACCAAAAAATAGATGATATAAAGAACGTTATATGTAGAAATCCATAATGCTACATTGCTACTGTAGCTGTGACCACATATGCAAAGCTATCAGGAGTGGTAGCAAAGTAAAATAAACCTAGGTTATTAGCATGCTTCTATATTACTGTGTTTCAAGGTTTCACAGCAACATCCAAACAGACCCCATTCTGGTTCTGGTACTTGGTTGAGGTTCATTTTGGAGCAGAAGCTGTATAGGCTGGTCGTTCTTGATGTCTGCATTTAGCAAGCGATAATTGGGATAGTGTTTTCTTAGTCTGATCTTTCTCCTTGCAAATACCTTATTAATAGGGTGGCTTGCTGGAGCCCATAGACTTTTCTGGAAGCAGGGCGTAACTACCATAGTGGCAGACCATGCGACTGCTATGGGGCCCAGGGCAAGAGGGAGCCCAGTTGGGATTATCCCCTCTTCTACTGGGGGTCAAAACTTTGTCAGGTTGTTACTCATGGAATCTCTGTTAGAAGAGCTGACATAAGAATGAGCAGAAATCACAGTGTCAAGGCAAGAGGTAGTAATCCTGGTCAGATGGAGGACAGATCACAGCAGGCAGAGTTCAATTGTGGGTGCTGCTCAGAAATAGCATAGCATGAGCAGCCGACAAGTAGAGTTGAGTAGGGCCAAGAACCAAATGAAGCAGAAATCAACACTTCACTGCAGTCTCAAGAACCAAAAAAACCTAGTGCTCAGGCACATAATGATGGGTGAAGGGTCTTTAACAAGCCCGGGGCACCATGGTATTGGCTGGTGTCAGGGATGACTATCTCACACTGACCATATTTTGGCCAGTATTTGATACAATGTAGGAACGGAGTGGCAGCCAGGAGGAGAAAAACACCAGGCAACCGAAAAGATAAGCCACGGTACAGCTTCTCTATGGATTAATATACATCACTGCTTCAGGCTGTTAACTTTTTTAAATATATTTTTTTATGACTGCTTTTTTTGTCTGTTTATTCACTTATATTAGGGATTAATAGAAAAAAAACAAGTCACCATCCCCCTCTCAACCATTCACTTTTAAACCCTTTTAAAGCTCAGACTACACAGATACAAAGTCATGACCTGCAGGAAAATTACAGCAGCCTCGTCACTAATGATTATAAATCAGCACAATGTTACCAGGACTCGCTGAGTCGCCATTACCTAAATATTTCTTTATTACTTTCCTAAAGATTCTATATTGTTTAGATTTATTGTCAAGGTCTTAGACTTTTGACTGATGAAACAAACTTGAGATCTACTGACATTACAGTAGCGAGTGTGGAACATCTGGCAGAAGACTAGGGGTTACAGTATACATTTGCATACAATCTGTATATAGATCGCAATTAAAGCTGAATGACGATATGGGGAAAAAAAATCAAGTAAAAAAAAAAAGAGAAGTGATCCCAGAATTAACCCTGGAGGCTCGGGGATCAATAGAAAAAGACCAGCTGATGAGTGAATAGAAGGGGAAAGCACAGTAGATGGATATAATAAGAGAAAAACAGATTTGAAAAAGTTATTTGGACTTTTTGTATTAACTAGCAGAAGGACCCGGCTTCGCACGGGTATATTTAATCTATTTCACTTAATGTTTGTTAGTGTTGTTAAAAGATATATTGACTGTATCCCCATAACAGTGAACTCCACAGCCCCCCCACCCCTTAACACTGACTCCCCCACACACAGTGCCCAGCCTTCTTAAAATGGGACCTCCACAGCAGCCTATCCCCTTAACTTTGACATTAACAGCAGACCACCCCTTTAACAGCGAGTTTCACAGAACCCCACTCCCTTTACAGTGATCTCCTAAGGGGCCCTGCCCCCTTAACAGTGACCTCCACAGTGCCTGCCCCTTTAACAGTGACCTCCACAGTGCTCGCCCCTTTAACAGTGACCTCCACAGTTCCCGCCCCTTTAACAGTGACCTCCACAGTGCCCGCCCCTTTAACAGTGACCTTCACAGTGCTCGCCCCCTTAACAGTGACCTCCACAGTGAATGCCCCTGTAACAGTGACCTCCACAGCAGCCTCCCCTTCAACAGTGGCCCCTGTCCCCTTAACAGTGAACTCCACAGTGCCCAACCCTTTAACAGTGACCTCCACATGGGTCACGCGACATTTTGTCATACCAATGTCGTGCAGCAATTTTTATGATGATAGGCTATGGTGTCGCATTGCGACATGCTGCGACTGCGACACGACAGTCGCAAAAAATCCATCCAAGATCGATGCATGTAGCAGTGTAGTTGTGCCCTATGTGTCATATTTTGGGAATATCTCAGGAACGGTATGTCCTAGAGAGCTGAAACCCCAACAAGATTTCTTTCCAGGTATCAAGAGATGTGTATACCAAGTTTCGTTGAAATCGATGGTTGCGTTTTTGAGTGTTCGCAGAACATACATACACACATATATACGTCCTTCTTTGTATATATAGATAGCTATAGAATCAGAGAAAATGTACTTATTTGGCAGTAAGAATTGTGCTTTCTTTATGGACATTAAAGGGGTGGTCCCCATGATATATTTAAAAAATGAATATCAGACAGAATCTCTTTCTAACAAAGCTAGAACCAACCCTGTACCTCCCATGGATCCAGAGCTCGGCCCATTCCTTGCTCTAGTTGCTAGATTTTCTTTAGGCTGGCAGCTGAAGGGTGTGTCCACTCTGCTGCAGCTCTCTCACTGTTACAACTCAGGAGGCGTGTCCTCTCTGTAGCATCTCTGCTTGTAACTGTCACAGCTTGCAGAAACAGATCAGTCTGTAATACTGCCAGGCAGGAGTCAGTTGAAGGATGGAAATGAGCATGTGCAATCATGTTCAATTAGCTTAGTAGCAGGACATGCACATTACTATTCAGAATGAACACCTTTACAATGAAGTAAGTAAAATATTTGACAATTGGATTTTCTTTGTATAAGTGTTGCAAAATTTAATGGTGGAACAGGCTCATTATGGAAATTTGTAAAGAATTTATCATCTACTGTAGTAACCATATGTTTTTCTGTCCTGATTTATGTGGCTTTACTTTAGGTAATAATTTTTGCAGTGTAAAGGCCCCTACACATTAAGGTATTTTTCAGCAGGACTGGCCAAGAATTTAATGTGTATGGAAAGCTCCCAACTCTCCCCTGACAGACCATGTCGGGAAAGGTGGGGTAGAGTTTTGGGCATTTTGAATTTTAATGGTTGATCCTTAAAATTCTTCAGGGAGATACAATAAGCAGCCATCAGAGGTGTGTGGCACTGCATTTCTCCGCTCTTCCCATAAAGGCTTGGCCAAATGGAGCATTTGTGTGTATGGGGAAGGTGGAAGAGATAGCTGTCTACAGCTATGAAAGTGTATGAGTGCCTTAAGGAGTTATGCCTAAGGCTGTCAGGATACCAACATTTTGATTAGATTTTGATATTACTCAATGCCATTCAATACCACGTGAAAGAAAAATAAAACACCAAAAAGCTGCGTGCAATGCACATTTTTCGGAACGTCCGGCACATAATAGAACAGTCCTATCCTTTTTTTGGGGGCGGACAAGGTGACTAAAAATGACGAATTGTGTGTTGTTCATTTCTTTTGTCCGTTAGGACATTCTTTGCATAGGAGATATATTTTAATATTTTAATAGTTCAGACTTTTTCGGGTGCTGCGATGCCTCATATATATATTTTTTTATTGTTTATATATTATTATATAGAAAATTGGGAAAATTAGTGATTTAAATGTTTAATATTCTGGTGTTATTTATTTGTTTTTATTTAAACTTTTTTTACTTTTTAATTACCTGGAATCTTTTGATCCCATGTCCTATTTAACCCTAATAGAGCTCTATTAGGGTAAATAGGACTTTACACTGTCCCTGGCTGCCTTGTGCTTTGTGCACACAGAAGCAAGTAGCTTACCATGGCAGTCATGGCTTCACTAGCGCCCTGGCTGGAATGGTAACCGATCAGAGACCCGCGATTTCACTGCTGGGGCTCTGATCGGAAGCTGCCACTGCCACCAATGAAAATACTAAAGAAGGGTGGCTCTGTAGCTGCTGGCCAATGTACCACCAATGAATGTACTGAGAGGGGGGCATCTGAGGGGTTAAATGATGGGGTTCGTTGGTATCACCTTTCCCTGTCATTGTGGCCGGGTGCCAGCTGTACGATACAGACGGCACCTGACGCATATGAAATGGGATCACCACAGTAGCCCACTTCATACATTTGCATTTAGGGGTTAAATATTTTCATTGGTGGCGCAGTGGCAACTTCAGAGCAGGACACCACCCATTAAAGTCTTAATTGGTGGCAATTGTGGCCGCGCCACAGTGGAGAGGGACTCGCTTCCTCTTTCCTTCACTGTGCTGCTGATGAGAACATGGCACGCGCCGAGCTTGGCACGCGCCATGTTCTCTAATGAGAAAAGATGCTAACCTCCGCATCCATTCCGTCTCCATTCAGAATCAATTATGAATCAATTATGCGGGACACTGAATGCGGGCGTGTGAATGGACCCTTAAATTAAGCATGTGTGACCCCCTTATTAGGTGGATGCACATACCACTATACGGATTAGGCCTTATGAACACAAACGTATTTTGTTTCCATGTCCGTTCCGTTTTTTTGCGGATAGGATGAAGACCTATTCATTTCAATGGGTCCCCAAAAAATGGAACAGCACACCGCGTGCTGTCCACATTCAATTGTCCATTCCGTAGCCCCACAAAAAAAATATAACATGTCCTATTCTTGTCCTGTCTAGGCATTGTTACAATGGATCCGCAACACATACAGTCGTGTGCATGTAGCCTTAAACACCAGGGGGCGCCTTTATAATTCAGGAAAGATAACATCTTACAACTGGAGCACCAAGGTAAATTACAAATCTAATTTCTCATGTTGAATTATGGTAAAATCACATTTAATGGTGGCACAACCCCTTTAGGTTTACCGTTGTGTTCTCTGTATTTGCTGTGGCTTCTCCTGAATTATACATTGAACACATCCATAGCGTATACTAGGCTTTATACCAAGTGTGCACGGTAACCTGAACAGTACCTAGCATTGTTACAAAGTTTCTAATGGAGGAAGGCTAAATAGCAGAATAACCTTAGCATGGTACTGTACCTGAGTGGGGTTTAATGCCGCTCTGCCACATAAGAAGACCCCAAGTTTAAAAAAGGACATTGTAGATGGGGCTCAGTCACAGATAATCCATGGGACTAAAGGAGTTTTATGTTAGGTCCCTGTCAACCCTGGATGTGGTAACAGTGTGTACTGTATTTCATGGCAGAGGTATTCTAAGAAAGCTTAGGTCCAAAAGCAATGTATGGGTTAAATACTTCCTCATTTCCAGACAGTGAAAAAGTACCGTCCCCGTCCATAACCACTTCACGGGGCTCTATGCTTCTCTCCTGCTAAATATATCTGGATACCATTTGCTGCATCAGTACATTTTTTTTCCCTGAGTAACAGTCATTTACTGCAAAATGGCCTTTGGGACTCACCATCTTCCTTTTGCAGGGTCAGCACAGTAGAAAGCAATATGTTATAAACCGAATCCTGACCATGGCAGGAGCTCTTTATAGAAAGGTTTATATGTGATTTATACATTGTAATTCCAACGCTGCGTCACTAAAAACAAGTTTCTGTATGTGGAGGGTGAAGAACTAGAGAGGGGGATTTTGTGTACAATGGTACAGTAAAAAATTTATTAATTGTTCAGTTAATCAGTTTAAGACCAGGCCATTTACCTCCTTCCTGACCAGACACATTTCCCGTGTTTTTTTGTACATGAGTCTTTGAAAGACGTAACTTTTTTTTTCCGTTTGGTTATGTAAATCATTTTTGATACATGGGAATTTTAGTATTTTTTTTGTTTTGTAACTTGGGAAATGTTATAAAAAAGGGACATATCGGCTGTTTTTTCATACTTCAGAAACATCCTTGCAGAACGTCTGGATGTATACAGTCAAAAGGCGGATCACAACTGGATAACCACAATGTATTATATATACTGTAGCACAATCAAGTTTGTGTAAAGCTTTAAATTGGACGATATTGAGATAAAACTTTGGAACAATTGCAAAAGTCATTGTTATACAATTGAAAGAAACAATTGTGAACAGGATACAGTTGGCTGTACAGGAAATAGATACATTGGAGGAGATTTATCAAAACCGGTGGAAAGGAAAACTGGCTTATTGGCGATAGTAACCAATCGGATTCTTCCTTTCCTTTTTCCAGAGCTTCTTTGAAAAGTGAAAGGTGGAATCTGATTGGTTGCTATGGTCAACTAAGCCAGTTCTACTTTACACCGGTTTTGATAACTCTCCCCCATTAGGTCAGGGAATTGAGTACACCAAAATAGACAGGTCAGATCAAAGTAACGTGGGAATATGGGTTGAGGGACTCTTTAGGCCATGTCTTTTGGAAGAGGTAAGTATTTAAACAGCCCCTGTCAGCATGATCTTCCTATTAACTCCTTAAGAAAGGGCTTGTATGAAGCCGGCTGCTGTGCTGAGCTTGTTCCATGCACAGTAGGTGCCGACTGTATAATATAGCAGCCACCCGGCAACAATGACCGTGATCAATGATGACGTCAAAGCCAGTTATTTAGCCCTTCAGATGCTGCATTTAATAGCGATCTCGGCATCTCTGGAGTTAGGCAGAGGGAGGTGGCTTTCTCTGCCTTCTAACAGAGCCCCCATAGTAAAATTTTGGGCCTGCTGAAAGTTCCCAGGCCTGTCATAGCAATTTTCCTACAAAGCTGTGCACGAGGCACAGTAGGCAGAGCGGCAGAACTATTAATGTGTGTGGGACAAGGGATCAAAAGATGCAAGGTTCTAGCCCCCTAAGGGGGCTAAAAGTTTCTATGTAAAAAAAAAAAAAATTTAAAAAAATTTAAAATAAAAGTTCAAATGATCCCCCTTTTTTTATGCACTTATATAGTGCTCCTATATTTCGCAGCACTTTACAGACATTAGCATTGAGCAGTCCCCAATGGAGCTTACAATCTAAGTTCCCTATCAGTATGTCTTTGGAGTGTGGGAGGAACCTGGAGTACCCGGAAGAAACCCACATGGGGAGAACATACAAACTCCATGCAGATGTTGTCCTTGGGCAGATTCAAACCTAGGATCCCAGCGCTGCAATATTTTTCCTGTAACAGATAAAACAATAAAAACACATGCGATTCGACAATTTTGTGACCTTTTCCCCCCAAAAAATTTGAAAAACAGTGATCAAAAAGTTGTATGCACCCCAAAGATGGTTCCAATAAAAACTACAGTTCATCTGACAAAAAACAAGCTCTCATACTGTTCTGTAGCCAGAAACATAAAAAGTTATGGCTGTCAGAAAATGGCAATGCAAAGAATTTTTTTTTTAGGCAATGGCTATTTGAATATGGGGATAAAAAAAAAAGTGAAAATGAAAACAGGCCCAGCTGCAGAAATATCAGCATTTTTATTTAGATGCAAATGAGCATGTTGGAGCACCAGGGGGATGTGCTGGATCCTTGGAGCACTGCTTTTGTAACACCCCTGTGCTCTGCACACTTCCCAACCCCTTGATTGACAGGGATATGCATGTGGTATTGCAACTCGGCATCATTCAAATAAATAACTGAAATGCTACACACATTTCATAGACCAGTGTGGCACTGTTTATTCTTTTCTAATCATGGGCATCATGTTTTTAAAGCATTGCAATAGAATGCCGGAAAACATTGTGCTTAAAGGAATTGTCAAGTTTTTTTTTGTTATCTGTTCGCCCCCACCACAGTTTGATCTCTTGTGATATCCATACTAACCTGCTCCCTGCCATTCAGTTCCAGCTCCCCGGCTCTCAAACTGTCTTTACTGGACTTCCAGTCCTGGTCTTGTTTAAGATGCCCTCAATCAGGGCTGATTATGTTTGCTCTACTGCTCCAAATTAGTGGTAAGCCAAGGCTTTTACGTACACGGAGAAAATAACAGTGACACACATTGGGGTCAAAGTAATTTCTAATTTATTACAGGAAGTACAGCAGTTTATATAGACATTAGAGAGGCATTCCCTCTGAGGCATGTGGCATTGTTACATTGGCTGGAATATGAAAATATGAAAAGAGATAACACTTGGCATCTGCGCAGTGTGCATTGTTTTACTAACTCTGGTATGTAAACATCCAGCTATGTCGGCCATCTTGTAATGGAGTCTATACTAACAGCAGAGAAGCATATATGACGTAGGAAGAATGCTTGGTTTCTTTGGTAGGATGGAACTTCGCTCTCTGGAGGAGATAAGATTTTGTCTGAGAGCTGGAGTACATGGGAGCTTTCTTAGCTGAATCTGAGAATGATTTCTACAATTCTATCAGTCTGTCAACTTCCTCATGGACGGGGTCATTTGTGCTGCTGCAGCCAATGAATGGCCTCTCAGCAGTGATGTGTTCCCTTGATATCACCTATCTGAAAATGGTACAACACAATGTAATTCCCTCCTATATGGGATACATCAGCTGGTATAGTTATGTTAGACCAACCTCAAAGAAAAAAAATGCAGTTCTATATGACTTTTATTTTCACCTTGTCAATATAAAACATTTTGCCATAAATGTGGTTGATTACGCCCTTACAAAAATCAATACAGTTCTCCCTGGGGTCACAAAGTTAATACATTCCAGGACAACCATTGTAAACTGAAAACGTAACTAGAGACCAAAAAATCATCCTAAAATAATATTAAGATAAGCAGATAACTAATGCAAATATAGAAAGCCCCTACATGTAGAAGACAGACAGAGCTGCTGGAAGCTGTAAATCATTTTATATGATGAGGGCAGGAGCTTCTTCAGGATCCTGTATAGTACACAACGCACCAGGAAAATAACATGAACCCATCCTCACTGGTGTCGGCAGCTTCATCCTGGTACAGTTAATGAGCAGCACAGAACATGTAGTACAGCACTATACTGTAAAGAGGTACTACTAGAGCGCTAACCAGTGCATGCACTTCAATAATACTAGCTATTAAAAGGGTTTTCTGGGACTTTAATATTGATGACCTATCCTCAGGATAGATAATCAAAATCAGATTGGTGGGAGTCCGACACCTGGCCTCCCACCTCGCCGATCCGTGCATGCACTGCCTTCCTTTCATTGTTTGCCCGCTCACCGTTGACATTGCAGCAGTGAGCAGGTGTAATTTCCAGCAGTCCCATTCACTTCAATGGGACGGCTCGTTCCTATAAGAGATGAGCAAAGTTTTGGATTTGGTTTGGCCGCTTCGCTGAATTTCTTGTAAGTAGTGGGTGCAATGACAGTGATCTGCGATTGCGTTGCTCCCCATTATTGTACCCCTGAGGTGCTGTGATAATACATGATCACGGCATCTGATAGTAAAAACACAGTGTAAAATTAACCGAACAATAAATGAAATCATACTTACCTCCAACATTTGCTCGCAAAGGGGCGGCCGCCTCCATCTTGCTTGAAGATCTGGCCCGAGATTACGCAATTACGGGCCAGGCACGGGATTTTGTGCGAGATCTTCAATCGAGATGGTGACAGCCGGCAATTTGCGAGCAAATGGAGGAGGTAAGTATGATTTTTTTTGTTTTGTACACAATTCCAGGTTAAATTGATTCACTACCACTAAGAACATGGAAATTCGGCTTACAGCGAACCGAATTTATCCTGAAATTCGGATCAAATTCCACTTCGTCGGGTTCGATTTGCTCAACACTAGTTCCTGTTCAAGTGACTACTACAGAGCCGTCCCATTGAAGTGAATGGGATGGCTTCACCTGCACCGAGCGGGGCCTTCTCTTCAACCAGCTGATAGGCGTCGGTGCTGTGAGTTGGACTCCACCAATCTGATATTGATGATCTTTCCTGAGGATAGGTCATCAATATTAAAATCTCGGAAAACCCCTTTAAGGCTAGGGCTACACAACAACATATGTCATGCAACTATTTGTCGCAGTAATATCGCACAACATTTCTTATAATGATTATGTCTATGGTGTCGCACTGCGACATGTGACATGCTGCAACTGCAACACGATTTTTGGGATTTTTGTGCAACTGTCACACTGCAGCATGTCACAGTGGGAGACCATAGACGATCATTACAAAAAATGACATGTTGCAGTGCAATGTTTTTGACAAATGTCGTCGTGTAGCCGTACCCTTACCAGTTGGCCATGTCCATGCTGGATTTTACAACCAATTACAATTTCCAAAGATTACTAGTTTCTGTGATTCTGTATGCTGAATATGGTTGCAAGTTGCTGTACAGTGGCCCAGAAAAGACCACAATGTTGAAAATATTGTAACCTGAGGTCCTTGCAATTTAAAGAAGCACCAAAATTACATATAATCCTGACACCATTCCTGTGTACCGGGGACCATCTTTCTTGGTGACAACATACCTGGAGAATGGTGGACCAACATTCCAGCACAGGGTCTGATTGCATAGGGAAGCCCTCCCTAATGAATATTTTTTTTTTTAAATTCCTAAATAATGCAGAATTTCAATGTAAAGATTGGACTCATTGCACTCACTCCTATACGATGCCAAGCTTCAGCAGCTTATAAATACATGTGCTTCCTTAAATATTGCAATTGCATTTGGAAGTAGGTTATGCAGGTCCACCTTTTATATGGAGGCCTAAAGGCATTTTCATGCATGGACATGTGTGATAATTTATCGATTGGTCAGTTTCCACTTTAATCCGGACAACATGCAAGTATTATGTAATAAAATGTTACACTAAAGGACTTGACTTTATGAGTTGCAGTAACTCAGGCAGAAGACCTTGTGGAGGCAGCATGATGATAAATGGGCCACCGGTACGTGAGTTGTGTCACATGAGGGAGCCTCTGGGAATACAGGAGATGGGACGATGACATTTAAACAATATGTGAGGGCAGTGGGGAAGGCCAGTATCACACTTAATAGGGAACCTGTGATCCAATTTTAAAATGACATAGAAAAGGAGAAGTGATGTAGTCAAGGGCAAGTAATTAAATAAGCTTTTAGGAAAGGAAGAGGGCACCACCATCAGTCAATGGATGACATGGACAAAAACACTTAACTGTGGAGGTCACTTTGGGGTCAGGTGAAGAAAATGGGATTGAGGTTAAGCAAGATTAAACTGTGGAGTGAAATACAAAATATGAAGGAATATAACCTGAGGTAAGGAATGAAGAATTTACTGTCCTGAGTTAATTAAGAAAAAACATTGGCACTGTGGAAACCTCGGGGATGTACCTTGGTCAATCTAACATGATGAATTTATATTGCATTGCATTTTTATATTTTAATGCAGTCTTGTTTTGTCTTGTCCCTTTTAGGGAATAATTTGCAGGTGATGGTAACTGTATCTTCAGAGGTTTATGGTGGATTGTGTTTGTCCTTATAACCTTCCTTTAGACGAAACTACTTGAAAATAACCTACACTCAACATATCCTAAGATTAAAAAAACGACATAATTTTGAGATATTCTATCAGGGGTTGTTTATGCTACAGGTTTGAGGCCACCTAGTGGTTGTAGTGTCAAGAGTTTTGCTATCTTAATGAATTTGTATTGTGAGATATTAGAGGAAACATAAGGATCGACACATCTCTAGGATTGCAATTAGATCATAACTGATTAGGCTGCATCATTTAATGCTAAGTTCCCGGTCCCAACCTTTTAAACCTAAATTGCATTAATATATGTATGGCAGCTACCTTATAGTCTTCTTCCTTTTCTCATTGGTATTTGAGTTTCTCCATCATGGTTTTAAGCTTACTGTCTATCCAACAAGAGGGTGGACCTAGAGGATGCGTGTGTGGCGTGTTTTCCAGATGCAGTAAGTGAAGGGGGGATCTTCCTGATCAAAGAGTGCCTCTCTGTCAGTTTCAGAAATCTACTGAGACATCATCCATGAGGAACATTTACAAATCTATAAATTCTTAGGATGACAGAGGAAGTTGCAGTGACACAGTAAATCACTGCTAAGAGTAAATTAAAGTTCGATGTAAGAGAAAAAGCAGTGGTCCAGCTTCACAAAAATCAAAGAGCTTTATTTAATCCTGTGTACGTTTAAAAAACCATCAACAGCAGTATTTTATCGACACGATACGGATTGCTCCAAATATGGATCCTTAGTCATGATACTAACAGGGCAAAATAACTGAGACTTTATAGTGAGCCACTGAGGGTAAACCTAGGTGGATCCAATTAGTCCCAGATCACGCCCCTGAAACACACTTCACATTGATAACACACAAAATATGTAAAAAGGAAAAAAAAAAGTGAGCATAAAAATGCAAGAAATGGCATAAAGATCAATATTGCAGGATCAAATTGTGACAGCAATTTAGTCCCGAAAGTACACGTGAACCCATTCTAAAGATCCAAAAACACTCTCTGTTGAGTAACCCTTTTTATGGTCAACACCACGGCTTGGGCAGTTAACCCTTTCAATGCCTTGTAGTCCAGTTGTTAGTTTAAGAACCCCTTTAGGTTCTGTGGCCCACCATGTTCCTAGAGAAAAAAAAACTAATTTCACATATCTGTATCAAATATCATAGCAAGGAAGGTAAAACAGCTCTCACCTGCTCTTCATCTGCTTTGGGCACGGAACAACCGCACTTGGATGCAGGTAAGTTAGGATCCAACAGAAAAACAAAATCCAGCTCAATTCGCAGACGGTGCAGTGGTACTTTATTTCAGCGATTAAAAGTTAAACATCCAGTTTGACAAATCCTCGTCTACTGGTTTCGGGCTATTGTGATGTCAGCCCTTACTCATGACATGTCATGAGTAAGGGCTGACATCACAATATCCCAAAACCGGTAGACGAGGATTTGTCAAACTGGATGTTTAACTTTTAATCGTATCAAATATCATAGTACAATAGAAACATAGAAACATAGAATGTGTCGGCAGATAAGAACCATTTGGCCCATCTAGTCTGCCCAGTATACTGAATACTATGAATACAACATTTCTAACAAATGATGAATGACAAATAATGAATTCTAACAAAGCTAGAACCAACCCTATACCTCACATGGATCCAGAAATCTCCCCATTCATTGCTCTGCTAAATTTATATCGAGCTGACAGCTCAAGGGAGTGTCTTTTCTGCTGCAGCTCAGGGGGCGTGTCCATTCAGGAGGCAGTTGAAGGATAAAACTGAGCATGTGCGGCCTTCTCAGTGAGGCGGACAAAGAAATATAAAAAAGAACAAAGAGCAGATGGTGCTTTACAGATATATTTTATTGAATAACTCAGTGGCTATATAAATTTATTTGCAATTACAAAAGTATTTAGATCCAGGAGCTGATTTGAAAACTGTAGAATATGTTTTCTGGGACAGCCCCTTTAATGCCAAGGAACCCTTCCTTCAAGGAAGCATTGTCCACCATGGGGAACCCCTTTAAATGTGAGTATCCATCAATCTATAAAAAGATTTGTAGAAAGATTAGTGTTAAGCGAGCATGCTCGGCCAAACACCTGTTTCACTCGGCCGAACACTACGTATGCTCTAGTGCGATGCTCAAGTTTCCTCCCTGCGTGTTTTTTGGCTGCTACGCAGCCAATAAACGTGCGGGAAAGTTCTGCCACTCACTGTAATGCTGTAGCCAAGTTGGTTACTGACATTACAGTGATTGGCTGGCCGGAACGCGTCATCGAGTGAGACCCAGCAGTCCTTTTAATGACTATTGTTTTATCTGGCTGCGAACTATATTAGCGCAACGTGCGCTAAATTGCGTGCAACTGTTTGGCTGATGGTGACAGCAGTGACATTACCTGCACTACATCTCCTGTATAACGTTAGCCGCTGGTGACAGCAGCGACATTACCTGCGCTACATCTCATGTATAACATTAGCCGCTGGCGACAGCAGCGACATTACCTGCGCTACATCTCCTGTATAACGTTTGCGCATCCCAAATAGCTGTGATATTCCCTGTAATTTTTTATTATGCGCTGGTGACAGCAGTGACATTACCTACGCTACATCTCCTGTATAACATTAGCCGCTGGTGACAGCAGCGACATTACCTGCGCTACATCTCCTGTATAAGGTTTTCGTATCCCAAATATCTGTGACATTCACTGTAATTTATTTGCACATACACTTACAAAACATGCACTACTGTGTGTGTGACATACTTGCAAGCATATATACCATTTAATATGATGAAGGCGAGCAGTAAGAGACGTGAAAGGGGCCGTGATACAAATGGTGCATGCAGAGTCTGGAGCCCTGGGCGCGGTGAAACTGTGCCTGCTGCCAGAGCACAAGAAACACACTCGTCCACGATACATAGCCTCATGTCCCAGTTTGCAGGGCAGCGCAGGACAAGACTCTCGAAGTCAGACCAGTGCGACCAGGTGGTCGATTGGATTGCAGCAGATAAAGCTTCCAGTCGATTAAGCACAACTCTGTCTTCCACAAGGTCCAGTCTCTGTAGCCAAGAGTCTGGTCAACAGAATCCTCACCCTGATCCTCCTTCCTCCCACCATGGGGAGCCTTGGCAAACAAGTGATACCACACTCGGATATTCCAAGGAGCTCTTTTCAGCGCCATTCCTTGATTCGGCCCTCTCGCCAAGCCCGCTTGAAGATGGACATGAGGAAATCTTGTGCACTGATTTCCAAACTTTTGAGCATCAAATCAGAAATAGATGACAATGGGGAACAGCAATTAGTGTTTCAAGGGATGGATGATGATGATGATGAGACACAGTTGCCAATAAGTCAACGGCAATTAGTGTATCAAGAGGTTCATGATGAGGATGAGACACAGTTGTCAATAAGTGAGGTTCTTGTTAGGTCAACAAGTCAGGAGGATGACCAGAGTGAGGAAGTGGAAAAGGAGGTGGTGGACGATGAAATCACTGACCCAACCTGGGAAGGTTGCAAGCCGAGTGAGGACAGCAGTACAGAAGGGGAGGGATCCGCAGCACCGCAATAGGCTGGAAGAGGCAGTGGAGTGGCAAAAGGGAGAAGGCAGGCCACACCAAACAGGCCCGCAACTTTTCCCCGGAGCACCCCCTTGAAGCAATCTCCCTTGCCAAGGGGTAGGTGTTCCGCAGTCTGGCGCTTTTCTGATGAAATTGCGGACGATAAAAGAATTTTCATTTGCAACCTGTGCCGTATTAAAATGAGCAGGGGCGTGAACACTAGCAACCTCACCACCACCAGCATGATCCACCATATGGCATCAAGGCACACTAATAGGTGGGCCAAACGCCTGGGTCCACAATCAGTGTCTGCGGGTCACACCACTGCCTCCTCCTCCCCTAGGTTACGTGCTGGCCAATCCCCTGTCCAAGACGCAGGCTCGGATGCCTCCCACCCTGCACCTGGACCTTCACAAGCACCATCATCTAGCACATCCACTTCTGTGTCCTAGCGCAGCCTACAGATGTCCATACCCCAGGCCTTTGAACGAAAGCGCAAATACCCAGCCACCCACCCACAAGCCATAGCACTAAATGCGGACCTTTCCAAATTGCTGGCCCTGGAAATGTTGCCATTTAGGCTTGTGGACACAAAGGCTTTCCGCAGCCTGATGGCGGTGGCCGTCCTTCATTACTCAGTCCCCAGCCGCAACTATTTTTCCCGGTGTGCCACCCCCGCCTTACACCAGCATGTGTCCTGTAACATCACCCGTGCCCTGACCAACACAGTTATTGGAAGGTCCACTTAACGACTGACACATGGATAAGTGCTTTTGGCCAGGGACGCTACATTTCCCTGATGGCACACTGGGTGAACGTTGAGGAGGCTGGGAGCGAGTCGTACCAAGAGATGGCACAGGTGCTACCGACGCCAAGGATTGTGGGCCCTACTTCCATCAGGATTTCCACCACCACCTACATTAGTGGTTGCAACCCCCCTTCTCCTCCTCCACTTCTACCTCTAAATTCTCATCTTGCAGCACCAGTCAGACATCAGTCAGTAGCTGGAAGCAGTGTAGCACTGCAGTGGGGAAGCGGCAACAGGCCGTGCTG
Organism: Bufotes viridis; assembly: GCA_033119425.1. Taxonomy (NCBI): domain Eukaryota; kingdom Metazoa; phylum Chordata; class Amphibia; order Anura; family Bufonidae; genus Bufotes; species Bufotes viridis. The sequence goes on from CM065591.1 coordinate 66,969,949, forward strand.
AAACTAATTTGCTTAGGTGACAAACAGCACACCGCCGCAGAGCTGTGGCAGGGTATAAGAGACCAGACTGAGCTGTGGCTCTCGTCACTCAACCTACAACCAGGCATGGTTGTGTCTGATAATGGCCTTAACTTGGTGGCGGCTTTGGAGCTCGGCAAGCTCACACACATACCATGCCTAGCCCACGTGTTCAATTTAGTGGTTCAGTTCAGTTCTACAGCGACCGGCGGTCTGGCAACGCTGCAGCAACGCTTGCAATTGCCAGCTCATCGACTGTTGTGCGATGTGAGCATGCGCTGGAACTCCACATTCCACATGTTGGCAAGGCTTTGTGAGCAGCAGACGGCAGTAGTGGAATACCAGCTGCAACATGGTCGTCACCTATCCAGTCAGCTTCCGCTCTTCACAAGCAATGAGTGGGCATGGATGTTGCTATTATCAGCATAACCATCCCACTTCTGTGTCTACTAAAACGCTCGCTGCTCACAATGAAGGCGGACGCTTTGCATGTGGAAGAGGTGGAAATGGGGGAAGACAGTACTCAGGGTGATAGCCAGACCACCCTCAGTTCGTCTTCTCAGCGCAAATTGGATGATAATGAGGAGGAGCAGGAGACGGTTGCCTCCGCTACAGAGGGTAGTACCCATAGCTGGTTTATTTCATCTGTTCAGCGTGGATGAGCTGAAGAGCATGAAGAGATTGAGAGTCATCCTCCTGATGAGGACAGTGAAGTCTTGTCTGTTGGGACTCTGGCACACATGGCTGACTTTATGTCATGATGCCTTTCCCGTGACCCTCGCGTTATACGCATTTTGGCCAATACCGATTACTGGTTGTTCACCCTCCTCGACCCCCACTACAAAGAGAACTTCTCATCTCTCATTCCTGTGGTGGAGAGGAATAGCAAAATAGTGGAATACCAGAGGGTCCTAGTGGAAGAATTGCTCCAAAAATTTCCAGCTGACAACGCTGCCTGCAGAGTACGTAGTTCCTTAGGCAACCGAGGAGGTGATACGAGGGGAACACACAGCAGTTCCAACAGAGGCAGGCCAACACTCTGCAAGGCCTGGGACGGTTTTATGTCACAAGGAGGGAAAAGTTTTGGAAGATGGTGAAGGAGTAGGTAACAGACCATGTCAGCGTCTTCTGCGATTCCTCTGTGCCTTACAACTATTGGGTGTCCAAGCTGGACACGTTGTACGAACTGGCGCTCTATGCCTTGGAGGTGCTGGGGCATAATAACTTAGAAGTGCACCTGCCTGTCAACTGAAAATGCTAACAGGTTAACTCTTATCAAAATGAACAAGGTCTAGATTGCCCCTGACTTCTCTACTCCACCAGAGGAAAGTGGCTGAACATAAAGGCACTTTAAATGTGGCTTTTATGTTGTATTGAATACACTGTATTCCCATGCACCCCTTCCACCACAAAAAAGGATGTATGGTTCAATCTTTCTTTTCTCATCCTCCTCCTCATCATATCAACATGCTTATTAGGCTGCCCTTGCTCCTAATGTTTTAGAGGGTCAGCTCAGCAGCAGACCCTCACCCCTAATGTTTTAGAGGGTCACCAGCAGGCCCTCGCCCATGTTTTAGATGTCAGATCAGCAGCAGGCTCTCGCCCCTAATGTTTTAGATGGTCATATCAACAGCAGGTACTCGCCCCTAATGTTTTAAAGGGTCAGCTCAGCAGCAGACCCTCACCCCTAATGTTTAAGATGGTCAGATCATCAGCAGGCCCTCGCCCCTAATGTTTTAGAGGTTTACCATCAGGCCCTTGCTCCTAATGTTTTTGAGGTTCACCATCAGGCCATCAATAAAAATGTTTTAAGGGTGTCTATGATGCCCTCCTTTATGTGTAATAAAGAGTGTATTGGAGTGCCGGTTCCTTGTAATTTTTGGCAGCTTTTCACTTAGTGCATAGGCTTTATGAGAGTAGGGGTCCCACTAGCTGAATAGTTGTTTCACAATTTGAATGAGGCCCTCCTTTATGTGATATACAGGTTGTATCGGAGTGCCTCTTCCGTGAAATTTTTGCCAGCACTTGCACTTTATACAAGTAAATTTACAGGAAAGAATGTTGCCTAACAATTTTTTCTCTAAAAACGATTTTATGCATATTAATGTTAGTATGTAAAAGTTGCGTACCACTCGGATAACATCGTTGCCAGCTTTGACTTGGGAGTCTAAGATGCATCAAGACATCCTCCTCATGCTGTTCCTGAACCATTTCAGTGGTGTTTTCATCAAATTTTGACCTTTTCCTGTGAACAAGATACACTCCCCTCTTTAGAGCAGGGGGTGCCTGGTTTAATGCTCTGGTTCTTCCATCTGTCGAGCACCCGAGCATCCCAAAGTGTTCTACTCGAGCACCTGAGCACTATGGTGCTGGATCATGACTAAGAAAGATATTTCTACTGATTTTATTCCCATCTTGTCCTACTTACCTACACAATATTTTGATGCTACTTTTCTTTCTCTCGGGAGCTTTCATGTGAACACATCAGGCCTGTGAAGTGCATTTTCTACCTTGGAGGTGCTGTGTTTTTATTGTTGAGAGGTGTACCGCTGTTCTGAGAATTCTTCTTTTGATTTTGTGAGCAATCAACGGGGATGAAATCCATTCAAAGTGTGCATTCTGTGAAGCCCAGTGATATGTTAAGAATAATAAAAGAACTTGAAACAGAATGATGTGAGTTTACAGAGTCATGTCTAATGTCATGTACAAGGTACACAATGTGGAAATGACCGTAAGAAGCCAGTGTAAGATATATCACAACTGTAACAGCTGCTGTGTTCTTGGATGGACATCTGATATCTAACATACATAATGTTTTCACAATACAATGTTAATTTTCCCATTAAATTGTTGTATGTCAAACTTCAGAATATGGTCACTTTACCATTGAAATCAAGGTGGTTCATTGATGTCATTGGATGTTGGTCATCCTGCATATCAAGTCTTCTCAAACTTTTCTACTGGGGTTTCATCAGCAAGAAATACTTTATTAAACCTCCATAAAATGTCAGACTTAAAAGCTATGTACACCTTTGGAGGCAATTTTTAATTGACCTTTCTTAAAAGTATTGAGACATTCTGTCAAAAAGGGTTAACTGTTTTTTCTAACTGTGTGACTAGTACTTTAGCTTTGTGCCAATTAACCTTATCTCTAAATTACTAAGAGATCATAAACACTCATTTAAGCCACATTCTTATCAATAAGGTAAGGATGAGCCTTGATGAGTGTTTATAATTCCAGAGAGCAGACATAAGGAAAACGTCTGCTTGCCAGATGAAGCAAAATACAGGAAATCCACAGGCAGCTAATAGAGCATGTCTGCTCTGTACACAAAAAAGGATTCCATATTTTTAATAAAGACCAATTGAAAAAATGATTTTTGCTCAAAATAAGTACAATAAAAGTACAATAAAAAGAAATTGCTCCCAAGGGTATACATAGCCTTTAAAGTTCTTGGAAATTAAGGAGGTTATCCCATGACTGACGTAAAACATAAAATCAGACACCATATAGTAAATGACAATCTCTTTCTAACAAAGCTATAACCAGTCCTGTACCTCACATGGATCTAGAACTTGAAAAATTAATTACTCCAATTGCTCTGCTAGATTTATTTAAAGATGGCAGCTCAGGAGGTGTGCCTTTTCTCAGGGGGATGCCTTTTCTGCTGGAGTTCTCTGGACATGTACTTTTTAGAGTGTGTTCCTTTTTTTCTTCAGCTTCTAACAATAGATACAACTGGTGGCAGTTGACAGATGGAACTGAGCATGTATGTTCACTTCAGCTAGGCGGACAGAGAAATAAGGAAAGGAACAAATGCAGGTGGCACTATAAAAATGCATTTTATTGAATAATTCAGTGGCTATACTTTATTAATATCCAATTACAAAAGTATTCAGATCCAGGTTCTGGTTCGAAAATCTAGAATATTTTTCATGGGACAACCCAAGAGGTGGTGGAGCACATGTGCAGTGAGCAGCAGGAAAGGCGGAGAGGATGGGAGTAGTTGCACTGGTGGCAGTCCTCACTATGTCTATCCCTAGGCAGTACAGTGATAGGAAGAGAACACCTTTTGGGACACACTTTGTGGCTCCTGCCTAATGTTAGGTGGGGTACTCTTGGTGTAGATGAGTTTTAAGGTGCAAGGAAGGGTCATTGAATGAGGTGACAGCAATGCAGGTGTTGGTGCACACATTGATGAGGCTGAGTTTTATGCAATAAGTCCCCTGTACTTTACTGGGGAAGTCCAATAGCTGGTTCACACAGGCACTGATCACATTAAATATAGTCTTTACAATTAGCATATACAAGGCTGCATATGGAAGCCAAATCTCTCTTTGTCTTTTCAATCAGGCTATACAATTACTTCTTTCTCTGCTAACGGAATACAGTCTCTGAACATAGGTTCCTTGTGTCCTTTTGATTTGATGGGGAACCTGAAGCTAATAGCTCCCACCAGTATGCAAAAAAGTCTGTAGCCACAAAGTAGGTGTGTTACCGTTCCCTGAAATAAGCAGAGCAATCCTCATTGTATGGCCACTGAACTTTCTGCTGCGTTCAGTAACTGTTTACTTCAAGGGCTGGCAACTGTGGCTTACTTTTGTAATCCACAGAGGAAGAAAGCTTCCCTTTTAATCTCTGGTCTTTGCAGCACATACACATTCACAGCTCATACTAGACTGAATTACTGCCTCCTAGAGAGGAAGGGGTAGTGGCAGCCCTGCCTAGCCACAATAGCTAGCAACCTCCTGTCCTCTCCATATACCGTCTGTTGGACACATAGTGCACAAAATACATTGACATCAACATTCACAGTGGGAACACTGCAAATGTATAAAAACATTGTGTAGGCCTATGCCAGTAGATCGATGAGTCTACAGTTGCACAAGTATAATGTTAGTGTTGAGACCCACAATTTAAGGCCACATTTGTGCTGTTAGAAAGCAGATGTGGATCTGCTGTATCTACTGAACAGATTTGACTCAAGGCTTCTTCTAAGATATTATCTGAGTGCCCTTTGGTCTTCACCCTTTAACTTTCTGGATTCCACTGCAGAGAAACCACCAGGCTGCTACCCTTTGGAGTAGTCTCTGTTTACTGAGGGGTCAGGCAAAATAGCCAGGAACAAGTCAAGGTCAGTGCAGGAAGACTGTGCAATCCAAAGTCAGTCTGAGGGTCAGGACACGCAGCTCAGGGTCATTATGGTTTTCCAATTTGTTCGTAAAAATGTTAATTGTCCTTGATTTTGGGATAAGTAGTCCAGAAAAAAGAAAAATTTGGGTTTGCAACCCGGCTTGTCTTTCTTGGCTCTAAACTTCTGCTTTTTCTATACCCATGTTCCAGTGGGAGGTCAGTGACTGCCGGCTATCTCATATATATATCTTGTGTATGAACACCTTCTGTACATAAGGAAGGCTGTCAATCACTGGTTAGAAACACCTATTAGACTCCTAAGGGTAGTTCCACACTAGTATTAAAATCTGCAGGCTGTGGAGGAACAGCCTGCCGGACTTCTTTGAATCCAGCATAGCCAGAAAGTGCCAGAGGACCGCCAGGCCTTATTGACTATAATGGCACGCTGTAGAGATCTGGCCTGTTTCCAGCATTAATGTCAGGAATCGGCCGACCAAAAAACGATCAGAGGCCAGGGTGCTCATTGAAGCAGCAGTGCAGTGTCATTAGAGCTTCTTCTTTCATCCAAGTAAAAGGGACGAACAGCTGTAATTATACAGCACTGCCGTGACAAGAGAGGTGGTGTGCAGGTAAGTGCTCGATCAGTGGGGGTGGGGGGTTCGGGGTGCCGGACCCCTGTGAAGCAGCTAGTGATGGCCTGTTGTGAGATACGCCATCAATGAAAAAAATGACAGACAATCCCTTTAAAAACCACCTTAAAGAGGTTGTCTCACTTCAGCAAATGGCATTATCATGTAGGTAATGTTAATACAAGGCACTTACTAATGTATTGTGATTGTCTCCTTTGCTGGCTGGATTCATTTTTCCATCACATTATACACGGCTCACTTCTAGGGGTTATGACCACCCTGCAATCCAGCAGCAGTGGCCGCACTTGCACATTATAGGAAAAAATGCCAGCCTATGCATGTTTCCAAATTCCCGGCACAAGAGAGGCCAGCATTTTTTCTTATAGTGTGCAAGCACGACCACCACTGATGGATTGCAGAGTGGTCATAACCATGGAAACGAGCAGTGAATAATGTGATGGAAAAATGAATCAAGCCAGCAAAGAAGGCAACACGGACAATTACAATACATTAGTAGGTGCCTTATATTCATTTTCTGCACATGATAAACGCCATTGCTGAAGTGAGACAACTCCTGCCCAATAAACAGCCATGAAAATTAATTTTTTGTTGCAATAGCTTGTATTAAAACCTCCGATATAAGAAGCCAAAGTATTTCTCCTCTCAGGAAGGACAACTTTTCTATCATTACATGTACAGTCGTGGCCAAAAGTTTTGAGAATGACACAAATATTAGTTTTTTACAAAGTTTTCTGCAAAACTGCTTTTAGATCTTTGTTTCAGTTGTTTCTGTGATGTACTGAAATATAATTACACGCACTTCATACGTTTCAAAGGCTTTTATCGACAATTACATGACATTTATGCAAAGAGTCAGTATTTGCAGTGTTGGCCCTTCTTTTTCAGGACCTCTGCAATTCGACTGGGCATGCTCTCAATCAACTTATGGGCCAATTCCTGACTGATAGCAACCCATTTTTTCATAATCACTTCTTGAAGTTTGTCAGAATTAGGGTGTTTTTGTTTATCCACCCGCCTCTTGAGGATTAACCACAAGTTCTTAATGGGATTAAGATCTGGGGAATTTCCAGGCCATGGACCCAAAAGGTCAACGTTTTGGTCCCCGAGCCACTTAGTTATCACTTTTGCCTTATGGCACGGTGCTCCATCGTGCTGGAAAATGCATTGTTCTTCACCAAACTGTTGTTGGATTGTTGGAAGACGTTGCTGTTGGAGGGTGTTTTGGTACTATTCTTTATTCATGGCTGTGTTTTTGGGCAAAATTGTGAGTGAGCCCACTCCCTTGGATGAGAAGCAACCCTACACATGAATGATCTCAGGATGCTTTACTGTTGGCATGACACAGGACTGATGGTAACGCTCACCTTTTCTTCTCCGGACAAGCCTTTTTCCAGATGCCCCAAACAATCGAAAAGAGGCTTCATCGGAGAATATGACTTTTTCCCAGTCCTCAGCAGTCCATTTACCATACTTTCTGCAGAAGATCAATCTGTCCCTGATGTTTATTTTGGAGAGAAGTGGCTTCATTGCTGCCCTTCTTGACACCAGGCCATCTTCCAAAAGTCTTCGCCTCACTGTGCGTGCAGATGCGCTCACACCTGCCTGCTGCAGTTCCTGAGCAAGCTCTGCACTGGTGGCACTCCGATCCCGCAGCTGAATCCTCTTTAGGAGACGATCCTGGCGCTTGCTGGACTTTCTTGGATGCCCTGAAGCCTTCTTAACAAGAATTGAACCTCTTTCCTTGAAATTCTTGATGATCCTATATATTGTTGATTGAGGTGCAACCTTAGTAGCCACAATATCCTTGCCTGTGAAGCCATTCTTATGCAACGCAATGATGGCTGCACGCGTTTCTTTTTAGGTGACCATGGTTAATAATGGAAGAACAATGATTTCAAGCATCACCCTCCTTTAAACATGTCAAGTCTGCTATTTTAACCCAATCAGCCTGACATAATGATCTCCAGCCTTGTGCTCGTCAACATTCTCACCTGAGTTAACAAGACGATTACTGAAATGATCTCAGCAGGTCCTTTAATGACAGCAATGAAATGCAGTGGAGAGGTTTTTTTGGGATTAAGTTAATTTTCATGGCAAAGAAGGACTATGCAATTCATCTGATCACTCTTCAGAACATTCTGGAGTATATGCAAATTGCTATTATAAAAACTTAAGCAGCAACTTTTCCAAATTCCAATATTTATGTAATTCTCAAAACTTTTGGCCACGACTGTACATAATCAGTATTCAGTAAAGCCATTTATACTGAAGGTGGTAAGGATAGGGCTGCTGGCACTGACCTGTGCTTTACTTATGATCTTGTATATTCTTTTTTCTCGAAGGTTTTTCATTTTCAGAAGGAAGAAAATATAATGTCGCACGATGAGGAAACTGTTGTAATCCATTTCCAAATAAATTAATCTTTGCTGGCTTATCCCATCTGTAAACATGATTATGCAGCGCAGCACTCAGCATATAGAAAACAGCGGCCGCAAAGCCCTGTCTCCTCATTAGACAAGATACATAATGTAGTTGTGTTTTGTAAATTATCTTTAAACAGTAGGCTATGCTGAGAACAGCAGAAGTTCCCCAAGGCCTCCTTCACATCGCAGTATTTTCAGCTTTTTGTAATTTTAAGCATTTCTCATTGCGTTTTTTTTACAAACTATTTTGGCGATGGCTTTTTACATTTATTATATGTGTAAATATTTGCTTTTTCCTGGCATTCTCAAATCCTATAGAGAATATTATGCGAAAATAGCAGACAAACATTAGCACGATTTGGTGCATATGGTTTCTCTGCCACTAGCTTGCCAAGGCTTGTGCCTTAAAGGAGTTGTCCCACAAAAAATATTCTACATTTTCTCAAACCGGCACCTGGTTCTGAATACATTTGTAATTGCCTATAATTTAAAATGTAGAATAGCCCTTGAGTTATTCAGTGAAATCTATTTGTATAGCGCCACCTGCTGTTTGATCTTTTTCAAAATTCTTTGCCCAGCTCACTGAGATGACGGCTTATGCTCATTTCCATCCTTCAACTGCTGATTTTCATACTTTCCATTATTCATGGGATAACCCCTTTAGGGCTCATACACACCGCTGTTGCAATTTTTGCAGTTTGGAAATTGTGGATCCATAAAACACAGATACTAACCATGTGTGTTCCTCATTTCGTGGAACGTTCTGCCCTCTATAGAACACTCCTATCGTTGTCCGTAAAACGGCCAAGAATAGGACATGTTCTATTATTTTACAGGGCTGTGGAATGGATATATGGATGCGGACAGCACACGGATGCTGTGGGCATGCTGTCTGTATTTTTTGCGGCCCCATGGAAGTGAACTGGTCCGCATCGACCTGCAAAAAATGTAGATCAGATGCGGCCCAAAAATAACTTTGTGTGCATGAGCTCTTAATGAAAACCTGGTATGAGTTAGTGGGAAAGGGACATAGTGTAAGATACATTTTTTTTTTGCCAAAATTGCACCACAATTCTAGCATAAAAATTCTCGCATAAGCCAACCCATAGTTGGTATAGAGTCAGAGAAAAGTTTGTATCCCCGAACCACATTTATAATCCAACCAGAGCCACCGTGATACATTGTGTGCATGTCTAGGCAACCTGCCCCGGTTTACACCATTTATAGTACTAGTAAATCTGCCTCTGTTGGAATAATTTAAATTATTATTGTGTGTTTTCTGGAATATATCTACTATAATACTACCTCTTTTATATATATATATATATATATATATATATATATATATATATATATAAAACAGGAAAACAGGCAGCACTCCGGACTTCGTGGAAAAATCGTGGGATTTATTAACACCCAAACAACTGCTTTTTTTCGTGGAAAAATCGTGGGATTTATTAACACCCAAACAACTGCAACGTTTCAGCTCAACTCAATGGAGCCTTTGTCAAGCAAAGTGTAGTGCTCAAGTGAACATTATATAGTGAAGACCATGATTATTCACTTAATCATCAATCAATGTTCATAGTGATACAAAGATAAAAAATACAGTGTAAAACATATTTTTAACATGATTGCGTGATACATTCAATTATAATACATGATTGGTATAAAAATTAAATTCATTGAATGAACGACATAAAATCATCATATGGGAAATAAACTTCCTAAAGTGTAAAGTGAATAACTCGATTCCTTAATTCAATCACGTGCATCTGTGTAAATAATTAGACATAATAAAATAAGGACATACACTAATCACGGAAGCTTCCATGTATCCCGGGCTTGGCGTGGTACCTAGTGCGTCTGCGCACGATCAAATGTCGCGGGAGTATGACGCTGCCCGCTCACTGGCGCGCAGGGTTCTCCTCTCGCCCATCACAAAGATGGAGACCCTTGTATCTAAGTCATACTGCGCATGATCAAAACGGATCGCAATATACTAATCACAAACGTTGAAATAATATACTAAGGGCATAATGTATTATCAAAGTGGAAGGGAAACATGAGTATTCAGGTACTGAATTGTGGAAACGGGTGACCACCGCAAAAGCACACCAATGTTTCACGTGTCATCCCCAAATATAAGTAGAGGTCAAATCAGCTCCACGCCTATTAACTCCTATCCGTAGTCAACAGTACCTGTCCCATGAATTCCCTAGAGCATCCTTTTATGTATAGAACCTCAAAGGTCCGGGTTCGGTGCATGTTGTACCATACACCTCATCCGAATCTACAGCATCAGAGGAGGGAATGGGTGTCACCCAAACCACTCCTACCATGGGATGATACAAAAAAGGATGACTTAAAAGATAAAAAGATGAATAACTAAAATGAAAACATTGCGGTCCGTTTGAATATCACAGCAGAGAAATAAAGAACAGTTGCACCACGAATAAAATTACACATCCGTTTATATGGAAGTTTCATGCTGCGTCTTGTCCTTAATGTAAGTGTAGAAATCCATTCCAGATTCAACTAAAAACAAAAAGACAAAAAAAGAGAATTTAACATAATATCCTCTGCACTACCATAATCACACACTACAGAGGTTTGTGGAACGGACCCTCATCATGCACAGAGAGGGATCAGACCACCTTAAATTCAACATTCAACCCTTTGTACCCTTTCAATGTTTGTAAGCGGAATATCCAATAGAGTTCCCTTCGTTTTAGTAGGGTCACCCTATCACCTCCACGCCTAGACATCTGTACTTGGTCAATAATGCGAAATCTCAAATCCCTTTCTTTATGCTTAGCCTCCATGAAATGCCTGGAGACCGGTAAGTCCATTTTTTTCTCCCTAATGCTGTATCTATGGTTATTGAGCCTTGTTTTCATGTCCCATGTCGTCTCCCCTACATAGAGGAGGCGACATGGGCATTCCAACAAGTAAATCACATAAGCGGAGTCACAAGTGAGATGTTGTTTTATAGAAAAACTCTCACCCATCTCAGGATGTGCGAATGTTGAACCTTTCAACATCAAGGGACAATTCACACATCCATGACAGGGAAAACAACCAGTGCGTCTAGCTCCAAACTAGGCACGGAATGAGGTTTTCTTGGTGCCCACATCAGCCCGTACCACCTGGTCTTTAATGTTCTGTGTGCGTCTGTAAGACATCAATGGCGGGTTACTGAATTCCTTAATTTGTTTGAAGCTACTGCCCAAAATTTGCCAGTGTTTCCTCAAGATCTCACTGATCTTGACACTCAAAGGCGAATAGCCAGAAACAAATGGGATACGCATCTTCTGTGAATCTCTTGTCTCCCTATCCAACAATAGTTCTTGCCTGGAAGTTGTTTGGGTGTTAATAAATCCCACGATTTTTCCACGAAGTCCGGAGTGCTGCCTGTTTTCCTGTTTTCTATTTCGCTGATCCCTGGTCCGGGACCCTACAGTGATTTGCACCTGGCATCATTAGAGTGCTCCCGTTCATAACTCTTGTGTTTATATATATATATATATATATATATATATATACACACACACACACACACACACTATATTACTGTTTCTATATAAAAGGACATATGTTGTATATGAAGTAATTTCAGGGGACAATGATCTTTTCAATAAAGGCCTTAGGGCCATGGCTACAGATTACTGACATCCTGTAACTGAAGATAAGCATAATAGAGGACATCTAGAACAAATTTTGGTCCCTGTCTCCTTATTGATGAATAGCCCCAGTGTTGTGATTTTGTCCATATATGTGAATAGGCTGTTAAGACTGGTTTAAACCAGTCTTACTATGCTTTCCTAAAGTTTATATAACATGTGGCAGAAAAAAGAGAGACAGACATTTTCTGTGAAGCCTCCATCAAGAGTGTGTCTTATTTTTATATAAGAACAAGAAGAATTGCCTCCTTTAACCTTAATATTCAGATTTAAATCCTTCCTTGGTAAAGAAAATTAGTTCTGACAACGTGGTCCTTCGAGCCGGAATCCAAAATCTCCTAAAACCTCTGTTCATCAGCGGCTGAATACCGTCACAGCAGGGAGTCCCTTGACACCCCGATTTGGAAAGTTCTCCGGCTGAATTGCTGTTAAAAAGAGGCTGGCAGGTGGAAGAACAAGGAGGAGTGACTGATTTAAAGAACATATGATGGAGGATAGAGGATCCGTTTTTATCTGAATATAGGTAAGACAGTAATTATTTCTGTCGATATATAGATATAGTTATTATTGTAGTTACCAATACAAAACGGGGTCTGAGGTTTTTAGGAAGATTAGATTTAGTGAAGACGGAAACTCAAGAGTAGAGGATAGGATTCTCAAGGGGAAGAGGCCATAGCCTGCGTGAGAAGGCTACAGGAATAAACAACTTCATGCGCATGTTCAAATTGAGAGGTACCTGGTATGTAGGGACTTTAGGGATATGCAACAAGTAACTGTGTTTATGTAACTAACTATTGTCTAAGTATCTTTATGTAATTGTGTAATTTGTTTGTACTATATGTAAGTTGTCTATTTTGTATTTTAAGACAGTCTTTTACAAATACTAGTCGTGGTCACCTTGTCTGATGTCAAATTAGATCCCTATTATTAATGAATATAATTGACCCTTGACTCTCTTACTCTCTCAGTCTAAGCGGGTCAATGTCCACTATACAGAAGGAGCCTTTCTAATAACCATAAGACTATTAGTATTTCATATATTTAAGCCTTTTTGTCATCAGAAATATAAAGGAAAATCTTCCACCCACTGTATTGATTTAAATATCCGGCCTAGAGTGTAAATTTGGGTCAATGCTAGGCATTTCTTTAGAAGGATGGAGGATTGTGTAAATTGTAGACAAAGGGTACTGTGAAATATATACGGGATACAGTCCCTTAACTATCTAAATACCTAATTTTTATAGTGAATATACGTGCTTCTAACAGTACCAAAAATTGTGGAGAATTTCTTTCATCATTAAAGGCAAGTTATAATTACTTAAAATAGTGTGGATAGATACTAACAGAATCAAGGATATCTTAAAAACCAGACTGGTCATAAGCCAGGAAAGTTATCTTTAAACTACCATGGGTAATGTATCAAGGAAAGCTTTAGGGTGTGGACATTTTTCTTGCTGTTGGAAGAATTAATCTTTAAAAGGTGATATTAAGTATATGCACAAATTAGATCCAGATAATGTAAAGTATGTGGATAAGTGGCGAAAAAAGCTTGAGTTTAAAGGGAAACAGTGTGGTTGGATGTGACAAATTAGTGAAGGAAATTTAAAAGTGTGATGAGAAAAGGAAAAGAAAGTATGGGATTGATTGTGTAAGAAAATATTTGCAAGTCTCTCAACAAAGGGAACAAGTCAGACAGAGGAGACAGGAAAAAAAAGAGGATGAGAATTCCTTAATACTATACAGACCCCCTCCCTACCAGCAAAATGTCATAGCTCAAGGGCAACCCTCACAGAATCCTCCTATGCAAACACGCTCTGCAAATATGTCCGCTATAGCCTCTCTAGATGGAAATAATACCTCTTCATCCCCCGAGACCACTTAAAATAGCCAGATAACTCCTATAAGATTGCAGAAAACAGTCTGGTCTTATTACTAGGAGTGGAATGCTACATGGAAACTGGGCCATAGTACCCAGATCACCTGTGATATTGAGGGAAGGGGAGGGAGAATACATTTTCCTATGGTTGAAGTTCCAGATCCTCAAGCTGGGCAAATAATAAACAACATAGAAAGGGGACCAACCATGTGCAATATGTCTACCGACCATGGACAGCTGAGGATGTTAGGAAAGCCACTGAAGGCATTCCTCACCCAAAAGTAAAAGTACAGGAATTTGAGAGATTAGTGAGAGGCTTATATCAGAGTTTTAAGCTAAATGGCACAGAACTAGAAAGAGCAATGAGGCAAATTTTAGGGGCAGATTGGTGTGTGATTGCAGGAGATTTTAAGGTAATAAATGGCAATAATCCTCCTACTCCATTACTGTATGTTACAGCTGCCTTAAACCAAGAGCTTGACAACCTGATACGAAGGGTTAGAAATAGTTATACAGGTGCCCCCAACTGGACAGAGATAAATAGATGTATTAAAAAAGATGATGAGGACGTGGATCAGTATTTTCATAGATTAAAAGAGATTTTTGACTGCCATAGTGGATTGACACCACCAGACAATATGGATTTGAATACTCCATATGAGCAGCAATTAAAAAATGCCTTTTTAAAAGGATGTCCTCAATGCAGTAGTTTTGTAACCAAACATATGGTCATAAAACAGGCAGACTTGTTGAAGTATTAGATTAAAATACATTTTAAAGATAAAAAGAAACAGAAAAAGAGCAGTACATTTGTGGTTGAGGAGGGATGTAAAGTGTATGTTTCTTATCCAGGGAAAGGTTATGGCCAAAGAGATAGAAGTAGAGGAAGAGGTAGAGGAAGAGGCCGGGGCAGAGGTAGAGGAAGGAGTGGGGACCGAGATACTTATCAGAAAGGTTGTTGGAATTGTGGTAAGGAAGGACATTTTGCTAGAAAATGTACCGAAAAAGATGAAAAAACAATGAATAGACTTCCAGCTCCTTGACCATGAGAAATATCAGAAGACAATCTTATGGGTACAGATCAAACCTTACGGTCTCTTGAGGAAATTCCTGATCTGATAAACTTAGCTGACATTCATGTTTTCTACAAAAGGTTCATTTACCTGAAATAACTCTACAGGTAGGCCCTCATAGAGTGACTTTTTTGGTTGACTCTGGTGCAACCCGTACATTGATTCACCCCGATAATGTACCATCATTAGCAATGACGGCCTCAATAGTTATTAAAGGAGCAAATGGCAATGCTCCTAGTGAACCCCTTTCTGCCCCTGTTGACATAATGGACTTAGAGACATAAAGAAAGGCCACTTAGCAGATTGTCTTATCTAGGGTCTGTCTATGTAATCTTTTGGGCAGAGATATGATGCATGCCTTAGGGATAGGAGTTGTCCCTACAAAGAAAGGGGTACAAGCAAAGTGCATGGCTAAGAACATGGTGGTACAGGAAATGAATGAGCCACAATATTATTATAGCTTAGATTTGGTCACAAAACGGCCCTGCACAGTAACAAAAGAACTGCTGGAGAAAGCACGGAAAAAGATAAGCCCCTTTGCTGAATTCCACCAACCAGATGAACTTCATTGTACCATGTATTATAGGTAAATTAAGGGCCCAGATAAAAGGTATGAGGAAAAATTCTTTAAAGAGTCATCTTCCAGGTTATTTCTTAAAACTCTCTATTGGGATAAAGAAGAAAACTGTGGAGTGAGTTATGAATTATCTGAAAGTATGAAAAAAGCTTTTCGAGGTACCTGTCTTTATGTCTCAGTAACAAAAAACTAAAATAATGATTAGAGGGATGTAGGAGAATTTGTGGAGAAGTGCTTGGACAGTGTACCTTGGAAACCTCCTGTTGAAGGGATACGATTCAATCCAACATTGGAGACTTATTCAAAACCATTAAATTGGCTTACAATATCTGTCCCTAGTGCACATCTCAGACAAACCTCCGAAATAAGTTGACCGCTGTTAGGTCTGACAGAGGAGCAGAATGAGCAACTCAAGGAATACCCTGTCTCCTTGTAGGCCTAATGAAAGTGGAGTGGAGTGGAACCAGTGATGATAACGCCTAAATCTACTTTTAGGCCACATCAGAGACAGTATCCACTCAGACCAGAAGCAGAAAAAGGTATTGAACCAATTATTAAAGATCTGTTGGCATCTGGAATAATTACCCCATGCCCAGAATCTCCATGCAATGCTCCTTTGTTCCCTGTCAAGAAGGCTCCTCCCTCTGAGGGGGTGGAGAATGGTCTTGGACCTACAAGCGGTAAACAAAGCAGTAATACCAAGAGCTCATACTGTGCCAGACCCACATACACTCCTAAATGAACTACATCCAGAAAGTAAATATTTCACTGTTGATGATGTCAGTAATGCTTTTTTCAGTATCTCTATACATCCAGATTGTCAGCTTTGGTTTGCATTTACCTATAAAAGAAAAAAGGTATAAATTTACCAGAATCCCACAGGGGTACTGTGAGTCACCAACAATATTTTCCCAAGACATCAAGTTTGAACTCCCGAATGTTAGTCAATCAGTCAATGTTAGTATGTGGATGACATTTTATTGGAATCATCTACTGAAGAAGCCTGCAAAGCAGACACAAAATCATTGTTATGATTTTTGTCTGAACAAAGTCATAAGATAAATAAATCCAAACTTCAACTGTGGCAGACAGTCATCAGATATTTGGGATATGATCTATTCCAAGAAGGGAAATATTTGGATGAAGACAGGAAGATTGCCATACTCCAGGCACAGAAGCCAATAACGAAAAGACAGATGATGTCCTTCATTGGAATGACATATCTCTGTAGAAGCTGGATAGCTAACTATGCTGCTATCATAAGTCCTTTGACCTCTCTCATTTATGATGAACCACTTGCAGCCCAGGATCTCATTAAGTGGACTCCTGAAGCTGAAGAGGCATTTTGTCAATTAAAACAAACCCTTGTTGGCTCTTCGGTGCTTGGATTACCAGACTACACTAAGCCCTTCATTCAAACCGTAGACTGTAAAGATGGGTACATGACATCAGTGTTAACACAAGAATATGGAGGTAAAAATAGACCTTTGGCTTACTATTCTTCAAGACTTGATCCAGTAGCCAGAACATTACCTCCCTGTGTCCAAGCAGTAGTAGCTGCTGCAGAAGCTGTCAAAACTTCAGCCTCATTAGTGTTGTTTCACTCATTAACACTAACAGTTCCTCATGCAGTAGCTATTTTTTTTTCTTTAGAAGAAAATATCCTATCCATCACCATCTCGACATTTATCTTATATGACACTATTACTCTCACAACCTCATCTGACTATAGAAATATGTACTACATTAAACCCGGCCACACTTATACCTACACCACAGGATGGAGGACCTCATGATTGTGTGATTGTGTATCTTCCATTGCAGAAAAGGTACCACCCAGACCAGATCTCAAAGATGTATCAATACCTAACAGTGATTTAATACTGTTTGTAGATGGTTCATGTAAAAAGAACCCAGATGGAACAAATGCCACTGGCTATGCAGTAGTCACCCAGGAAAAAGTATTAATAGCAAAAGCTCTACCAAAACATTTGTCAGCACAAGCTGCTGAATTACTAGCCTTAACAGAAGTATGTAAACTGGCAAAAGGTAAGAAGGTGACTACACTGATAGTCAGTATGCATTTTCAACTACACGTGACATGTGTTTGCACAACAATGGAAAAACAGAGTAATGATTACCTCGGCAGGTAAATAAATTAATCACAAACAACTTATACTACAACTTCTAGAAGCTATTCAATTACCAGAAAGTATAGCCATATATAAATGTGCAGCACACACAAATAAAGACAACCCTATTCAGCAAAACACTAGTCATAACCTAAGCAGGAACATTTAAAATGGGAAACTAAAGGAGCTACTATCCAAAATGGCCTATATGTATCAACAGAAAACAAATACATTCTGTCTAGTAACCTATTTAGGTATGCAGCCATATTGAGCCATGGGACGAGCCATTTCTCAACAGGGGGGATGGTAGCAATGATATCAAGAGTATTTACAGCATATGGCTTTACTAATTATTGCTAAAAATGTGGCTTAGCCTGCTTAATATATGTTAAACATAATCCACAAGAGAATGTCAGACCAGGAAGAGGACAGTTCCCAAAACCACAATATCCACTCCAACACATTTGTATGGATTTTATTGAATTAAACAAATGTGAAGGAAAGAAATATTGTCTGGTAATTACTGATGCTTTTACTAAATGGATACAGGTGTTTCCTACAGCAAGTCCAGATGCAATTAAGGCACTGGTGAAGGAGATAATACCTAGGTTTGGAATACTTGAAAGAATATATAGTGATAACGGATCATATTTTGTAAACAATGTTATATCTTTATTAGCACAATGTTTACAAATAGAATTAAAAAATCATTGCTGGTATCATCTACAATCAGCAGGCCTAGTTGAAAGACACAATGGAATACTGAAAAACAAACTTAAGAAAACCATGGAAGAGACTGGTAAGAATTGGGTATATTGCTTACCATTAGTAGTCCTAAACATGCATGTGACTCCTACAGCCTCAGGACTGACACTCTTTGAAATGGTATATGGTAGACTTTTATAATACCAAAGTTAAAACCATTTTCTAGAATAGATAAAGAATCTGATTTTACACTTGCTGAATATATGGCAAAGATATTAACCAACAAGGAGGTTTCTGCTTCTAATTGTATTCCAGATCACCCTACACAAGAGAGCGAGACTGTGAAGCCAGCTGGTTGCGTGCTGATCAGAGTGATAAAGAGGAAACACTGGCATCATCCTCGTTGGGAGGGAGCATATCAGGTTTTAATCACCACACCTACTGCCGTAAAAATTGCTGAGCGTACCTTTTGGATACACTTATCACACTGCAAGATAGTTAGGGAACTGCCAATATCCTCCTAGGCTACAAAAGTCTGAAAGGATGGTCAGTGTCACTTGTTAGAAGTGACTGGTCTCAAATTTCAGTGAAGAAAACATCCAGAGCCTGGGAGGGAGATAAGGAAGGATGAAGCAAGTCATAATAATAGTAGCACTGTATTTGGGGATCATAGAGAACACACAAATAAACACAATTTGGGTAGATATAACTAGAAACCCGCTTGTCATAGAAATAGACTTTTATAGGGTTGCCATTTGTCCTGACGATAGACAGGAACCGCTACAGCGGGCTGATAAATATATCTGTGTCACTGAAGCAACAACGGGATTTGGATCAAATTGTGAGAAATGAGGATTTGTAGGCTGGAACACAGGAGTAAGCTGGGGGTATGCACCGTATATAGCTAAAAAGAGAATAAGGTATGGTCGCAATTTGTTAGGAAGAATGACCATAGTAAAAGGTTTAGTTCCCCCAGGGTGTAACAAAGATGAATGTAATCCTATAATAACCACCATAAAGGACCCTGGAGAGATAGATACGGAAACATATGTGATAGGCACATACATCCCTCGAACCGATCACTTGGGGAAATTGGCATTAAAGCCTTAAAAAATGACGACACCTCCTCTGAGACTAAGAAGATTAGCAATCCCGATAAAGAACCTAGCCCAGGAATACGATACTTGTCCAATTTAACCTATGAGGATAAACTTGCATTAGAAACAGGATGTAGTGATAAAAATTAATGGTTAACCTGGATGAGATACACTGCGATACAGAATAATAGAACTGACTGTATAGCTTGTGCTAAGGCTAGACCGCATCTATGTACTATAACATTCAGGCTATCAGATAAGGAAAGCCAAGAAGTTGTGCAATGCATATTGTCTTTATATAATGCCTCACATAATCCAGATGATAGTTTGTGTCAGACACTCTCTTTACTGTATCCACCTGTGAGGAGAGACGAAGTTCCACCATTTAGTGGTTGCCTACCCAGGTAACTACACCTGCTTCATGAGAAACAGATCAGGTATAGAATTAGGGAACCTTCCTGAAGATTACTGTGAAAGAACCATAAGGATTGATTACGAATAAGAATTATTCCTCCAGCTGGTTTATTAACCAGACAAGTGCCAGGACTGATATTTGGAGTCTGTGTGGAGATAGGAAGCTGAGGCCTAGGCTCCCCGCTAAATGGCAAGGAAGCTGTACTTTGGCTCAGCTCCTTATGCCCTTCCATTTATTTTCAGCCACGAAGTTTGAGAAAGTTAGGAAAAGTCCTGAACGTCATATATATCGCTATAAGCGAACACTTTCTAGAAGATTCTTTGACTCTAAGGTATAAATTGATGAACTAGGGGTACCTCAAGGGGTGCCAAATGAGTTCAAGGCCCGAAATCAGATTGCAGCAGGGTTTGAATCTGTATTCTTTTGATGGGTAACAGTAAATAAGAATGTCGACCGGATTAATTATATCTATTATAATCAACAAAGGTTTGTTAATTATACAAGAGATTCGACAAAGGGCATAGCAGACCAACTGG
The DNA here is from genome assembly GCA_033119425.1 of Bufotes viridis. Classification (NCBI taxonomy): domain Eukaryota; kingdom Metazoa; phylum Chordata; class Amphibia; order Anura; family Bufonidae; genus Bufotes; species Bufotes viridis. The sequence goes on from CM065591.1 coordinate 66,990,268, forward strand.
GGCCTACTTCTCTGCTGGCATGGCAGAACAGGATGGCCCTAGATATGTTACTAGCTGAGAGAGGAGGTGTCTGTAAAATGTTTGGTACTTTTTGTTGTACTTTTATTCCCAATAATACAGCTCCTGATGGCGGCATAACCAAAGCATTGGAAGTACTCACTTCCCTGTCTGAGGAATTGGCAGAGAATTCAGGGATAGATGGTGTTTTTCAAATTGGCTTGAAGGATGGTTCGGGAAGTAGTGTTCCCAGATATCCAGTTTATTGATCTCTCTGACAACAGTAGCAGCCGTGTTGATGACTTGTGGGCTTTGTTGTATTCCCTGTATAAGAGGACTGGTTCAAAGACGTAGTGACACTTCAATGACTAAAACTATGTATCAAGAAATTAAAGTTGAAGATATACACGATGACTTGGAGATATCCCATGATAATGATTGAGATTCTGAAATATGAAAGGACTGGTGAAAACTCAAAGAGAGAATCTGTCCTCGAGGACTTACAGAAAACTCTAATGATACATTTATAAAAGAGGGGTATGTTGGAATAATTTAAATTAATATTGTGTGTTTTCTGGAATATATCTACTATAATACTACCTCTTATATATATATATTGTGGGGAGTTAGCTCTGGTCTCGAGGATCGTTCACAAAAACTTCCTTCCGGACAACGGATTTCACGTCCAAACAGTGCGTTTATTATAGCAGAAACAACACAACAGGTGCAAAACAATAAACACTGGCCCGGCTAGGCTCTAACTAAACATATTAGTTGGGTCCCTCACTCACCTAGTGGGTACAGTTCACACCCTGTGAACTGCTGCGGCTTTCTCCAGCCCAATGTCCCACAGCCTCCTGGCTGTTCAGAGCACTGTTCACACACAGCCTCAGATCAGTGTCCGTTGGGGAATTCAGGCTCACCGGACCTCCTGACTGTGGCCCTGCGACCCTTCCAGGCGTCGCTGTGTCCCCAATTCCGGGCTGTCGCTTAGCCCCGTGGCCCCTCAGCCAACTCAGCCGAGACCACTCACACAGAGCCTCTGTCTCCAAAGCTCTCTCCAGAGTGGGCCTCACCCATGTCCAACAAGAGGATTAAATATCCTCCCTGGACATGGGCATTGTCCAAATCCTGGACTGGAGCATGGGGAACAGGCACCCACCCAGCACATTACCTGTTCCCAGTAAAAGCCCGCCCTGGAACTGGCTGAGCCAGCTATACTAACACTAGTACTTGGGCTTTCACTCCCCCAAGGCCAGGCACCTTGGTGACACGCTCTCTCTGACGGCCTCCCTGGGGTTTCACTGCACACCCCAGTGTTCACATTGCCACAATATATATATATATACATACTATATTACTGTTTCTATATAAAAGGACATATGTTGTTAATTACTTGAAATTATCTTTTCAATAAAGGCCTTAGGGCCATGGCTACACAGATCATTGACATCCTGTAACTGAAGAGAAGCATAATAGAGGACATCTAGAACAAATTTTGGTCCCAGTCTCCTTATTGATGAATAGCCCCAGTGTTGTGATTTTGTCCATATATGTGAATATACTGTTAAGACTGGTTTGAAACCAGTCTTACTATGCTTTCCTAAAGTCTATATAAACTGTGGCAGAATAAAGAGAGACAGACATTTTCTGTGAAGCCTCCATCCAGAGTGTGTCTCATTCTTATATACAAACAAGAAGAATTGCCTCCTTTAACCTAATATTCAGATATAAATCGTGATCCTTCCTTGGTAAAGAAAATTAGTTCTGACACCTCACAGTCTATAGACCAAAATTGTAGTGTTCTCCAGCCAGACATCTTCAGCAAAAGTCTTGAGCAACAATTCTGCACAGGCAAGTCATGAAGTGCTAGTCAAAAGTTTTTGAAAACACTTTTTCATTACATGGTTTTTCATTTTTCCCCTACATATTAAAGACATGAAGGAACACATATGGCATTACATAGTAGACAAAAAAATGTTAAACCAGAATATGTTTTATTTTCGATTCTTCAATGTAGCCTCCTTGATGACAGCTATGCCCACTCTCGGCATTCTCTCAATCATCTCCAGGAGGTAGTCACCTGGAATAGTTTTAAAGGACTTCCCAGAGGTGCTAAGCACTTGCTGGCTGATTTGTCTTCAATCTGCAGTCCAACTCATCCCAAACCATTTCAATTGCGTTAACGTTGATGATTGTGGAAGCTATGCAACCTGACTCAGCACTTAATCACTCTCATTTTGGTCAAATAACCCTCATATAACCTGGAAGTGTGCTTAGGGTCATCATCCTGTCGAAAAAATCATTGATCGTCCCACCAAGCACAAACCACAAATAAAATAGCATAAGCTCACATTCAGAATCAAACAATATATTAACTGTAATTCACAGTGTGTTTTTTATATGATAGTTTGCACTGAATGTGAGTGTGTTAATACTATGGATCCGGTTTTTATTATTCTATCAGTGCTACAGAAAGTTAATGCATCCACTTGAGGTTGATTCTTCCTCCCTCCCAGTAGTAATTGGAAACTGGTGTTAAAGTGGGTTATATACCTGTAGCTAAAATTATTGTGTATCGCTATGACTAAGAACACATATAGCGTCTGAAACACATAAGCAGTTTTTATGGGGTTGGTGTAATTTCTGTCACCATGTTTTATGTTGGATGGCAATAAAAAGAAGGTTTGTTTCAACATTTGCTGGATCTCCTTTCAAATATTGGTCTTAATTAGAGCCCATCGTGGGGCTGAATCCATGCAATAGAAACCATCTCTGCAGGAGTGCCTTGAGCTGGATATACACTTGCTTGTACCATATATTTACAGAATGCTTTGGTAGCCATGCTGGTTAAGTGTGCCTTGAATTTTTAATAAATCACGAACAGTTTAACCTTCAAAGCACTCCCACACCAACACACCTTCTCCTCCAAGTTTCACAGTGGGATCCATACAGTACATAGAAACAATCCGCTCACCTTTTATGAGTTATGGTGGTTGGAACCAAAATTTTACATTTTGACTCATCAGGCGGCTTAGGCAAGGTGTTGAATCTCATTACAGATACCAATCATGTAGGATGATTTATTGGCATATGCTCCATGGGAAATTAATATGCAAAGAGGTATCTCCCAAGAAAGGGAACTATCTCACCAGTGTCACCTATTGGAAGTGTCTACCTATGAGTCCAGATCTGACTTTCAAACAAGCCTTGGGATTTGATAAGGAAATATAGCCAGGCCAGATATCCATCCATAGACAACTGTTTCAGAATGCTTACCCCTCATCAGTATGGAGGAGGATTCTGGCTCGCTCAGTGCAATGCCTTTGAAACAGCTTAGACACTATGCTGAATCTCCTTAACCACCTCAGCCCCCCTAGCTTAAACAACCTTAATGACCAGGCCACTTTTTACAATTCTGCACTACGCTACTTTCACCATTTATTGCTCCGTCATGCAACTTACCACCCAAATGAATTTTACCTCGTTTTCTTCTCACTACTAGAGCTTTCATTTGGTGGTATTTCATTGCTGCTGACATTGCTATTAATCAAAAATGACCGAAATTTTTGCAAAAAAATGTAATTTTTCACTTTCTGTTGTAAAATTTTAAAAAAAAACTACATTTCTAGATGGATTTTTCTATAAATTTATTGTTCTACATGTCTTTGATAAAAAAAAAATCCAATAAGTGTATATTTATTGGTTTGGGTAAAAGTTATAGCGTTTACAAACTATGGTGCAAAAAAGTGAATTTCCGCATTTTGAAGCAGCTCTGACTTTCTGAGCACCTGTCATGTTTCTTCAGGTGCTAGAATGCCAGGATAGTATAAATACCCCCCAAATGACACCATTTTAGAAAGAAGACACCCCAAAGTATTCGCGGAGGGGCATGGTGAGTTCATGTATCATTTCATTTTTTTTCACAAGTTAGCGGAAAATTACACTTTCTGAGAAAAAAATAATAATAAAGTTTCCATTTCTGCTAACTTCTGGCAAAAAAAATAAATAAATCTCCCACGGACTCACTATGCCCCTCAGTGAATACCTTGGGGTGTCTACTTTCCGAAATGGGGTCATTTGTGGGGTGTGTTTACTGTTCTGGCATTTTGGGCGGGGCTAAATTGTGAGCAGCCATGTAAAACCTAAAGGTACTCGTTGGAATTTGGGCCCCTTTGCGCACTCAGGCTGCAAAAAAGTGTCACTCATGTGGTATCGCCGTACTCAGGAGAAGTAGGGCAATGTGTTTTGGGGTGTATTTTTACATATACCCATGTTGAGTGAGAGAAATATCTCTGTAAACTGACAACTTTGCATAAAAAAATTTAAAAAGTTGTCATTTACAGAGATATTTCTCACACCCAGCATGGGTATATGTAAAAATACACCCCAAAACACATTGCGCTACTTCTCCTGAATACGGCGATACCACGTGTGACACTTTTTTGCAGCCAAGATGCGCAAAGGGGCCCAAATTCCAATGAGTACTTTTAGGATTTCACAGGGCATTTTTACGCATTTGGATTCCAGACTTGTTCTCACGCTTTAGAGACCCCTAAAATGCCAGGGCAGTATAAATACCCCACAAGTGACCCCATTTTAGACAGAAGACACCCCAACGTATTCCGTGAGGGGTATGGTGAGTTCATGTAAAATTTTATTTTTTGTCACAAGTTAGTGGAATATGAGACTTTGTAAAAAACAAAAAAAAAAATATATAAATTTCCGCTAACTTGTGCCCAAAATTTTTTTTTCTGTGAACTCGACATGCCCCTCACGGAATACCTTGGGGTGTCTTCTTTCAAAAATGGGGTCACTTGTGGGGTATACTGCCCTGGCATTTTAGGGGCACTAAAGCGTGAGAATCCAAATGCGTAAAAATGCCCTGTGAAATCCTAAAGGTACTCATTGGATTTAGGGCCCCTTTGCGCATCTTGGCTGCCAAAAAGTGTCACACATGTGGTATTGCCGTACTCAGGAGAAGTAGGGAAATGTGTTTTGGGGTGTATTTTTACATATACCCATGCTGGGTGAGAGAAATATCTCTGTAAATTGACAACTTTATAAAAAATATATGACAACTGTATAAAAAATTTAAAAAAGTTGTCGTTTACAGCGATATTTCTCACACAAAGTATGGGTATATATAAAAATACACCCCAAAACTCCAGGGCAGTATAAATACCCCACATGTGACCCTATTTTGGAAAGAAGACACCCCAAGGTATTCCGCGAGGGGCATGGTGAGTTCACAGAAAAAAAAAAAGTTTGGCACAAGTTAGCGGAAATTGATATATATATATTTTTTTTTTTTACAAAGTCTCATATTCCACTAACTTGTGACAAAAAATAAAATTTTACATGAACTCACCATACCCCTCACAGAATACCTTGGGGTGTCTTCTTTCTAAAATGGGGTCACATGTGAGGTGTTTGTACTGCTCTGGCATTTGAGGGTCTCCGCAATCATTACACGTATGGCCAGCATTAGGAGTTTTTGCAATTCTCCTTATATTGAGCATACGGGTAATGGCTGGGCGCTAACATCCTAACAAGTAGCTAACTAACTGGCGGTGATAAGGGACCCTTATGCCCCAGTTAAACGTCCGCAATTCTGTTTGCGGAACGGAATTGCGGACCCATTCATTTCTATGGGGACAGACTTTGTCCCGCTCGGATCCGGAATTGCGGATCCGGAATTGCGGATCCGCACTTCCGTTCTGCAAAAATATAGAACATGTCCTATTCTTGTCCGCAATTGCGGACAAGAAAAGGCATTTACTATATAGTTCTGGCAATGTGCGGATCTGCAAAATGCGGAAAGCTGATTGCCGTCGTCCGTGTTTTGAGGATCCGCGGATCCGCAAAACACATATGGACATGTGAATGGAGCCTTATAGGGGGGTGATCAGTGACAGGGGGGTGATCAGGGAGTCTATATGGGGTGATCAGGGGTTAACAGGGGGTTAATAAGTGACCGGGGGGGGGTAGTGTTTTGCATCTACAGCCTGCCAGCGATTGATCATCACTGGCAGGCTACAGTACAACTGCCGAGGCGCGATCTGCTGTGAACTCACGCGCGTTCACAGCAAATCTCGCCTCTCGCGAGATGACACGCTGCCGCGTCAAGGAGGAACAAGCCTGCCACCGCCTGGACGCAGCCCTGTGTTAGGCGGTCGGCAGGCGGTTAAAGAGACCAGTTCTGTATGGAGACTTGCTGTACTTAGTCCATGGTATGGAGACTTATTGACAATGCTCCACAGCAAATTAATATGTAAAGAGGTATCTCCCAATAAAGAGAACCATGTCACCAGTGGCTACCTGTGAGTCAACATCTGACTTTCTAACAAGCCATGGGAGTTTACAAGAGAATATAGCCAGGTCAGATATCAATCTGTAGACAGCTGTTTTGGGGACAGTTTATGCTATATATGTTGTGCTGTTTGTCTCATTCTGCCTGACATTCTGCCTGAAACTCTGCTGCCTGACACGACTAGTACCTGTCAGAGCAGGCAGTAAGGGGTCAATAAGGTAAGTATTGACCGCTTACCGCTTGCCCTGAATGGATCTGTTTCTCGAATTTGCATGTACTCTGTTTGCCCTAACCTCAGCCCGTTACGGACTACAAGTTTGCCTGTTACTTCAGTGCAATGGTGTTTCTTGACACCAATGGTTCAGCAGCCAACCACACGGAGACTAGTCCAAGAGCTAGTGGCCTGGTGCATTCTCTGCAGCGAAGCCCAGAGCCATGTATAGGGGTTAAAATTTGAAAAGTAGGGACATGCCAGGATAACACTCTTAGGTTTAGTCCATAGCCAAATTTGTGGGTTGGTACAGTAGTTCCATAACCACTGTCCATAACAAAATGAAATCATACTCACCTTACCATCCCCCTCCTCTCCAATTACATTGCTTCCAGGTCCTTGCTGGTCTCTACTCCCTTCCCCCTCTCAATATAAAAATATGACAGCTATAGCAAATTACTGGCCATAATGGTGACCAGTCACAGCCAGTGATTGGTTAGATATCCATATTGAGAGGGAACAGGAAGTAGATTTGGAAAGCATTGGAACCAAAACATCAGGGGTAATTCATTAGGATAGGGTGAATATGACATCTTATGTTATTTTATAACATTATAAGTGGTTTTCAACATAATTAGCTTAATAACCTATTTAACCAGTTAATGACCAATGATGTACTGTGTACGTCATGATATGGTGTTAGTTACCGCATTTTGACGTACACAGTACACTTGCGGTGATACCTGCATGTAAACGGGTTTCATGGACAGCAGACCCGTCCGTGACACCCAATCAGCGTGGTACCTGCCTTTGAATTGCTGCGATTGGTTAGACAGACTGCTGTGGCAGTGTCCCAATGGTTAACATGGCAACCGGATGCCTTCACAGGCATCCGGCTTGCTGAGGTATATCTAAGCCTTATCAGGCTCCTGATAAAAGCAGGAGTCTGATCAGGCTTAGGCTACATGCACATAACAGTTGTTTTTCTCGGCTTCCGTTTCAGTTTTTTTTGCGGAAAGGACAGGAACCCATTCATTTCAATGGGTCAGCAAAAAAGTGCTGACAGTTTATCTGTTTGTGTTCAGCGTCCATTGTCCGTGTTTATCTTCAGCAAAAAAAGTAGTGCATGTCCTACTTTTTTCTCATTTGTGGAAGAGGATAGGCATTTATTACATGGGATCTGTGAAACAAAGGAATCCTACAAAAAAATCTGATAGACCATCAGTTTCTTTTGCGGATCCCGATTTGCGGACAGCAAAAAACAACTGTCGTGTGCATGTAGCCTTACTGTGAATGAAAATACACTGCCGTACACTATACAGTGTACTGAAGTGTATTGTGAAGCCATCAGACCCACTGGATCTTCAAGAACCAAGTGGATCCGAGTCAAAAAAGTGTAAAAAAAATAAAAAGGAAAAAATAAAATTCCCATATAAGCACATTTATAATTAGGTAGAAATAAATAAAATACCCTAAACATGTTTGTATCGCCGCGTCCGTAACAACCAGCTCGATAAAAATATCACATGAACTAACCCCTCAGGTGAACGCCATAGAAAAAAAAAAAGTAAAAAATAAAATAAAAACCGTGCCAAAATTACCAGTTTTTTTGGTCACCTTGCCTCAAAAAGTTTAATAATGAATGATCAAACAAATCATATGTACCCAAAAGTAGTACCAATAAAAATGTCAACACTTCCTACAAAAAACAAGCCCAAGACGATTGGCAGAAAATAAAAAAAATATGGCGTTCAGAAAATGGAGACACAAAAACATATATATTTTTTTAAATTCTTTATTATGTAAAACTGACACAAAGTAGACATATTTGATATTATCACATCCGTAACAACCAGCTCTATAAAAATAGCACATGATCTAACCTGTCAGATGAACATTGTAAAAAACTAAAAATAAAAACAGTGCCAAAACATCCATTCCTTGGTTGCCTTGCCTCACAAAAAACATAATATAGAGTGATTAAAAATCATATGTACCCCAAAATAGTACCAATAAAACTTTCACCTTATCCCGTAGTTTCCAAAATGGGGCCACTTTTTGATTGTTTCTACTGTAGGGTGCATCTGGCGGGCTTCAAATGGGACATGGTGTTTAAAAACTAGTTCAGAAAAATCTGCCTTGCAAAAACCATACGGCGCTCCATACAGCAGTTTACCACCACACGTGGGGGGTTTCTGTAAACTGCAGAATCAGGGTAATAAATATTGAGTTTTGTTTGGCTGTTAACCCTCGATGTGTTAAAGAAAAAAATTGATTAAAATGTAAGATCTGCCAAAAAAGTGAAATTTTGAAATTTCATCTGCATTTTACTTTAATTCTTGTGGAATACCTAGGGTTAACAAAGTTTGTAAAATCAGTTTTGAGTAACTTGAGGGGTGTAGTTACCAAAATGGGGTCATTAATGTAAGCCCCACAAAGTGACTTCAGACCTGAATTGGTCTTTGAAAAGTGGGTTTTGGAAATTTTCTTAAAAATGTTAAGATTTGCTTTTAAAATACTAAGCCTTCTAACGTCCCCAAAAAAATAAAATGACATTTACAAAATGATGCCAACATAAAGTGGACATATGGGGAATGTTAAGTAATAAATATTTTATGAGGGATCACTTTCTGTTTTAAAAGCAGAGAAATAGAAATTTTGAAAATTGCGAACTTTTCAAATTTTTGGGTAAATTTGGGATTTTTTCATATATAAAGGTGAAATATATTGACTCAAATTTATGAAGTACATGAAGTATAATGTGTCACAAGAAAACAATCTCAGAATGGCTTGGATAAGTAAAAGTGTTCCAAAGTTATTACCACATACATGTCAGATTTTCAAAAATAAGCCTGGTCACAAAGGTGCAAAATGGCCCGGTCATTAAGGGGTTAAACAAAGATATTGAAAAAAGACAGCTTCCCTTATGGTAGCTTCACATTATTGTGCCTCTTTCCATTAGGTAAAATGCTGCTTTCGGTTTATTTCCTTTTTTTGTGTTTATGCGGTGATTTATTTCTATATATTTTCATTTATGATTCGTGATGTTTTATGCTTTCTTTTTGTATTTTGCGTTTGCCTGACCTAAATATTTTAAAAGACAGAGAAGATGAGCACAATAACACATTTTTGAATTGTGATAGACTATGTATAAAAGCAATTGTCCCCTCTGCCAGATATTCAAAGGTGAGAGAATTCACAGTCATCATTTATTTACCTAGGCATATCCAGAGAGGGAAGGTATGAACAGAGATTCAGCTCTTATATTTATACACTATATGACTCTAAACAAGAGATTGGTGAAGCCAAAGAAAGACCATCGCTGCAAATAATAATATCCCCTGTCCAGTCCCTCAAAAATGGGGCCCACCTCACAATCACTCAATTTTCAAAGTATTTACAACAGGCAACCAACAATCCCTCTGAAGAGGCGTCTTCTTTTTTACCATTTTTAACACCCCAAATATTTGTTCTGTGTACTAAGCTTTCTATTCGAGTTCCTGGGCTAAATTTCTCTATAGAATTAAAAAAGCCGAACGGGATATGGGATGATACCAATGTGACAGAGAATGAATGAGAGTACAAATTAGCAGCTCACCTGATGTTGTTGTGATGAGCCACAACAGCTATGCATATACAGTATGTACATGAATGAACATTTTCAGTGGACTTGCCCCTGGAATTCAGGTAACAATTTCAGGGCTGAAAAATAAGGAGGTTGCCAGATGTATAGCATTTATTTGGGCAGGAAAAGGAAAGATCGCAAGGCCAGTGTTTTCCACAATAGAAGTCTTTTTTTTGGAGACTGAAAGGCGGCTGCAGCCCTAACTACACATCAGAAGAAGTGATGTGTAAGGCTACTTGGGCCTGATAATAGGTAGTATAAAATAAGGGACAATCACTCAAGGTGAGTGCTAGTGGTAATTTCAGCTCCTTGCTTCAAGAACTGCTGGGTGGCCATGTAAGCAGAAGACCCTTGTGCAGTGTAACAAGAGAAGGTGTCTCAAAGCCAGGGGTGCATCTTTTCCTCTCCTGAGGCAAAAACTGAAGCTGCGCCCCCCCCCCCCTCCCTTCCCAATGCCAAATTCTCAACCTAACCCGTTCCCTACTGTTAAAGGAATACTTGGAAAACATTACGTACAGCACTACAAAACATACAGGGTAATACAGTACCACATACCTCTTAAATCCAGTGATATCGCCTCTGAGGTAGACGTTCTCTTTCCCTATCTTCTCCATTCTGACCAGACCACCATGTTGATTTCTTTCAGCCATTTCTTCTCTCTGCAAAATTTGACAAACAGACATCTTAGTTTACTACTTTTCCATCTTTCTCCCCACCTTCTGAACACCCCATCCTGCCACCTCTAATACTATGCCCACTGTGCTCCCCAATACTACACCGATAGTAAGAATGTTGCTCATTTTGCCCCCAGAAGTAATAATGCCCCCATAGTGCCCATGCTAGTAATCATGTTCCCCATAGTCCCCCAGTAGTAATAAAGCCTAGCGTAATGCCTTCAGTAATAATAATTCCTGCTATAATGTGTACCTGTACAAAAAATATCCCCATATAATGTGTGCCAGTGCAAAAAATGGTCTCCTATAATGTTTGCCAGTAAAATAATTCCCCCTTACAATGTGTATCAGCACAAAAATACTACCTTATGTATGCCAGTACAAAAATGCCCCCTTATGTGTGCCAATGCAAATAATGCTCCCCTATAACATTTGCCAGTACCAAAAAATACCCCCTTTTAATGACCCCAATAGAGCGACAGTCCCCAGTGGTTCCCTTAGAATGTGTGCTAGTACAAAAAATACAGTGCCCCCTGATAATCTGTGCCAGTGCAAAAATTCTCCCTTATGTGCCAGTAGAAAACCGTGTGTCACTACAAAATATGACCCCCTTTTAGTGCCCCCAGTAGAATGAATGTCCCCATAGTGGCCCCCTTATAATGTGTGCCAGTATAAAAACGTTCCTTTTTAGAGCCCCCAATGTCCCCATAGTGCTTCCCCCATTGTGGCCTAGCAGCATGCTTCCAAATTAAAATATTAAACTCAAATACTTACCTCCATTCTGCTGTCAGCGAAGTGGTGCAAAACACAGACCTTTTCCAGTCTGTGCCCTAAGCTGTAAGCAACCTGGCTCAGGCAGTGCAATGACGATTACACTGGCCTCTGGTAGGCTACAGCACATGAACTAGGACTGAAGCCTATTAGAGGGAATGGTGGGGAAGGGAGACATCGCTCCAAAGCCCTGCCACAGCATTCAACTGTATCCTGAGAACAGCTATGCAGCTGAATATGCAGAGATGAGTGTTTCCACAATGGAAGCGCTCATGGCCTTTCCATTGCCCCTCACTTGCCCTAACCTGGAGCCGCCTGAGGCAATCGCCTCACCTCGGCTCATTGGCGGTGCACTGCTGACTCCCTGTAACTTGTGGTTAATCTAAAATATGTACAGTCTCTCACTGAAGGGCACATAGAGGTTATAGGGTACAGCCCAAACTATATACAGTCCGTATCTGAAGTCTTTATATGTCTACAGTCCATATTTACACTAGTGTTAAGCTGGCCATACTCATCACTGATGACTGGCCTTAGCTCAACCATTGCATCTGCACCCATCACCTGCAGTTATCATCAGGAGGACATTGCACCCCGTGTAGCCATCTGATCTGTACCCGTCTTCATCGGCGCGCTTTGTTGACCATCACTTACACACATGGCCATCTTCAGGTCACCGTGACTGCTGTTTGCATCCATGCAGTGATGTGTTTTGGACCTGTTTAGTTTCTTCATGAGCTGGTATGTGACCCTTCTTTGTCTCCACGCCTCGTACTCACACCACATTTGCTCCCCAAGATGGGGTCCTTAGAGCGCTTTATAACAGGGCCCCCTTCTTCCCTCTTCTCAGCTTCACTGTAATAGCAATATGGGCCAGGTCTTCCCTACTCTGCCTGACCTGAGTTCAGTTATGGGAGGCCAAGGCTGCCATGCCTTCTCTCCAGCAGCATTGGAGCGGCAGTGCTGCCCGGCTTGTATATAGGGGCCACGTTGTCCAGTGGCAGGGGAACAGCAGCACCACATTTTTCATCACGGGAACCAGTGATGAGCGGCAGGGGCAATATTCGAATTTGCAATATGTTCGCAAATTCGTGATCTCCAGTAATTATTTTCTTGATTGCAAAAATCGGTAATTGGAAAATTCGCGATACGAAAATTCGCGATCAACACTACTCCTAAAGTCAAAGATATTGCAGCCTTCTCATTGGCCCACAAGCAAGAAGCAGTGAGGGATTATGGGTACTGATGAAAAAAAAAGATATAGCACTATATTCTAGATATTCGCGAATTCTCGAAGTGGCAATATCCGCGATAAAATTCGTGATCAACACTAACGGGAACAGAGCCTCCTCTAAGGTGGGTGCAAACTCCCACCCACCTTACACCTACCAGACTGACCTTGTCCAATCAGTGCTGACAGTACCAGACCAGACTGTGAAGGGACTCATGCCTTTGACAAGGGGAACAGTAACACCCATTTGTCAATTCATGAATATTCAGGAGGAATACCAGAACTAGATGGATGGCACAATGCAGGGTTAGGGTACTTTAACACTAGCGTTTTGGATTCCGTTTGCAAGATCCGTTTCAGGGCTCTCACAAACGGCCCAAAACGGATCAGTTAAGCCCCAATGCATTCTGAATGGATAAGGATCCGTTCAGAATGCATCAGTTAGGCTCCGTTCCGCCTCTATTCCGTTTTGTAATTTTTCTTTAAAACTAATGCAATCGGATCCATTCTGAACGGATACAAATGTTTGCATTATAGGTGCGGATCCGTCTGTGAAAATAAACAGACGGATCTGCACCAACGCAAGTGTGAAAGTACCCTAAAAGTGGTTGTGCAGCACCAGTATAATGAGAACCTATCCACTGGATAGTTCATCAATATTAAATCAGAGGGTTTCAACTCCCGGCACCCCCACTGATCATCTGTTTGAAGAGGCAGTGTCACTCATGCGAGCGCAGCATCGTCTACTCTTCACTTTTTAACTGCATGCAGTGTGACTACAACTGCTCGTCCCATTCACTTCAATAGTATGAGCAGTTGTAATCACTGCACCGCTGTTACACGTTAGGTGGTGTGCAGTTAAACAGAAAAGAGGACGCAGCACTCGCATGAGCACCACAGCCTCTTCAAACAGATGATCGGCAGGGGTGCTGGGAGTCTGACCCCTGACAATGAGGACAGGTCATCAATATCATTACAGCGCACAACAACAACAACAACAACAAGTGCAAAGATGATGCTCCATAATTCTTATTTCATGGTTAATATAGTTATTCCAAAAAAATATATATTATAAGCAGTAAAAGGTGCTCCTTTTAATTTCTCTACTTCTATAATACATAGTAATACCTAAAAAAATTGTTATTAATTTACATTCCCCATATGTCTACTTCCATGTATGGATCATTTTGGGAATGCCATTTTATTTTTTGGGATGTTACAGGGCTTAGAAGTTTAGAAGCAAATTTTGAAATTTTTCAGAAATTTTCCAAAAACCACTTTTTAAGGACCATTTCAGGGCTGAAGTGACTTTGTCAGGCTTACATAAAAACCACCCAAAATTGACCCCATTCTAGAAACTACACCCCTCACGGTATTTAAAACTGATTTTACAAATGTCGTTAACCCTTTAGGTGTTCCACAAGAGTTAATCGCAAATGGAGATAAAATTTCTGAATGTAGATTTTTTGGCAAATTTTCCATTTTAATCCATTTTTTCAAGTAATAAAGCAAGGGTTAACAGCAAAGCAAAACTCAATATTTATTGCCCTGATTCTGTAGTTTATAGAAACACCCCATATGTGGTAGTAAACTGCTGTATGGCCAAACGGCAGGGCTCAGAAGAAAAGGAACGCCATATGGTTTTTGGAAGGCAGATTTTACTGGACTGGTTTTTAGACACCATGTCCCATTTGAAACCCCCCTGATGCACCCCTAGAGTAGAAACTCCAAAAAAGTGACCCCATTTTGGAACAACAGGATAAGGTGGCAGTTTTCTTGGTACTATTTTAAAGTAAATATGATTTTAAGTTGCTCTATATTACACTTTTTTTGAGGCAACAAAAAATATACATTCTGAAATTTCATCTCCATTTGGCAATAACTCTTGTGGAACACCTAAAGGGTTAACAAAGTTTGTAAAATCAGTTTTGAATACCTTGAGGGGTGTACTTTCTTAGACGGAGTCACTTTTTTGGAGTTTCTACTCTAGGGGTGCTTCAGAGGGGCTTCAAATGGGACATGGTGTCAAAAAACCAGTCCAGCAAAATCTGCCTTCCAAAAACCATATGGCGTTCCTTTCCTTCTGCGCTCTGCAGTTTGGCCATACAGCAGTTTACAACCACATATGGGGTGTTTCTGCAAACTACAGAATCAGGGCAAAAAATATTGAGTTTTGTTTGGCTGTTAACCCTTGCTTTCTTACTGGAAAAATGGATTAAAATGTAAAATTTACCAAAAAATACCTGTTTTGGGACAGTTTTTATTTTTTGTTATTTACATCGTTGATCTGACAGGTTATATCTTGTGCTATTTATGTAGAGCAGGTTGTTACGGACGCGACAATACCAATTGTGGGGTTTTGTTTCAGTTTTACATAATAAAGCATTTTTGAAAAAAAAGATTTTTTAGTGTCTCCACATTCTGAAAGCCATATATTTTTTTTTTGGATGACAGTCTTAAGTAGGGGCTCATTTTTTTGCGGGATGAGATGTCGGTTTGATTGGCACTATCTTGGGGCGCATATGACATTTTGGTCGCTTGCTATTACACTTTGTGATGTAAGGTGACAAAAATGGCTTTTGACACCGTATTTATATAATTTTTTTTTTGCTTTGTTCACCTGAGGGGTTAGGTCATGTGTTAGTTTTATAGAGCAGGTTTTTACGGACGCGCCAATAAATAAATAAAAAGTAGACATATTAGGTATTTATTTAAGTAATATCATTTTTGAAACAACAAAAAAATAAATAAATCATGTTTTAATGTCTCCATAGTCTGAGAGACATATTTTTTTTATTTTTTGGGGGCGATTGTCCTATGTAGGGTATTATTTATTGCAGGATGAGATGAAGGTTTGATTGGCACTATTTTGGGAGGACTATTAAGTTTTGATCACTTGCTATTACAGTTTTTGTGATGTGACAAAAAATGTTTTTTTTTACACTGTTTTTATTTAATTTTTTTTACGGTATTTACCTGAGAGGTTAGATCATGTGATATTTTTATAGAGCAGGTTTTGACGGATGTGACGATACATAATATGTATACTTTTTATATTTATTTATTTTACTTTAACACAATAACAGCATTTTAGAAAACAAAAATCATGTTTTAGTGTCTCCATAGTCTGAGAGCCGTATATTTTCATTTTTTGTCAATTGTGCCATGTAGGGGCTCATTTTTCGCGGGATAAGATGGCGGTTTGATCGGTACTATTTTGGGAGGCATATGCCTTTTGATCGCTTGGTATTACACTTTTTGTGATGTAAGGTGACAAAAAATAGCTTTTTTTTTACACCATTTTTTTGGGTGTTCATCTGAGGGGTTAGGTCATGTGATATTTTATAGAGCAGATTTTTACGGACACAGCGATACATAATATGTTTAGTGTATTTTATTTATTTATTTTTACTTTTTTTTCACTTTTTTACATTTTTTTTTTTACCCAGACCCACTTGGTTCTTGAAGATCCAGTGGGTCTGACCCCCAGGCGAAGGTACGCCAAAACGCGCGTCGGGGTAACGCCATCCTGGTTGTTTGTCCATACCACTGTACTTGGGTAAGTCTTTTCCCTGCCTTGGCTGCTTAGGTTGCTTAGGCTGCTTTCATAACTTTGTATCACTGGATATGTATATCTAAGCCTTGTGCATGTGTACCATTACTTACCATAGTGTGGTTGGGTTATTTAGACTTTTCCTATTTTCCATGACTATTTATACATGTAACTGCGTACTATCCCTACTTTATTATTTTTGTTTGGTGTGTGACGCCAGGCTGACATTTTCTGTTACTCCCTTTCCCCTATTTTAATGGCATAAATATGCTTTTATTATGATATAAATAAAGATTTACACATTTTTTCATAAAGGTACAGTGTGAGCTCCATTTTTCTTTTTTCTCCTTTGGGTCTGATGTCTGTATAATACGGTACAGTACACTATATAGCGTACTGTACTGTATTTTCACTTTTACACTTAGTCTGATCAGACTTCTGCCTTTAGCAGAAGTCTTATAAGACTTACCATTACCATGGCAAGCAGGACGCCTGTGAAGGCGTTCCATTGTCATGGTAACCATCGCCCCCACAGGTCTGAAT
Source organism: Bufotes viridis (assembly GCA_033119425.1). Taxonomy (NCBI): domain Eukaryota; kingdom Metazoa; phylum Chordata; class Amphibia; order Anura; family Bufonidae; genus Bufotes; species Bufotes viridis. Next base: position 67,007,186 of record CM065591.1, read on the forward strand.
TGATCTGCGGTTTGCAGCGATTGCCGATATGGGTGGGGGGGGGGGGTCACAGGACCCCCCTTGGCATTGTCCCAAGGTACCTACTGAATAATAAAAGTAGTCCAGGAAAATTTATTTTCACAAATATGCCCCAAGATTGCACCCAAAGCGAAGATACATAAAAAAAAAAAATTTATATCAATAATACCCAACTCTATGGTTGGGTACCATACTTATTAAAAGCATAACAATTACTAATTGGTATTTATATACATGTATAACATGTACTGTTTCTACAGATGATAATGAGATGTCTGGAATTTAAATAATGATGATGTAGGTAACCATGTGACTTATTGGGAGGGTATCTATATTATTGTATGCACACCTCACTTGATGCTTGGAAAAGACCATGTAAGGTCGAAACGTTGCACTATTTGGTGAATAAATCAGAACTGCTTGAAGACCTGGGAGTGCTGCAGTCTTTTCTACCCTTATAATGTGAGCCAGTAGAAACAATGCCCCTTTATTATGTGCACCAGTACAAAAATTGTCGCTGTTGGGTGCAAGTACAAAGAATACCTCCTCTTAGTGCCCCCCAGTAGAGCCATTGTCCCCATAATGTATGCCAATGCCCCCTACTGTGTGCCAGTACAAATAATACCCCCTGATCCCAGTTGAGCTAATGTCCCCACGGTGCTCCCATAATGTGTGCTAGTATAAAATATCACTATATAGTGCCCCCAGTAGATGCCCCCACAGTACTCCTCTTCCCCTTCCCTGTAGTGTCCCCCATAATGTGTGACAATATATAATGCTGCTATATAGTGCCATAAGTAAATTCCCAATAGTGGTCCTGTACCCTTCCCCATATTGACCAAACAGCATGGTGTCAAATGAAAAAAAATAAACACTAATACTTACCTCCATGCGCTGTCAGTGATGCAATGCTGGCCTCTTCCGGCCTTTGTCCCACGCTGTAAACTGCCCGGCTCAGGCGGTGTGATGATGATGACATCATCGCACCGCCTGTGCTGGCCTCTAAGAGGCTACAGGCACAAGGCCTGAAGCCTATCACAGGGAATGGGGAAGGGAGACACCGCTCCCATGCCCCACCGCCACATTCAACTGTATGGCTGTTTTGAGCATGGCGATACAGTTGAATATAAAGAAATCAGCGCTTCCACAATGAAAGCGCTCATTTCTCACAGACGTGTCGCCGCCCCTACCTAGCTCAATGGCCACACCGCCTAGGCAATTGCCTCACCTTGTCTAATTGGCAGTGTACACCTGGGTAACAGATAGCAAGCAATGAAACATAATTGTGCATAGGTGCTAAAGATAACAGGCCTGTAACAAAACCAATTTTAGCAGAACCAGGTGACTATCTAATTTGCCCTGATGGCAAATGTTTGTGGAGAAAACGATCCGACAATTGGATTTTAACTGTCCAAAACTTTATTCTCGAGGAGATGAGCCGCCACCAGAGGCGCCTGACAGCGGTGTTCTCCCCTCTCCCTGTTCAGGACACATGCATGCTTACCAATGTCGAAAGAGGTATCTTCAAGCGAAGGAGAATATTAAAACGAGCGGCACTCACCGGTTGTAGAGGGATACGCTTTATTTCATAGCAGGAGGGGGGTACATACGGTGCAAACACAGCATGATGCAACAGCCGTTTCGCGCGTGTGCGCTTCTTCTGGCTTCTCGAAAGAGGGAGGGACAAGTGAGCATCGGACGTCACTGGGCTCGGCGCATGCCTAGTGACGACGATGAAGCTCCTGCCCTCAGTCTCCTACTCATCGCACTGGCGCAGCCCTCAGTGGGTACTGCGTCTGCGCGAGACTTCGCTTGGCCGTCAGGAAGGGGGAGGAGAGGGATGAGGCGCTGTGGGCGGTTAGGAATTCTGGAGGAAGGTGTTTTTTATTGAGTAAGGAGCCGGTTTTGGGCACTGCAGGGCGGCGTTACTGGGCACCCAAAGTAGAAGATAACGCCCCTCTGGGCACCTTCACAATTAATTAGCATATTTATAAAAGTCGTTTTTCTGCAAAACTACTGGACGGATTTCATTACAGAAAAGCAAAGCTGATTCAAGGTAATCTGTGGAGCATGGCTGGTTTAAAAGCTAAATTTGTGTTATCAGAGGTGACAGAATCCCTTTAAGTAAATGTTCTGGCTCATAGAGTGGGGTCCTGAGCCGGGCTTATTAGGACATATGTCCAGAGGGTTAATTATGTAAGAAAAGCTCTTTAACCTTAAATATTATATAATATTAGAACACATTTTAGAGTCTCACTTTACATTGTTCTCACTGTAGCGCTGTAATGTAAGACCGCAGCAGAAATCACACAGAAAGCCGTACTGGAATTTATCAGAAATTTATTTAAAAGGAAAAAGAAAACTGCAACCATTGTAAAACAACAGGCAGAGTCCAGATGAGGATTCCGGTGAAAAATATCCCACCACATGGTGAGGTCTGGACAATAAGTTTGACAACTGCAAGGCCAAAAGGGGATTGTCTTTTCAGATGGGTTCATTTTATCATTCCAGGTAAGTCACCCCGGTGAGTGAAGAAGGTATGTCTAGCACCTCCGCCACATCCATGCTGGGGACTCCTTAGTACTTTTTCCAGAAGGTAAGAAAGGATCAGCAAGCATACATTACTCAATATCCTGGTTTTTCCAACAAGTATTGGAGGAGATGTGACATTTTGCTTCCTCTCAAATGGAGCCGACTGGTGCCTGGCTTCAGATATTGCTTGTGGAGTCGGTGGCATTTCCAATTCTTGTTGATACATGATGTTTGGTTAGGCTGCTGTATGATGATGGAGATGATGTGATGATAACTGTGACGTTATATAAATTTGCCTAACAAAATGAGAATAGGTAGAATTTGTCACAGTCTTCCTTATGGCACATGGAGAAGACGTCTTCCTTACACTGCAGGACGCTGGTGGTGATGATGGTGGTTTTGCTAGGGAAACACATGTAATACATGAAGAACTCTGTCCACCGTGCTGTCCATGCAGGCCACATCACTGAGAACATCCAAGAAATCATTCTTCTTTCTGTGATACTCTTCTCTGTGCCTCTTTACTTTGTCTCTGTATTCTTGGTTATTTATGAGGCCTTTCAGCTTCATTAAAACGAACTCAGAGGAGATATCAATGGCTGTCTTAAGGACGTACCTTTCCAGCCAGAACATTTTTATCCAAAATAAACGCAGTCAGTCGTGAGAATCAACCAACCAAATAACCTGCTGAGCAAGAAGTGATTGAGGAGCGTCGGTGATCAAGAACCTTCAGAACTCACAGCAGTGACATCACAATGTGGGTGACATCACAGGGTTGGTTGCCACAGCAACCAAATAGCTTGATCTCATATTGTTTATGCTAATCTACTTTTACCCAGCAGTATATTTCCTACTATAGTTAATCACACATCATTCTGATTTTATGTCAAATAAACATTGGTGGCTTCAGTGTCTAGCCACTAGTGGTAATATCAGAAAAGCATGGCGGGCAGCACTTCTTCCATAACAATAAATCTTTTATCAAATGAGCATTAATTAGGATAAAATGGCATCCTTTGCTTCAAATTCGGTCTGAGCATGGGATACGGGGAACTGCTGTTATTATTTACTGTACATGATGTAGATGTGCATCGGTACAAAAAATGTCCCCATAATGTGTGCCAGCAAAAAAAATGTCGCCATTGGGTGCAAGTAAAAAAAAAATCTCCTCTTAGTGCCCCCAGTAGAGCTATTATATCCATAGTGCCCCCATAATGTGTGCCAATGCTCCTTACTGTGTGCCAGGACTAAAACATGCCCAGTTGTGTGCTAGTACAAAAAATACTCCCTCTTAGTGCCCCTACTAGAGTCAATGCCCCCATAATGTGTGTCAGTACAAAAAAATACATCCTCTTAGTGCCCCCAGGAGAGCCAATGTCCCTTATAGTGCCGCCATAATGTGTGCCAGTACAAATAATACCCCCTCTCAGTGATCCCAGTTGAGTTACAATAAGGGCTCTTTAACCCGAGCGGATGCCGTGCGGCTAATCCGCTGCGTGAATGAGTGCCAAGCCGTGTTCCGCACAGCAGAGACACAGAGCATTGACATGATTGATAATCTGTGATCTTTTCACTACAAAATCACAGTGAGATAAAGTTGTCACCATGATTTTGTAGCAAAAATAAGTTGTCACTATGATTTTGTAGCAAAAAGATTACAGAGAGGCACAGAGCCCTAAGCCCAATGCATGCCTACACTGACCCAGTCTGGTCCTACCTCATCCAGGGTGTCGCTGGCATCGGTGTGATGTCCACTGGATCCAGAACAAGGTCCCTGTGGTGATAGAGAAAAAAAGAATAATCACATAAGGAAGGGATGGTGACTGCCCCTGTGAAATCAACAGCAGGGGGTGCTGTGCTGGCTTGTAACACTGAGCCATGCCAATGTATAACAGGGTAATCAAGGACATTTCCCCTAAGTGCTACTACATAGCAGTTATGCCCACCTTTGTTCCTGTCACAGTAGTTATGCCTACTTTTATGCCCCCCCCCCCCCACAGTAGTTATGGCCAGATATGTGCCCCCTCACAGTAGTTATAGCCAGATATGGTCCCCCTCACGGTAGTTATGCCAGATTATGTGCCCCTCACAGCCGTTATGCCCAGATATGTGCCTCCCTCACAGTAGTTATGCCAGATTACGTTCCCCTCACAGTAGTTATGCCAGATTACGTGCCTCTCACAGTAGTTATGCCAGAATATGTGCCCCTCACAGTAGTTATGCCAGATTACGTGCCCCTCACAGTAGTTATGCCAGATTACGTGCCCCTCACAGTAGTTATGCCAGATTACGTGCCCCTCACAGTAGTTATAACAGATTACGTGCCCCTCACAGTAGTTATGCCTACATATGTGCCTCCTCACAGTAGTCATGCCCACATATGTGCCCCCTCACAGTAGTTATGCCCACATATGTGCCCCCTCACAGTAGTTATGCCCACATATGTGCCACCTCACACTACTTATGCCCACATATGCGCCCCCTCACACTAGTTATGCCCACATACAACCAGGTCCATAAATATTGGGACATCAACACAATTCTAACATTTTTGGCTCTATACACCACCACAATGGATTTGAAATGTGACAATTGGCTTCTCAGCTGTTCCATGGCCAGGTGTGTGTTATTCCCTCATTGTCCCCATTACAATGAGCAGATAAAAGGTCCAGAGTTCATCTCAAGTGTGCTATTTGCATTTGGAATCTGTTGCTGTCAACTCTCAAGATGAGATCCAAAGAGCTGTCACTATCAGTGAAGCCATCATTAGGCTGAAAAAAACAAAACAAACCCATCAGAGAGATAGCAAAAACATTAGGCCTGGCCAAAACCACTGTTTGAAACATTCTTAAAAAGAAGGAACGTACCGGTGAGCTCAGCAACACCAAAAGACCCGGAAGACCACGCAAAACAACTGTGGTGGATGACCGAAGAATTATTTCCCTGGTGAAGAAAACACCCTTCACAACAGTTGGCCAGATCAAGAACACTCTCCAGGAGGTAGGTGTATGTGTGTCAAAGTTAACAATCAAGAGAAGACTTCAGGAGAGTGAATACAGAGGGTTCACCACAAGATGTAAACCATTGGTGAGCCTCAAAAACAGGAAGGCCAGATTAGAGTTTGCCAAACGACATCTAAAAAAGCCTTCACAGTTCTGGAACAACATCCTATGGACAGACAAGACCAAGATCAACTTGTACCAGAGTGATGGGAAGAGAAGAGTACGGAGAAGGAAAGGAACTTCCCATGATCCTAAGCGTACCACCTCATCAGTGAAGCATGATGGTGGTGGTGTCATGGAGTGGGCATGTATGGCTGCCAATGGAACTAGTTCTCTTGTATTTATTGATGATGTGACTGCTGACAAAACATGTCAAATGCTTCAGAACTCATTGGCCGGCGCTTCACAGTGCAGATGGACAATGACCCAAAGCATACTGCAAAAGCAACCAAAGAGTTTTTTAAGGGAAAGAAGTAGAATGTTATACAATGGCCAAGTCAATCATATCACCTGAATCCGATTGAGCATGCATTTCACTCGCTGAAGACAAAACTGAAGGGAAAATGCCCCAAGAACGAGCAGGAACTGAAGACAGTTGCAGTAGAGGCCTGGCAGAGCATCACCAGGGATGAAACCCAGCGTCTGGTGATGGCTATGGCTTCCAGACTTCAGGCTGTAATTGACTGCAAAGGATTTGCAACCAAGTATTAAAAAGTGAAAGTTTGATTTATGATTATTATTCTGTCCCCTAACAAGTGGGAGGCACATATGCAAACTGTTGTAATTCCTACACTGTTCACCTGATTTGGATGTAAATACCCTCAAATTAAAGCTGACCGTCTGCAGTTAAAGCACATCGTGTTTGTTTCATTTCAAATCTATTGTGGTGGTGTAGAGAGCCAAAAATGTTAGAATTGTGTTGATGTCTCAATATTTATGGACCTGGCTGTATGTGCCCCCTCACAGTAGTTATTCCAGATTAGGTGCCCCCTCACTATGTTGTTGCCCCCCTTTTGCAGCTTTTTGGAAAAAAATAAAATACATACTCACCCTCTTCCCTGATGACGCTCTCCCACACTCACATTGCGCTGCTGGCTGTGCTGGAGGCCGATTACCGGGTCTTCAGCGCTCCTCCCACAGCCAGCAACACGATGTGCTGCCAGCAGGGGAAGCGCCTGAGCTCTGAAGATCAGTAAAGCAGGCAGCGGAGAGGTCTCCTTGCTTCAATCTGTAAATGAACAGCCCAGCAGTGACAACCTGCCGGGCTGGGTGAATGCGTGATAACATCATCGCACCGCCTGTGTTGGCCTCTAATAGGCTACAGGCACTAGGTCTGAAGCCTATCACAGGGAACGGGGAAGGGAGACATCGTTCCCATGCCCCACCGCATCATTCAAATGTATAGCTGTCCTGAGGATGGCGATACAGTTGAATATAAAGAGATGAGTGCTTCCACAATGAAAGCGCTCATTTCTCTCAGACCTGTTGCCGCCCCCACTTATCTCCATGGCCACCCCGTCTAGGCAATTGCCTCACATTGCCTAATTGGCAGTGCTGATCTGGGTATTAGATAGCAATTAGAGCTGAGCAAACCCGAACTGTAAAGTTCGGGTTCGTACCGAACTTTATGATTTTTCGCACCCGAACATTTCCGTAAAAGGATTTCTTCCCGCTTTTTGAAAGGCTGCAGGGCAGCCAATCAGCAAGCGTTTCACTACTTTGCCCTAAGAAGCCATCACAGCCATGCCTACTAATGGCATGGCTGTTATTGGCTGAGTGCAGCATGTGACCCGGCCTCTATATAAGCTGGAGTCACGTAGTGCCGCCGCACGTCACTCTGGTGATCTTAGTGTAGGCAGGTTGCTGTCGGTGCTCTCAGGGAGAGATTAGGTAAGAAATCTGTTGAACTTGGTGGTGTTAAATCTTCAAGCTACAGCAATTATTGAGGGAGGGTGCCACTACTATCCTACATTTTTGTACCCAGCCCTGAGCCCAGTGATACTGCAGAATATATATTTTTTAATCCATCTGTTTTTTTTTATCCGTTTTTTCTGGCTGGCAGGTCAAGTCCCCTACATTACCTATTTTATAATTTAGGGGTGACATAGTGCATTTCTGTAGTTGGGGGCAAAAACCTGTATTGTGGTGCTATAGAGAGCACTTGTGCATACAACGCACAAAAACGTATTTTAAAATTCAGCAGTGACATACAACATTCCTGTATTTTGGGGAAATAAACCCGTATTGTTGGTTCACAGAGCAGCAATTCAGCAACAACAACCCCCAACAGATGTGAGAGTGAGAAGACGACCCCCTTGTCTGTCCCTGTCACACTGTCAGTCATTTATACCCTAGATACAGGAGTGTCTTAATAATGTATGTACTTCGACTGTCCTATATGGAGACTTCAAATATAGGTCTTGACGTCCCCATACAGACCTCCCATCACCCTTGTGTATCACTATAGATGGTGTCAGTGTGAAGTGTAATAAATCATTTATATTAAATACCAATTAATATTATATCACATATTATTTAACATGTACATGATGTCGCTAAAAGCTCTGGTGCACATGTGGACAATACTCATCTATTCCACTCATTTTAATCAATTTTATTTTTATTACTGTACATATGGTACCCCGTGTAGCCATCTGATCTGTAGCCGTCTTCATCGGCATGCTTTGTTGACCATCACTTACCAGGGGCAGATTAAGTGCATGATAGGCCCGGGGCTGTCTACCCAACTCAGGCCCCTCACTCCATTTTAGTTAAAAAGAATTCTGCATGAAGAGGCTGCGGTGCTCCGTGAGCACCACAGTCTCTTCCTAGGCCATATGACGTCACATTCATCGTTCACATGTTCTAGGTGCAGCTCAGTCCCATTCAAATGATTGGGGCTGAGCTGCAAAATCAAGCACAGTGCTATCAAATGGCCAGTGATGTGCTTGGTAAGGAGCAAAGAGGCTGCAGCGCTCACTGGAACATCGAGGTTTCCTCAAACACCTGATTGGCGGGGTAGCCAGGAGTCGGACCCCCACCACCTCATGACTCTCTAAGTACAAATGTCATAGATGTTACCAGCAGTCCTAGGTAACACCCCACATAACACAGTGAACTATTGTTTTATGTGGGGTGTTACATAGGACATCTACTATGTTATCTGTAAACAGAAAGTTATCACTGTTATCTGGGCTGTTAAACTAAAATTTTAGTTAAAATACATATGATTATGATAAAAAAAAGACTTGAAGGAGAAGATGAGATGCAGGTCACAGTAGTGAGCCAGCTGTACATATAGGGGAATACAGCACCACATACCCGTTACATCCAGGGACATCTCCTGTCATGTAGACCTTCTCTTTCCTCTTCTCCTCCATTTGACCCAGACCGCCATGACTAATTCCTCCAGCCGCATCTTATCTCTACAGAGTTTATTACACAGACATGTTAGATTTCTCATAATTGGGGTAGATGTATCAAACCGGTATAAAGTAGAACTGGCTTAGTTGCCCATAGCAACCAGATTCCACCGTTCATTTTTCAAAGTAGCTGTCAAAAATAAAAAGGTGGAATCTGTTACTATGGGCTACTAAGCCAGTTCTACTTTACACCAGTTTGATAAATTATCCCAATGGTCCCTATAGTGTGTACAGCAGTTATAATGAGTGTGGCCCTAGTAATAATAATAACACGCTATATTGTGCTCCAGGTAATAATGTCTGTATAGTGTCTCCAAAAATAATGTCCCTTAATAGCAACGCCTCCCACACTGCCCCCATACAGTAATTTCCCCCACACTGCTCCATATAATAATGTCCCCCACACTGCTCCATATAATAATGTCCCCCACACTGCTCCCATATAATAATTTCCCCCACACTGCCCCCATACAGTAATTTCCCCCTCACTGCCCCACATAATAATTTCCCCCACACTGCTCCATATAGTAATTTCCCCCACACTGCCCCATACAGTAATTTCCCCCACGTTGCCCCATATAATAATGTCCCTCACACTGCCCCATATAATAATGCCCCCCACACTGCCCCAATACAGTAATTTCCCCCACACTGCCCCATATAGTAATTTCCCCCACTGCCCCCATATAATAATGTCTCCCACACTGCCCTCATATAATAATGCCCCCCCACACTGCCCCCATACAGTAATTTCCCCCACACTGCCCCATATAATAATATCCCCCACACTGCCCCCATACAGTAATTTCCCCCGCACTGCCCCCACATAATAATGTCCCCCACACTGCCCCCATACAGTAATTTCCCCCGCACTGCCCCCATATAATAATGTCCCCCACACTGCCCCCATACAGTAATTTCCCCCACGCTGCCCCATACAGTAATTTCCCCCACGCTGCCCCATACAGTAATTTCCCCCACGCTGCCCCATACAGTAATTTCCCCCACGCTGCCCCATACAGTAATTTCCCCCACGCTGCCCCATACAGTAATTTCCCCCACGCTGCCCCATACAGTAATTTCCCCACGCTGCCCCATACAGTAATTTCCCCCACGCTGCCCCATACAATAATGTCCCCCACGCTGCCCCCATATAATAATGTCTCCCACACTGCCCCCATATAATAATGCCTCCCACACTGCCCCCATATAATAATGCCCCCCACACTGCCCCATATAGTAATTTCCCCCACACTGCCCCATATAATAACGTCCCCCACACTGCCCCCATACAGTAATTTCCCCCACACTGCCCCATATAATAACGTCCCCCACACTGTCCCCATACAGTAATTTCCCCCACACTGCCCCATATAATAACGTCCCCCACACTGCCCCCATACAGTAATTTCCCCCGCACTGCTAGATTTGAGTTTCTAGTGCAGAGAATGAATACTGATAGTCAACACAGCGCCATCTACAGTTGGGTTATCATAGTTCCTCCAGTATCACACTACAGCTGTTGCTATTTTCCAACAACTGACACGCATAGCAAATGTGGTGCCAATATTCAAAAAGGGTCCAAAAACAGAGCCTGGAAATTATAGGCCGGTAAGTTTAACATCTATTGTTGGTAAACTGTTTGAAGGGTTTCTAAGAGATGCTATTTTGGAGTATCTCAATGAAAATAAGCAAATAACGCCATATCAGCATGGCTTCATGAGGGATCGGTCATGCCAAACAAATTTAATCAGCTTCTATGAGGAGGTAAGTTCTAGACTTGACAGCGGCGAATCAATGGATGTCGTATATCTGGACTTCTCCAAAGCATTTGACACCGTACCTCATAAAAGGTTAGTAGATAAAATGAGGATGCTCGGACTGGGAGAAAATGTCTGTATGTGGGTAAGTAACTGGCTGAGTGACAGAAAACAGAGGGTGGTTATTAACGGTAGATACTTAGATTGGGTCACTGTCACTAGTGGGGTACCTCAGGGGTCAGTATTGGGCCCTATTCTCTTCAATATATTTATTAATGATCTTGTAGAAGGCCTGCACAGTAATATATCAATTTTTGCAGATGACACTAAACTGTGTAAAGTAATTAACACTGAAGAGGACAGTTTTCTGCTACAGAGGGATCTGGATAGATTGGAGGCTTGGGCAGAAAAATGGCAGATGAGGTTTAACACTGACAAATGTAAAGTTATGCACATGGGAAGGAATAATGCAAGTCACCCGTACATATTAAATGGTAAAACACTCGGTAACACTGACATGGAAAAGGATCCAGGAATTTTAATAAACAGCAAATTAAGCTGCAAAAACCAGTGTCAGGCAGCTACTGCCAAGGCCAATAAGATAATGGGTTGCATCAAAGGGGCATAGATGCCTGTGATGAGAATATAGTCCTACCACTTTACAAATCACTAGTCAGACCACACATGGAGTACTGTGTACAGTTCTGGGCTCCTGTGAACAAGACAGACATAGCAGAGCTAGAGAGGGTTCAGAGGAGGGCAACTAAAGTAATAACTGGAATGAGGGATCTACAGTACCATGAAAGATTATCAAAATTAGGGTTATTCACTTTAGAAAAAAGACGACTGAGGGGAGATCTAATAACTATGTATAAATATATCAGGGGTCAGTACAGAGATCTGTCCCATCATCTATTTATCCCCAGGACTGTGACTGTGACAAGGGGACATCCTCTGCATGTACACAAACATAGAAAAGGATTCTTCACTGTAAGAGCAGTAAGACTATGGAACTCTCTGCCTGAGGAGGTGGTGATGGTGAGTACAATAAAGGAATTCAAGAGGGGCCTGGATGTATTTCTGGAGTGTAATAATATTACAGGCTATAGGTACTAGAGAGGGTCGTTGATCCAGGAGTTATTCTGATTGCCTGATTGAGTCGGAAGGAATTTTTTTCCCTTAAGTGAGGAAAATTGGCTTCTGCCTCACAGGGTTTTTTGCCTTCCTCTGGATCAACTTGTAGGAAACAGGCCGAACTGGATGGACAAATGTCTTTTTCGGTCTTATATACTATGTTACTATGTTACTATAACAGAGTGAATGGTAACAGCAGGGGTGCACCTAGCTTTTTTACTGCATGAGGCGAAAATGAAAACACCCCCCACCCCCTAGTCCACTTGAAAATAGTAGCAACACAAAGATAGTGCCCCCTTCAAAAATTATTGGCATGCAGTGCACTAAAAAAATAACTGCACCCAGCAAATAGTGTCCCTGACACTAATAGTACTGGAAGCATAGTGTTCCCCAAAAATAATTGTGCAAAGCTGATACTATGGCAGGTTCCCCAGCTTCCACAGTAACAGTGGTCCCAAAAATCCCACCAATAGTAATAATTTTCTGCAAGAGCGCACTTAGTAGTAATAGTGCCCCCAACAGTACTAATGTCCCCACTGTGCCCCAGAAGTAATAATGCTCTCATAGTGCCCATACTAGTAATTATGTTCCCTATAGCCCCCAGTAGTACTAAAGCTCACCATAATGCCCCCCAGTACTAATAATTCTCCTGATAATGTGAGCCAGTACGAAAAATTCTCCCTTATAATGTGGACCAGTGCAAAAAATGCCCCATTATAATGTGCATGTGCCATGGATACCGCACACAAATATATACCAGCAGCGATTATACTGCACACATAAATATATACCAGCAGCGATTATACTGCACACATAAATATATACCAGCAGCGATTATACTGCACACATAAATATATACCAGCAGCGATTATACTGCACACATAAATATATACCAGCAGTGACTATACTGCACACATAAATATATACCAGCAGCGATTATACTGCACACATAAATACAGTCATGTGAAAAAATTAGGACACCCTTTGAAAGCATGTGGTTTTTTGTAACATTTTTAATAAATGGTTATTTCATCTCCGTTTCAACAATACAGAGAGATTAAAGTAATCCAACTAAACAAAGAAAACTGAAGAAAAGTCTTTTCAAGATCTTCTGTAAATGTCATTCTACAAAAATGCCTATTCTAACTGAGGAAAAAGATAGGACACCCTCACATGTATTCCCTCTTAAATTGGCTCAGATCTCACACAGGTATATCACACCAGGTGCACATAATTAGTAGATCGTTACTCTGCATGTTGAATGAGGCTTGCCCTATTTAAACCTCAGACATTTAGTTTGGTGTGCTCCTGACTGTTGAAGTGAGAGTGAGCACCATGGTGAGAGCAAAAGAGCTGTCAGAGGACTTCAGAAAAAGATTGTAGCAGCCTATGAGTCTGGGAAGGGATTTAAAAGATCTCCAAAGATTTTGAAATCAGCCATTCCACTGTCCGGAAGATAGTCTACAAGTGGAGGGCTTTCAAAACAACTGCCAACATGCCCAGGACTGGTCGCCCCAGCAAGTTCACCCCAAGAGCAGACCGCAAGATGCTAAAAGAGGTCTCCAAAAACCCTAAAGTGTCATCTCGAGAACTACAGCAGGCTCTGGCTACTGTTGATGTAGAAGTACATGCCTCTACAATCAGAAAGAGACTGTACAAGTTTAACTTGCATGGGAGGTGTGCAAGGAGGAAACCTTTGCTTTCCAAGAGAAACATCGAGGCCAGACTGACATTTGCCAGAGATAAAGTTGACAACGATCAGGACTTCTGGAATAATGTTCTTTGGACAGATGAGTCCAAAATTGAATTATTTGGACACAACAGCAGAAGACATGTTTGGCGTAAACCAAACACAGCATTCCAAGAAAAGAACCTCATACCAACTGTGAAGCATGGGGTGGAAGTGTCATGGTTTGGGGGCTGCTTTGTTGCAGCAGGACCTGGTCGGCCACCATCATAGAATCACGATGAATTCTACTGTGTATCAGAAAGGTGCTTGAAGAACATCGTGAGACCATCCAGTTAGAAAATTAAAGCTGAAAGCGGAACTGGACCATGCAACATGACAAACTGACATGGAAAAGGATCCAGGAATTTTAATAAACAGCAAATTAAGCTGCAAAAACCAGTGTCAGGCAGCTACTGCCAAGGCCAATAAGATAATGGGTTGCATCAAAGGGGCATAGATGCCTGTGATGAGAATATAGTCCTACCACTTTACAAATCACTAGTCAGATCACACATGGAGTACTGTGTACAGTTCTGGGCTCCTGTGAACAAGACAGACATAGCAGAGCTAGAGAGGGTTCAGAGGAGGGCAACTAAAGTAATAACTGGAATGAGGGATCTACAGTACCATGAAAGATTATCAAAGTTAGGGTTATTCACTTTAGAAAAAAGATGACTGAGGAGATCTAATAACTATGTATAAATATATCAGGGGTCAGTACAGAGATCTGTCCCATCATCTATTTATCCCCAGGACTGTGACTGTGACAAGGGGACATCCTCTGCGTCTGGAGGAAAGAAGGTTTGCACACAAACATAGAAAAGGATTCTTCACTGTAAGAGCAGTATAGACTATGGAACTCTCTGCCTGAGGAGGTGGTGATGGTGAGTACAATAAAGGAATTCAAGAGGGGACTGGATTTATTTCTGGAGTGTAATAATATTACAGGCTATAGGTACTAGAGAGGTCGTTGATCCAGGGGAGTTATTCTGATTGCCTGATTGGAGTCGGGAAGTATTTTTTCCCCTTAAGTGAGGAAAATTGGCTTCTGCCTCACAGGGGTTTTTGCCTTCCTCTGGATCAACTTGTAGGAAACAGGCCGAACTGGATGGACAAATGTCTTTTTTCGGTCTTATATACTATGTTACTATGTTACTATAACAGAGTGAATGGTAACAGCAGGGGTGCACCTAGCTTTTTTACTGCATGAGGCGAAAATGAAAACACCCCCCACCCCCTAGTCCACTTGAAAATAGTAGCAACACAAAGATAGTGCCCCCTTCAAAAATTATTGGCATGCAGTGCACTAAAAAAATAACTGCACCCAGCAAATAGTGTCCCTGACACTAATAGTACTGGAAGCATAGTGTTCCCCAAAAATAATTGTGCAAAGCTGATACTATGGCAGGTTCCCCAGCTTCCACAGTAACAGTGGTCCCAAAAATCCCACCAATAGTAATAATTTTCTGCAAGAGCGCACTTAGTAGTAATAGTGCCCCCAACAGTACTAATGTCCCCACTGTGCCCCAGAAGTAATAATGCTCTCATAGTGCCCATACTAGTAATTATGTTCCCTATAGCCCCCAGTAGTACTAAAGCTCACCATAATGCCCCCCAGTACTAATAATTCTCCTGATAATGTGAGCCAGTACGAAAAATTCTCCCTTATAATGTGGACCAGTGCAAAAAATGCCCCATTATAATGTGCATGTGCCATGGATACCGCACACAAATATATACCAGCAGCGATTATACTGCACACATAAATATATAGCAGCAGTGATTATACTGCACACATAAATATATATCAGCAGTGAATATACTGCACACATAAATATATACCAGCAGCGATTATACTGCACACATAAATATATAGCAGCAGTGGATATACCGCACACATAAATATATAGCAGCAGTGGACTATACTGCACACATAAATATATACCAGCAGTGACTATACTGCACACATAAATATATACCAGCAGTGACTATACTGCACACATAAATATATACCAGCAGTGACTATACTGCACACATAAATATATACCAGCAGTGACTATACTGCACACATAAATATATACCAGCAGTGATTATACTGCACACATAAATATATACCAGCAGTGATTATACTGCACACATAAATATATACCAGCAGTGGATATACCTGCACACATAAATATATACCAGCAGTGGATATACCTCACACATAAATATATAGCAGCAGTGGATATACCGCACACATAAGTATATAGCAGCAGTGGATATACAGCACACATAAATATATAGCAGCAGTGGATATACAGCACACATAAATATATACCAGCAGTGGATATACCTCACACATAAATATATAGCAGCAGTGGATATACCGCACACATAAGTATATAGCAGCAGTGGATATACAGCACACATAAATATATAGGAGCAGTGGATATACCGCACAAAATATATTACCTTTGATGTAGATCTTCTCTTTCCTCATCTTCTCTTTTCAGACCCTCAGACCAGACCACCATTTTTCAGCCATTTCTCGTCTCTGCAGTTTAACAAAAAAAATCTTAGTTCACTACTTCTCATCATCTTCTGGACAAATCATCCTACCACCCCCCATACTGTGCCGCTGTGCTCCCCAATATTATACTGCAGAAACTGATAAACACCCTGATAATACTAGTACCATGCAGATAGTACCCTTCAATAATTATTGGCCTAAAATAACTGTGCCCAGCACATAGTGCCCCTGACACTAATAGTTTAAACATAACGTCCCCCAAAAATAATTGTGCTAAGCTGATACTGTGCCAAGGTGCCCCCACAGTAATAGTGCTCCCAAAAGTCCCACCAATAGTAATAATTCTCTGCTAGAGCACACATGGTAGTAATAGTGCTCCTACAGTGCCCCCAACATGTCCCCACTGTGCCCCAGAAGTAATAATGCTCTTATAGTGCCCATACTAGTAATCATGTTCCCCATAGACCCCCAGTAGTAATAAAGCCCACCATAATGTCCCCAGTAGTAATAATTCTCCTTACAATGTGATAGTACAAAAAATGCCCCCTTATAATGTGTGCCAATACAAAAATACCCCCTTTTAATGCCCCCAGTTGAGCTAATGTCCCCATAGTGCCCTCATAATGTGCCAGTATAAAATACCCCTATATAGTGCCCCCAGAGTGCTCCTCTCTCCCCTAGTGCCCCCCATAATGTACCAGTATAAAATGCCTCTATATAGTGCTCCAGTAGATGCCCCATAATTTGCAAATATAAAATACCCCTTCTTAGTGCCCCCCGTAGATGACCCCATAGTACCCACCATAATGTGTCCCATTATCGCCGTCCCATTCAGTATTCAGCGCAGGCGCAATGAGTGAAGGACGAGCGCTGAATACTAAACGGGAGATACATGCAGACAGGGCGGCAGGAGGATACCAAGGCTGCCTGGCCCGGTCAATCAAGTGCAGCGGGGTGCGTCCAGAGTTGGGAGCACGGAGTATGTGCCTGTATGTAATAACATGTGTGATGTGTAGTATGTAATAACATGTGTGATGTGCAGTATGTGCCTGAATGTAATAACATGTGTGATGTGCAGTATGTGCCTGTATGTAATAACATGTGTGATGTGTAGTATGTAATAACATGTGTGATGTGCAGTATGTGCCTGAATGTAATAACATGTGTGATGTGTAGTATGTAATAACATGTGTGATGTGCACTGTATGTAATAACATGTGTGATGTGTAGTATGTAATAACATGTGTGATGTTCAGTATGTGCCTGTATGTAATAACATGTGTGATGTGTAGTATGTAATAACATGTGTGATGTTCAGTATGTGCCTGTATGTAATAACATGTGTGTTGTGTAGTATGTAATAACATGTGTGATGTGCAGTATGTGCCTGAATGTAATAACATGTGTGATGTGCAGTATGTGCCTGTATGTAATAACATGTGGGATGTGCAGTATGTGCCTGAATGTAATAACATGCGTGATGTGCAGTATGTGCCTGAATGTAATAACATGTGTGATGTGCAGTATGTGCCTGTATGTAATAACATGTGTGATGTGCAGTATGTGCCTGTATGTAATAACATGTGTGATGTGCAGTATGTGCCTGTATGTAATGACCTGTGTGATGTGCCTGTATGTAATAACATGTGTGATGTGCAGTATGTGCCTGTATGTAATGACCTGTGTGATGTGCCTGTATGTAATAACATGTGTGATGTGCAGTATGTGCCTGTATGTAATGACCTGTGTGATGTGCAGTATGTGCCTGTATGTAATAACATGTGTGATGTGCAGTATGTGCCTGTATGTAATGACCTGTGTGATGTGCATGTGCCTGTATGTAATAACATGTGTGATGTGCAGTATGTGCCTGTATGTAAAAATATGTGTGATGGGCAGTATGTGCCTGTATGTAATTATCTGTGTGATGCGCAGTATGTGCCTGCATGTAATAACATGTGTGATGTGCAGTATGTGCCTGTATGTAATGACCTGTGTGATGTGCCTGTATTTAATAACATGTGTGATGTGCAGTATGTGCCTGTATGTAATTATCTGTGTGATGCGCAGTATGTGCCTGCATGTAATAACATGTGTGATGTGCAGTATGTGCCTGTATGTAATGACCTGTGTGATGTGCCTGTATTTAATAACATGTGTGATGTGCAGTATGTGCCTGTATGTAATAACATGTGTGTTGTGTAGTATGTAATAACATGTGTGATGTGCAGTATGTGCCTGAATGTAATAACATGTGTGATGTGCAGTATGTGCCTGTATGTAATAACATGTGGGATGTGCAGTATGTGCCTGAATGTAATAACATGCGTGATGTGCAGTATGTGCCTGAATGTAATAACATGTGACATGTAATATGTGCCTGAATGTAATAACATGTGTGATGTGCAGTATGTGCCTGTATGTAATAACATGTGTGATGTGCAGTATGTGCCTGAATGTAATAACATGTGTGATGTTCAGTATGTGCCTGTATGTAATAACATGTGTGATGTGTAGTATGTAATAACATGTGTGATGTGCAGTATGTGCCTGTATGTAATAACATGTGTGATGTGCAGTATGTGCTTGAATGTAATAACGTGTAATATGTTCCTGTATGTAATAACATGTGTGATGTGCAGTATGTGCCTGTATGTAATAACATGTGTGATGTGCAGTATGTGCTTGAATGTAATAACGTGTGACGTGTAATATGTGCCTGTATGTAATAACATGTGCGGTGTGTTGTATGCGCCTGTTTTTAATAACGTGTGACGTGTAGTATGTGCCTGTATGTAATGTACCGAAATAATATGTGTGATGTGTACTATGTGCATGTATGTAATAACATGCGTGACGTGTAATATGTGCATGTATGCAATAACATGTGTGATGTGCAGTATGTGCATGTATGTAATAACATGTGTGATGTGCAGTATGTGCCAGTATGTAATAACATGTGTGATGTGCAGTATGTGTCTGTATGTAATAACATGTGTGATGTGTAATATGTGCCTGTATGTAATAACAAGTGTGATGTGCATGTATGTAATAACATGTGTGACGTGTAGTGTGTTCTTGTATGTAATGTACCGTAATAACATGTGTGATGTGTACTATGTGCATGTATGTAATAACATATGTGACGTGTAATATACCGTAATACCATGTGTGATGTGTAGTATGTGCATGTATGTAATAACTTGTGACGTGTAATATGTGCCTGTATGTAATAACATGTGTGATGTGCAGTATGTGCCTGTATTTAATAACATGTGGGATGTGCAGCATGTGCCTGTATGTAATAACATGTGTGATGTGTAATATGTGCCTGTATGTAATAACATGTGTGATGTGTAATATGTGCCTGTATGTAATAACATGTGTGATGTGTAATATGTGCCTGTATGTAATAACATGTGCGATGTGTTGTATGCGCCTGTTTGTGATAACGTGTGATGTGTAGTATGTGCCTGTATGTAATAGCATGTGTGATGTGTACTATGTGCCTGTCTGATGTGTAGTATGTGCATGTATGTAATAACATGTGTGATGTAGGGGTGTGGCGATAAAGACGATATGCGATATGAATTTGTGCCATGATATCGATTTCGTCTATATCGCCATATCGCGGTTGAACATGGTATGCGCCGCTCTCGGCGCATACCATGTTCTCCTGAGCCAGCACAGAGGAGAAGGAGGGAGTCCCTCCCTCCCCACTGAGAGCCACCAATGAGAGAGGAGGAGGGGAGGGACTGTAGTCACTGCCACCAATGAGAGCGGAGGAGGGGAGGGATTGTGGCCACTACCAACAATGAGAGCGGAGCAGTGCAGAACGTCACAGGCAGGGAGAAGGAACACCCTGGGAGAGAAGCTGATGTCTCCTCCCTGGTGTTCCCACCATATGACGAGGGCCAGAGTGGGCGAACGGAGCCCCGCACAGATAAAATAGTAAGTGCCCCCTATGTGCTGCTACCTAATGAAAGGTCCTATAGGCCTGTATGTGCAAGCCATATCCCATACCCGGCTTCTATGACTGCCTGCTGCGATCCGCCGAAATTAACCCCTCAGAACCTGAGGGGTTAATTGCGGTGGATCGCAGAGTCCAGTCACAGAGGCCCAGTATGGTATATGGCCGGCACATGCAGGCTAAATTTCTATTCACTCATTGGTGGCACAGTGGGCCCCCCCGATCATTGGTGGCAGTTGTGATCGGAGTCCCAGCAGTGTAATGCTGGGGCTCCGATCGGTTACCATGGCAGCCAGGACACTACTGATGTCCTGGTTGCTATGGTCAGCTCCCTGCTGCTGTGTGCACAGGGCAGCAGGGTCAGTGTCAAGTCCTATTTACCCTGACAGAGATCTATCAGGGTGAATAGGACAAGGGTTCTAGCCCCTAAGGAGGCTAAATAGTTATTAAATAAAAAGTTGAAGGAAAAAAAAACAAAAAAGTTTAACAACCCTCCCTCCAATATAGAAAATATATATCGCGATATATATCACACATGCTTCATATTATATCGCAATATAAATTTTAGGCCATATCGCCCACCCCTAGTGTGATGTGTAATATGTGCTTGTCTGTAATAACATGTGTGATGTGTACTGCATGCCTGTATGTAATAACATGTGTGATGTGTACTATGTGCCTGTATATAATAACATGTGTGATGTGTAGTATGTGCCTGTATATAATAACATGTGGGATGTGTAGTATGTGCCTGTATGTAATAACATGTGGGATGTGTAGTATGTGCCTGTATATAATAACATGTGTGATGTGTAGTATGGTATGTACCTGTATATAATACAGGATTTATTACATGTAACATTATTTTGTATAGTGTATGGTGACATCAATGCCTGTGTGCAGTAACCGATTATTAATATTTCCTCCAGTGTAGATTAAGAAAAGGGACCAATTAGATTAAGAGCTGACACATCGGTGTGTACTGGGCTAGTGGGGGCGCACACTTCCCATACAGTGCCCTTAATCCGTGGCACCAGAGTACTGTACTCTATGTGCTGTCACAGGGTGCATCACTCCACCAGGAGGAAGGGGCATCACCGCACCTGAACAACTGATCCGCACCAGCAGCATTCAGTTAGAGGCAGAAAGGGACTGAATCCTGCTGGGGTCTGCTATCAATGAAAACTGTCAAAGTGGGGGAAACTCCCCACCGTCCAATGTCTGCTAAAACTAGGCCTGGAAACAGGGATAAGGGAGCATGTCACCTTCTAAAGCTTCCCTAAATCCTATCCCTGACCTCCTAACCGCATAAGCGAACCCAGATGGTAGGAGCGTTCATGCACCATAACCTGGGCCCTACTGATCCTATCGGTCCCTGCAAAAAGGAAGTCAGGAATAAGAGTCAGCTGGTTCATCCAGGAAATGGATGAACTAGACGCTGTCACAGGCCTAGCAACAAAGAGGGGAAAGCCAGTGAGCAAAACCCGGATTGGCAGATAAGCCCCAGCGTCCACAACACACACTGGAGCTAAGCACTTATCTGCCACAACAGTTGGGTGGAACAACTGCTGCTAGCTGGCTTTAGGTTCACTCCTCCGGGAAACCAAAAAAGGGCCACTTTCACAGGCACAACATACAGGACATGTCTATAAACCATGCAGATCATCCACACATGGAACAACTAGACAAACATCAACCCATAAGTGCAGCACCACACAAAACAACAATGGGTAGGGGTAGACATAGGCAAGGACCTTGATGTCCCCCAAGGTGGCCCTCAAGGACAGAACAGCTGGAAATGCCCTGAAAGGAGCATTGCATCCAGCCCAAACAAAGGCTGAAGTGAATCTGACCTCAGGCTCTCAACAAGACTATAAGAGCCAAGAGGCCACACCCAGCTCCACCTAGCACACACCTTAACCCCGTGCTGACCAGAAGGGAAGGGAAATAGCCATAAAGGGAAAGCACCCACACATGCATAGACAACCACACGTTGCCCCAGGCCTGGGCCGGTTTTAGACAAAATGTGGCCCTGGGCAAAATCAAAACAGGGGCCCACATCTTGTAGTAATGTGCTAAAAACACAGTCCAACGTCCCCGCCAATCAGCTGTTTGAGGAGACGGCGCGTGCTGTTCACTGCTGCTGTCCCATAGACATACAGCAGCAGAGCAGGAAGAGTGAAGGACGCCGGCACAAGCACACAGCGCTCACCATTTCCTCAAACAGCTGATTGGCGAGAGTGCCGGGAGTCAGACCCCCG
Source organism: Bufotes viridis (assembly GCA_033119425.1). NCBI lineage: Eukaryota > Metazoa > Chordata > Amphibia > Anura > Bufonidae > Bufotes > Bufotes viridis. The sequence goes on from CM065591.1 coordinate 67,029,526, forward strand.
CCAATCTAAGGCCCCTTTCACACAGGCGAGAATTCCGCGCAGGTGCAATGCGTGACGTGAATGCATTGCACCCGCACTGAATCCAGACCCATTTACTTCAATGGGGCTGTGTACATGAGCGGTGATTTTCACGCATCACTTCTGCGTTGCGTGAAAAAAGACCCATAGAAGTGAATAGGGCTGCGTGAAAATTGCAAGCATCCGCAAGCAAGTGCAGATGCAGTGCGATTTTCATGCATGGTTGCTTGGAGACGATCTTTATTATTTTCCCTTATAACGTGGTGAGCGCGGTGACGTCAGCGCAGGTCCTGCTGAATGAAGATAGAAAATAATAAAATTTACAGAAAATAATGAAATCTACAGAAAATAATAAAATCTACAGAATACTGAACCCAAACCCGAACTTCTGTGAAGAAGTCCGGGTTCGGGTCTGGGTACCAAACATACCGATTTTTCTCACATGCATGCAAAACGCTTTGCACTCGCGCGGATAAATTCCGCATTTTCCTGCAACGGACCCGCATCTTGGCCGGCCCTCACACGCAACGCTCCTTGAAGCTACTCCTAAAAACCTATTGTTGTGCCTGTTCTGCTCCCCCCATGTCCACAAACACTATACTATACACCCAGACTGCCCTCATTAGTAATGGTGCCCCCAATAGGGATAATACTCCCCAAGATAGCCCCCATTAGTAGCAATGCCCTGCATATTGCGTCAAATAATAATAACGCCCCTACAGTACCCTAGTAGTAATAATATAACCATATTGCTCACAGTGGATCTAATGTCCCCCTGTAGTGCCCCCCACTAGTTCCAATATATAATACTTCCCCCCATAGTGTCCATACATATATAATGCTCCTCCATTCCTCCCCAGTAGTGCTAGGTGTATATATAATGATCTCTTTCCCCCCATCCCTTGTGCCCCCAGCAGTGTGAACATTTAGTATTAAAAAAAAAACCTAACTCCCTCCCACCTCCCCGCCGCTCGATGAGACCACAGTTTTTATTTGTCCCAATGACATCACCACTCCTGCACTGGGTCTCACGTGATGACATCATCATGTGAGACCCAGAACAGGAGGTTGCAGTAATGTCATTTCGGCTTCTTGCTTTGTTCTAATGCCTCACAGGCTTGAGGCCTAGTGGTTTGAGGCATGTGAAGTTGGACCGCGCCCCCCCTTTATGGGGCGAAGTGGCGCCCTGGGCGAATGACTACCCTCCCCTATCCATCGTCCCGGCTCGTGCGGCGTTCCGTGCATTGGGGACCGCAATGTTTTTTTTTTTGCAGTGCGGAGGCACGTATAGAAACACCACGGAAGCACTCTGTAGTTCTTCCGTGGGGTTCCGTGCCTCCATTAAGCACAGCCGGTCCGGATTGCGGACCCATTCAACATCTGTGATGCGCGAAGCCCACGGCCGGTGCCGGCATATTGCCGACCCGCTGTTTGCAGGTCGCAATACAGCCACGGCTGGGAAACAGCCGTGTGCTAGAGGCCTAATTCAGAGCACATTACTGCAGGAGGTATAACAGAAGAGGACTATAACTCCCAACATGTCTAAGCCACGTTTTAATATCAGAGCACATTACAGGGGGAGGTATAAGAGGATGGGACTAAAACTTCCAGCATGTCCAAGCCATTATTATGTAATATCAGAGTACATTATAGGAGGAGGTATACAACTCCCAGCATATTCAGGGTGTTGTAATATACCCTAATATTATATATTAACCGCTTGCCGACCGCCGAACGCACGGATGCGTCCAGGCGGCGGCAAGTTTGTTCCTCCTGGACGCATCCGTGCGTCATCTCGCGAGAGCCGAGATCTGCTGTGAACGCGCGCACGCGCACGCGCGCGTTCACAGCAGAGCGCGGCTCTGCAGTTGTACTACAGCCTGCCAGCGATGATCAATCGCTGGCAGGCTGTAAATGTAAAATAAATGAGATCAAAGTGGTATATCAGGCGCTGTGTTGCTAACAGCGTCTGATATACCTAATACCTGGTCCTCTGGTGGTCCCATTTACTGGGATCGACCACCAGAGGACCAGGTAACTAATGTAAAGTTGCACCAAACACTACACTAACCCCACCCCCACCCCCTCACTTTATAACCACTATTAACCCCTTGTTAACCCCTGATCACCCCATATAGACTCCCTGATCACCCCCTGTCACTGATCACCCCCCTGTAAGGCTCTATTCACATGTCCATATGTGTTTTGCGGTTCCGCGGATCCACAGATCCGTGCCACGGATCCGCGGCGCGGATCCGCAAAACACGGACACCGTCAATGTGCTTTCCGCATTTTGCAGATCCGCACATTGCCAGAACTATATAGAAAATGCTTTTTCTTGTCCGCAGTTGCGGACAAGAAAAGAGCATGTTCTATATTTTTGCGAACGGAAATGCAGACCCGTAAGTGCGGATCCGTAATTCCGGATCCGAGCGGGACAAAGTCTGTCCCCATAGAAATGAATGGGTCCGCAATTCCGTTCCGCAAACAGAATTTCGGACGTGTGAATGGGGCATAAGGGTCCCTTATCACCGCCAGTTAGTTAGCTACTTGTTAGGTAGCTAGCGCCCAGCCCACCGCACCCCAGTCACTGATTTTGGCAGAGATTTTTCATCCACATTGATTGATGCGAATGAAAAAATCTGTGCCGTTCATTTTTTTTTTTTCAGCCCAGAGGCTGAACGGAAAAAAATCTCATTACCCGTATGCTCAATATAAGGAGAATCGCAGAAACTCCTAATGCTGGCCATACGTGTAATGATTGCGGAGACCCTCAAATGCCAGGGCAGTACAAAAACCCCACATGTGACCCCATTTTGGAAAGAAGACACCCCAAGGTATTCCGTGAGGGGTATGGGGAGTTCATGTAAAATTTTATTTTTGTCACAAGTTAGTGGAATATGAGACTGTAAAAAAAAAAAAATCAATTTCCGCTAACTTGTGCCAAAATTTTATTTTTCTGTGAACTCGCCATGCCCCTCACGGAATACCTTGGGGTGTCTTCTTTCCACAATGGGGTCACATGTGGGGTATTTATACTGCCCTGGCATTTTAGGAGTGCTAAAGCGTGAGAATCCAAATGCGTAAAAATGCCCTGTGAAATCCTAAAGGTACTCATTGGTTTTAGGGCCCCTTTACGCATCTTGGCTGCAAAAAGTGGCACACATGTGGTATCGCCGTGCTCAGGAGAAGTAGGGCAATGTGTTTTGGGGTGTATTTTTACATATACCCATGCTGGGTGAGAGAAATATCTCTGTAAATGACAACTTTTTAAATTTTTTATACAAAGTTGTCAATTTACAGCGATATTTCTCACCCAGCATGGTATATGTAAAAATACACCCCAAAACACATTGCCTACTCTCTGGTACGGCGATACCCATGAGTGACACTTTTCGCAGCCTGGGTGCTAAGGGGCCCAAATTCAACGAGTACCTTTAGCTTTACATGGCTGCTCACAATTAGCCCCGCCCAAAATGCCAGAACAGTACAAACACCCCACATGTGACCCCATTTTGGAAAGAAGACACCCCAAGGTATTCGCTGAGGGCATAGTGAGTCCATGAAAAATTTAACTTTTGTCAAAAGTTAGCAGAAAGGGAGACTTTTGAGAAAAAACAATAAAAATCAATTTCCGCTAACTTGTGCCAAAAAAATCTTCTGTGAACTCGCCATGCCCCTCATGGAATACCTTGGGGTGTCTTCTTTCCAAAATGGGGTCACATGTGGGGTATTTATACTGCCCTGGCAATTTAGGGGACCTAAAGCGTGAGAAGAAAAATGCATAAAAATGCCCTCCTAAAAGGTACTCATTGGTTTTAGGGCCCTTTGCGCATCTTGGCTGCAAAAAGTGTCACACATGTGGTATCGCCGTACTCAGGAGAAGTAGGGCAATGTGTTTTGGGGTGTATTTTTACATATACCCATACTGGGTGAGAGAAATATCTCTATAAATTGACAACTTTGTATAATTTTTTATACAAAGTTGTCAATTTACAGCGATATTTCTCACACCTAGTATAGGCATATGTAAAATACACCCAAAGCACATTGCCCTACTTCTCTGAGTACGGCGTACCACATGAGTGACACTTTTGCAGCCTAGATGCTAAAGGGCCCAAATTCAACGAGTACCTTTAGCTTCACATTGGCTTGCTCACGCTTAGCCGCCTAAAATGCCAGAACAGTACAAACACCCCACATGTGAGCCCATTTTGGAAAGAAGACACCCCAAGGTATTCTGCTGAGGGGCATAGTGAGTCCATGAAAAATTTAACTTTTTGTCACAAGTTAGCAGAAAGTGAGACTTTTTTGAGAAAATACATATAAAAGTCTATATTTCACTAACTTGTGCCAAAAATAAAATCTTCTATGAACTCACCATGCCCCTCATGGAATACCTTGGGGTGTCTTCTTTCCAAAATGGGGTCACATGTGGGGTATTTATACTGCCCTGGCAATTTAGGGGACCTAAAGCGTGAGAAGAGAAAAATGCATAAAAATGCCCTCCTAAAGGTACTCATTGGATTTAGGGCCCTTTGCGCATCTTGGCTGCAAAAAGTGTCACTCATGTGGTATCGCCGTACTCAGGAGAAGTAGGGCAATGTGTTTTAGGGTGTATTTTTACATATACCCATACTGGGTGAGAGAAATATCTCTATAAATTGACAACTTTGTATAATTTTTTTAAAAGTTGTCATTTACAGAGATATTTCTCACACCCAGTATGGGAATATGTAAAAATACACCCCAAAGCACATTGCCCTACTTCTCCTGAGTACGGCGATACCACATGAGTGACACTTTTTGCAGCCAAGATGCAAAGGGGCCCTAAAACCAATGAGTACCTTTTAGGATTTCACAGGGCAATTTTACTCATTTTGGATTCTCACGCTTTAGGGCCCCTAAAATGCCAGGGCAGTATACATACCCCACATGTGAGCCCATTTTGGAAAGAAGACACCCCAAGGTATTCTGTGAGGGGCATGGCAAGTTCACAGAAATTTTATTTTTTTGGCACAAGTTAGCGGAAATTGATATTTTTTTTTTTTTTTTTTTTTACAAAGTCTTATATTTCACTAACTTGTGACAAAAATAAAATTTTACATAAACTCACCATACCCCTCACAGAATACCTTGGGGTGTCTTCTTTCTAAAATGGGGTCACATGTGGGGTATTTATACTGTCCTGGCATTTTAGGGGCCCCTAAAGCGTGAGAAGAAGTCTGGAATCCAAATGCGTAAAAATGCCCTGTGAAATCCTAAAGGTACTCATTGGAATTTGGGCCCTTTGCACCCAGGCTGCAAAAGTGTCACTCATGTGGTATCGCCGTACTCAGGAGAAGTAGGGCAATGTGTTTTAGGGTGTATTTTTATATATACCCATACTTTGTGTGAGAAATATCGCTGTAATCGACAACTTTTAAATTTTTTAAACAAAGTTGTCAGTTTACAGAGATATTTCTCTCACCCAACATGAGTATATGTAAAAATACACCCCAAAACACATTGCCCTACTTCTCCTGAGTACGGCAATACCACATGAGTGACACTTTTTTGCAGCCTGGGTGCGCAAAGGGGCCCAAATTCCAACGAGTACCTTTAGCTTTTACATGGCTGCTCACAATTTAGCCTCGCCCAAAATGCCAGAACAGTAAACACACCCCACAAGTGACCCCATTTCGGAAAGTAGACACCCCAAGGTATTCACTGAGGGGCATAGTGAGTCCGTGGGAGATTTCATTTTTTTGCCAGAAGTTAGCAGAAATGGAAACTTTATTATTTTTATTTTTTTCCTCAGAAAGTGTCATTTTCCGCTAACTTGTGAAAAAAATGAAATGATACATGAACTCACCATGCCCCTCCATGAATACTTTGGGGTGTCTTCTTTCTAAAATGGTGTAATTTGGGGGTATTTATACTATCCTGACATTCTAGCACCTGAAGAAACATGACAGGTGCTCAGAAAGTCAGAGCTGCTTCAAAATGCCGAAATTCACTTTTTGCACTATAGTTTGTAAACGCTATAACTTTTACCCAAACCAATAAATATACACTTATTGTATTTTTTTATCAAAGACATGTAGAACAATAAATTTTGCGAAAAATTTATATAGAAATGTAGTTTAAAAAAAAAAAATTACAACAGAAAGTAAAAAATTTCATTTTTTTGCAAAAATTTCGGTAATTTTTGATTAATAGCAAAAAAAGTAAAAACGTCAGCAACAATGAAATACCACCAAATGAAAGCTCTATTAGTGAGAAGAAAAGGAGGTAAAATTCATTTGGGTGGTAAGTTGCATGACGGAGCAATAAACGGTGAAAGTAGTGTAGTGCAGAATTGTAAAAAGTGGCCTGGTCATTAAGGGTGTTTAAGCTAGGGGGGCTTAAGTGGTTAATGGCCTGGACATGCTGAGAGTTGTAGTCCTATCCTGGTATAACTCCTCTTGTAATGTACTCTGATAGTACATAACAAGCTGGGAGTTGTAATCCTCTCCTCATACCTCCTCTTGTAATGTACTCTGATATTACATAACAGTAGGTATAAGTGGAGAGGACTAAAACTCCCAGCATCTTCCTGGCACTTACATTGAGTCCATACTTCTTCCCATGCATCACTGGTCTTCTTCTTTACTTTACTGCACTGCTGAGCTTCGCCTCCTGTTCTGGTCACATAATGGTGAGGTTATCGCAGGTCCTTCATCCCCTCTTCTCTGCTGAGCTCCGCAGGTCCTGTCAGCACTGTGCTAACGATTTCTTTTCTATGTGAGGGAGGGGACCTTACACTGCATTGTAAAGTGCAGCTGTTCAGCAGTCCGCCAGTTTGCTTCCTTGGACATTCAGCTGAACAGCAGCACTAAAGCAGGGGGCCCCTTTGACCAGGGCTCGACAAAATCCAGGCGCCAGGTCGCCATGACGATCAGGAATTTGGTCCTGGCGCTTGGGTATTTGTCCGTCCGTTTTCAAAGGTGCACGGGCAACAGGTGCCGAGCGCCGGAGGGGGACCTGTTGTGTCCTTAGGCTTCCATTGTGGAAGCGCTCATCTCCATATTCATCTGTATCGCCGTCCTTGCCCGTTCCTATCCACTAGGCCTGTAGCCTATCAGAGGCCGGTGCAGGCGGCACGATGACGTCATCGCGCCACCTGAGCCGTACAGTGCAGGACACAGGCCGGAAGAGGCCTGCATCGCATCACTGACAGCAGCATAAGGTAAGTATATGAGTTTATTGTTTTTATTATTTATAGTATACTGTGGCAAGAAGGGGGGTGGGGGCCCTATATACTGGCACTATTGAGAAGAGGGGAAGCACGATGAGGCCCTATATCATGGGGCAATATGGGGGGCACTATGAAGAAGAGGGGAAGCACTATGGGGGCCCTATATACTGGCACATTATGGGGGCCCTATATACTGGCACATTATGGGAGGCACTATGGAGATGAGGGGAAGGAACATTATGGTGGCATCTACTGGGGGCCCTATGTACTGGCATGCATTATTGGGGGGCTCTATGGAGAAGTGGGGGGGGGAGGATCGCTATGGGGGCTTTATGACGCAGCTCCGCCTGGCTCCTAACTTTTTTAGCTGGCTCCTAGATTCCAAGGAAATTTGTCAAGCCCTTCCTTAGACAATGGGGGCCTTTGCCAACTCCGGCCCTGCCCCAGGCAACCAGCATGCGTGGCAACCGTGTCACAGCGTATACAACAGAGGCCGTGACAGTGCCCCCGTATGCTACAACAACACATTGACGCAGGCAAAAGCATGTGCGGCAACCGTGTAACAGTGCACACAACATAGGCCGTGACAAATACCTGCAGGTAGCCGCACTCTCTCTCTGCTGCTGAATCATCTTCTCTGTTGCTCGCTCCACTGGGGAAGGACGCTGCTTCTACTAGCAGCCAGGCAGTCCCCGTCCCACTCTCTCTCTGCCGTTATGCCTGTCCCTACTGAAATATCACATCAACAAAAAGAGAAAACTTGGTGTACAGTCACAGATGAGCAGCAGTACCCTTATCCAGGAGTAGTCTCCCTAATTCAGTAAAATCCAAAAGCAATTCCAGCAGTTAAGACACAGTGCAGACTCCACACTCAATCCAACAAATATCCAACAAATAGCTGTTCACAATCCACTCCTCTGGACCTCTCCTGCAGCGTCTTGCCACCAACTGAAGCTTTCAATATATGACACCAGTACCTTCACAAAGAAAAGAAGCACGTGGCGCAATACCCAAAGTAGGGTTGTAAAGTAGGTTTCCAATTTATTTTACTTACAAAATACACGTGGTAAAAAGCATATTCATATTAAAACACGCCCGACCCGGGTTTCGCCTTAGTCTTCGTCAGGGGCGGAGGGAATGAACTCCCTCAGGTCGGGTATTATGTAACCTTCCGTAATTTTGAAATACCACATGACAATGTCACTGAGCCGCCAGCGCCGCCCTTAGCTGGCAGGACTTCAATACTGCCAAAAAGTCTGGGCCCCTGGAAACATTAAATTATGGCTAGACATCCAGGTAGCATGGGCTCTGTGGAGGTTGGGACTGTATGTTGTAGGGGGCTGGGGAGAGGGGAGTAATGTTATTTACATTGGAGTGCATGTTGGAGGGTGGAGAATGGTGTCATTTAAGTGGGACTGCACAACTGGGGAATTGTTATTGCTGGGGGCTTTAAAGGGGCCGTTGTTATTGTAGGGCTTTTTTATGCAGTATATTTTAGGGGTATTAGGGAGAACAGCTGACACAGTATTGGGGGTAGCAGCAGGATGACAATGTTGGGGCACCTACAGGAGGAGGATGATGAAAAAGTAGCTTTTCCACAAAGCAACCTCCCTACAGAATCAGAGTATCGGTTACATAGAGAAGGGTCGCAAAGTTGAGTTAAATGAGCTTTTTTTATTACACTCACAAAAGAATTGTGCAAACACGCCTTAAAATGAATCAAATAGTCAGGTCCATTTGTTCCATCAATCAAGCCCGACCTAGGTTTCGCCGATGAGGCTTCTTCAAGGGCAAACGTAACACCCTCTTCAACACACTCCATTTATATAGGGTTAATCCGCAACTTATCCCTCCCCCTTATTGCAGCAACACCCACTCCATGGAGATAAACCGATTTACAATCTAAAACACATGTACCACATTAACCCCTTAAGGACACAGCCATTTTTCACCTTAAGGACTAGGCCATTTTTAGCAAATCTGACATGTGTCACTATTAGAGTTGTTGCTATACCAAAATTTTGATTTGGTTTTGATACCATAAAAAAGTATTGCGATACTCGATACCATTCGATACCACGTGAAAAAAATAAAATGCCAAAAAAGTCACGTGCATTCCAAATTTTTGGAACGGCCGGGCTGTAATACAACAGTCCTATCCTATTTTTGGGGCAGACAAGGTGACTAAAAGAAAATGGCGAATTGTGTATTTTTTTTTTCTTTAACGGTGCGGGCGTTCACCACATAAAAGAGGATTTTTTTAATAGTTTGGCGATATGTAATATTTATTTATTTATTATTTTATTTATTTATTGTTTATATATTTTATATGCAAAATTGGGAAAGGCGGGGTTTTATACTTAAAGGGGTATTCCAATCTTAATGATCACTGTTAAATCTGTTAATGATTTAACAGTGATCATTTTTCTAAATATGTTTAATTAACTAATTCCCACCCCTTAGAAGAAAATGAAGATATGCTTACCTGACTTGTCTTCCGTCTCCCCTGGTTACGGCCACCGCTCTCCTCCCAAATCGCGGTGGCCAGTATAGTATACTTGCCAGGAAAAAGCCACCAGGGCGCATGCGCGGCGACGTGCGCGTTCAGTCCAGCGTGCGGCCCGGCCGGGAGAAGACGTCAATCAAGATGGAGCCCGCCCCCTGCCGAAACCAGGAAGTAAACGGCGCACCGGGAGCAGGTAAGTATGAAAGACCGTAATGGGAATACCCCTTTAATTATTTGGTGTCCATTTTTTGTAAACTTTTTTATTTATTTTTTTACAGTTTATTTATTAACTTTTCCCCCCTTAGGGGCTAGAACCTGTGATCTTTTTAATCCTATTCACCCTAATAGAGCTCTGTTAGAGTAAATAGGGCTTCATACTCTTCCTGCTGCCCTGTGCACAGTACACACAGCAGCAGGGAGCTGATCATGGCAGCCAGAACTTCAGTAGCTTCATGGTTGCCATGGTAACCGATCGGAGCCCCAGCATTACAATGCTGGGGCTCCGATCAAAAGAGAGGAGGTGAGGGGACCCTGTGGCCACTGCCACCAATGATTTCAATACTGTACTATGTACCCGATACTCTGATTCTGTAGGGACCTTGCTTTGGGAAAAGCTACTATCTGGCGGGACTCAAGTGTACTGGTTGTGCGGAAGGAAACTACCGCTTCCCTTGAGAGTGTGTGAATTGGGACGTATACCGGGCAGTGCGACCACCTTTTTTATTGAAATTGACTTTATGTGATTGTGACCCACATCACTCGGAGGTCTGCGAAGCCAACTAACCAGCAACAAACGCAGTGGTGAACTGTTTCTGTTTTATATATATTTATCATCTGGCCTCATGGCAGAAACGGCCCTGCAAAGCGAGTGCAGGCACAGGTGCTCAGGCTGCGTTGTCATGACAGTGGGAAACGCTCCCCAGCATGGCGCCTGCACGTTAGAGCCTAAGTGAAAGCCAAATAACTGTAATAGATGGAAAACAACTATACATGTAAAAATTGTGTAGATGACTGTTGAGAGATGGAGAAGACAAAGGAAAGAATGAAAAGGGGAGGAGAAGAGACAGAGAATGAAGAACGGCTAAGGGAATGGAAAAAGGAGGAAAAGAAGATGTAGGGCAGATAAATTGAATGTAAGAAGAAAAAACAAGAGAATCGGGGAAAAGCAATGGAAGAAATTGGTAAAAATGACTAGATCTGGCATTATATCATAACATTATTGTAAACAATTATATGAAAATATATAGAAATGAAAAGTAATAAAATCCTTGAGAGCCCACATACATATAACTAGAGATGAGCAAAGTTTTGAAAAATTTGATTCGGTAACTTTGCTGAAGTAGATAAGATATTTGATTTGTTACGAATTAATTCGTCATGAATCGCTATAAATCAGGTATACCCAGGCCACTCTGCCTTAGTGTATGGCCACACGGAGTGGCCGTGCTGCAGCCCGTTGCGGCCATCCTGTGGTGAAGAACCACACTGCTAATGAGCCCATAACTGTCTATTATTTAATCATGAAGACCACACTGTATAGTCCTCATTCATTGTTAATGGTCGAGCAGCACCTTTAAACAGGGGATGTTGCTGTTATGGGGTTTGGCTGGTTAGGTGGGCAGACAATATGCATATTATTGCTGTTCTTGCCTGCAATCTCCTACAGGTTATTTGACAGTAAACACAGAATATTAGCACCTTCAGGACCCTGCCATTTTTCACCTTAAGGACCAGGCCGTTTTTTTGGAAATTTGACATGTGTCACTTTATGTGGTAATAACTTCAGAATGCTTTTACTTATCCAAGCGATCCTGTATTTGTTTTCTTGCGACACATTGTACTTCATGGTAGTGAAAAGTTTTAGTCGATATAATTCACCCTTATTTATTAAAAAATCCAAAATTTACCACAAATGTTGAAATATTTGCAATTTATCTGCTTTTAATGGGATTCTGTCATCTGGTTATAGCCTTTATAGGTGCGGACATGCACGGCTAGATCGCCGCTAACATGTCCGCACTATATCTGTGCCATAGTGCTGCGCTTTTTTATTCAGTGTAAAAAATTATTTTATTGATATGTAATTCAGGGTGTTAATGTGCCCAAGGGGCGGTACAAACCTTTCTTGTGCCCAGCCACGCCCCCTGTGAAGGAGCCCAGCACCGCCTCCATTTTACCAATCTCCTCCTTGCTCACAGTTATAGCGCCATAAATCTCGCGATGCGTGAGATCACGATATAACTATTATGGCGATATAACTGTGAGCAAGGAGGAGATTGGTAAAACGGAGGCGGTGCTGGGCTCCTTCACAGGGGGCGTGGCTGGGCACAAGAAAGGTTCGTACCGCCCCTTGGGCACCTTAACACCTTGATTTACATATTAATAAAATCATTTGTACACCGAATTAGAAAGCACAGCCCTATGGCACAGATATAGTGCGGACATGCTAGCGGCGATCTAGCCGTGCATGTCTGCATCTATATAGGCTATAACCTGGTGACAGAATCCCTTTAGGCCAGATAGTGATAACATCATAAACGAGTTATTATTTTACATTTCCCATATGTACACTTTTTATGTTTGCATCATTTTGTAAATGTAATTTTATTTTTCAGGATCTTATAAGGCTTAGAATTTTAGAAGCTAATTTTAAAGAAAATTTCCGAAGCCCACTTTTTTAAGGACTATTTCAGTTATTGTAGTGTCCCACTACGTATGGGTGGGCACTACACAATGGTGTTATGGTCATTGTATTCAACATGTCGTTCCATGTACCTTGTATTATGTCATAATTGCATATAAATTGCAGAGAGTTTCCTTGGTACAGGCCTGTCAGGGTTTTAGTATTTCCCCAAGCCACTAGAGGGAGCTAGGGACTGCCCGGTAGATATAGACAGATCTGGGGTCTAGTCAGGGAGTTGGAGTGTGGACCTCCTAAAGTGAGGAGGCTAGTCAGCCTGCAGCTGCTAGTGGTATAATTTATGTGAAGCATTTATCCAGCAAGAGAACATAAATTTCAGAGTAGCCTTCCCCAAGGATAAAGCAACCCTTTCTGAATTTGGGCCTTAGGAGAATCTAGGTGTAGGAGTCGGATTATTACTCACCGCACCAATACAGCTACTGAGTTACCAGGGATCAAGTCAAGTCCTGTCCAGTAAGCATCTTACCCACTGTCTACCTTTCTAGGATTAGCCTATTCTTTACCAAGCCTGCATACCAGGAAAATCTTTGCATTTATACCATTTGTCCAATTACATAAAGAACTGTATATAACTTGCCGTTCAGTAAAGAAGTTAATGATCAACGGAATCCGTTGTACCTCAATTATTCCTGCTGCAAATCGGTTGTGCCACCGTAAAAGGCACTGGCGTCATGAATTGCAAGGGACCTTGCCATAGGCACGTTAAACCTTAACATCAAGGGCACCTCACAAACCACCTGGCCTGTGTCCCTTCAACCAGAGAGTGCCCCAGAGGACCCATGTGCTGACCTCTCCATCACTGACTGCACGCCTGCCCAGGGACTTTATAACTGAGTACAAATCTCATCCCCTCTGTCTGCCTGCCTATGTCCGTAACCTCACAGGTCGCTTACTCTGAGGACTGGCATACTGCATTAGGAAGTCACTTTGTGGGGCTTACGTAGTGGAAACCACCCATAAATTACCCCATCGTAGAAACTACATCCCTCAAGTTATTCAAAAATGATTTTACAAACTTTGTTAACCCTTTAGGTGTTCCACAAGAATTAAAGGAAAAAGGAGATGACATTAGAAATTTCACTTTTTTGGCAGATTTTCCATTTTGTAATAATTTCTTCCTGTAACACATCAAGGGTTAGCAGCTAAAGAAAACTCAATATTTATTACCCCAATTCTGCAGTTTATATAAACACCCCCACATGTGGTCGGAAACTGCTGTACAGGCACACGGCAGGGCACAGAAGGAAAGGAGCGCCATATGGATTTTGGAAGTGCAGATTTCATTGGGATTTAAGTTGCCATATGAGATTTAAAGACCCCATGATGCACCCCTAGAGTAGAAAGTCCAAAAAAGTGACCCCATTTTGGAAATTATAGGATAAGGTGACACTATTATTGGTACTATTTTGTGGTATATTTGACTTTTGATTGCTCTATATTACGCTTTTTGTGACGTAAGGTAACCATAAAATGGCTGTTCTGGCACAGTTTTTATTTTTAGTTTTTTACGGTGTTTACCTGGCAGGTTATATCGTGTGCTATTTTTATGGAGCAGCTTGTTATGGACACAACAATTCCACATATGTCCACTTTAATTTTATAATAAAGCATTTTTTAAATAAATTATGTTTTTATGTCTCCTTTTTCTGAAAGCCGTATTATTTTTATTTTTCGGTCAATTATCTTATGTACAGGCTCAGTTTTTACAGCATGAGGTAACGATTTGATTGGTAATGTTTTGGGTAAATCATGTGATATTTTTATAGAGCATGTAGTTATGGATGTGGCGATAGCTAATTTGTTGTCTATTTTTTTATATTTATTTTGGTTTTACACAATAAAAGCATTTTTAAAAGAAAAACAATCATGTTTTTATGTCTTGCTGCCACTAGGAGGCGACACTAGGCTGAAAACTGTTAGCTCCTCCTCCGCCAGCTATACCCCCTCCGGCCAGGAGAGAGCTCTAAGCTTTTAGCTTAGTGTCGTAGGAGGCAGGCCCCCTGCTTTGCAGGGTGGCTGTTATTTTTCTTTAATGCTGATTTTTATTTTATTTTTAATTTTCCTTTCTTTCCTTTAGGATTGGGGCTCCAGAGCCGCAAGGGGCAGTTCTTGCACATGCCTTCTCCCCTTCACCGGCCACCGGCATATTTTTTTATGGGGCAGTCCCCCCTCACATAGTTGGCGTCCGGAATCCCTTTTTGTACGCGCTGGATCCGGGCGCTGCGCTTTACTTCATCGGGGGCGGGACTTAGCGCAGTCGGCCCGATCTACCACCGGGCGACTGGAGGGGGCGGAGTCTTTGTTTCCTGCCGCGCGGTACCTTCCCGCTCACCCTTTTGTGCTCCTGCCACCATATTGGACCTCCCTTCTCCTGTGGGACATGGACCACGTTGAGCCAGCCTTCATTGCTCCACTTTGGTAGGATCAGCGCTGCTCCCCTCCTTAGGCACCATCCGGCTCCCAGACAGCATGTAGGACCCAGTGGATCCCGCTCCCCAGGTTCCCTGTCGTGCCACTCACTATGCCTGCACTTCATGTAACCTGAAGTTTTCTCGTGGTCAGGCGAAACCCTTGTGTTCCTCATGCCCAGAGTATGCCACCTCAGTCGCAGCCTGCTGAAGTACACCCTGCTACTGATAGTGTGGAGCCGGAATGGGCGAAGTCCCTATCCTGGGCGGTTACAGACCTGTCCAAGATCTCCCAATCCACCCTTTCCTTAATGGGTCGCTTGGTAGAGACGTCGTCACCTGTGCAACCTCTCTCAGGCCGTGCCATCCAGGAGCAGTCACCTGAGTAAGCGTCCCAGGCAGGGCTGCCTCTCCTCGGAAGGGGAAATTGCAGAGTCGGACACGGACCTGGATCCGGACCGCTCTTCCCAGATGGCAGCCTTAGTAGATAGCCTGGTTTTGGCTGTCCGGGACACCTTCCAGCTACAGTCTCCAGGGAGTCTCATTTCTGTGGACTAAGCAGACCCCGAAGTCTTTTCCGGTCCATGATGATTTTTCCCTTCTCACTACAAAAGCTTGGGAACAGCCAGGGTCACGTTTCCTGATTCCGAAGCGGCTGGATCTACTCTATCCGTTTCCGCTGGAATGGGAAAATGGGCTTCCCCAGCAAAGGTGGACCTGCCGGTGGCCCGCTTGGCGAAGAATACCACCATTCCGGTGGTGGATGGTTCCTCCCTGCAGGACCTGGTAGACCAATGTGTCGACTCTCTTGCGGTCATATTTTTCCGGCTCCTGTTCGGCTCTCCACCCCATTTTCGCTTCGGCGTGGGTGGCGAAAGCAGTTTCCGAATGTGCACTTCGTTTGCATCAGGACCTGGACTCGGACCTTTCCTGGGTGGAACTTCAGGCTCTGGCGATCCAGATTTCCCACACGGGAAAACACCTTTGCGAGGCGGCTCTGGACGCTGGCTCCATGGTCACGCGATCCTCCGCCTTTGCCGTATCCGTCCACCGGGAACTCTTGCTTAAGGCTTGGCCGGCCGATTCTTCTTTAAAGCGCTCCCTGCTGTCCCTGCCCTTTGCTGGTTCTCGGCTCTTTGGTCCCAGACTTGACGAGATCATTTCTGAGGCTACGAGCGGTAAGAGCACCCACCCTCTGCAGCCTAAGGCCAGGCGCATTTATCGCCCACATCCTTCTTCGCAACGTTTCCAGTCCTTTCGCCGCTTCACGGGCACCCATCCGGGGGCCCCCTCTGCTGCCAGACAGCCCACCCACGAACAAAGGCGGAAGCCGTAGTTTAAGCCTCAGCCCGCCTGGCGCCCTCGGGCACAACCACAGCAGTCCCCGGAATGAAGGTGCTCCCCCACCTTCTTGGGTGGGGGGTCGGCTCCTTTGTTTTCAGGAGGTTAGGCCGGCCCACATCTCAGACGCCTGGGCACTCAAGGTAGTCACCTTGGGTTACAAGCTGGAGTTCACGTCCATGCCCCCAAATCTTTTTTTAAGACCCAACCCCCCAAGGATCTGGCTCGGGCGGAGGCCTTCTTCCAGGCGGTTCACGCTCTTCTGGAAAGGAGAGTGATCTTCCCAGTTCCGGCACAGGAATGGTTCTCCAGTTTTTATTCAAACCTCTTCATCGTTCCCAAGAAGGAGGGCTCGGTCTGTCCAGTGTTGGACCTCAAGAGGGTGAACAGGTACCTTCGGGTATGCCGATTCCGCATGGAGTCCCTCTGCTCCGTGATAGCTTCCTTGGCACAAGGGGAATGGCTGGCTTCTGTGGATATCCAGGACGCCTACCTGCAAGTTCCCATCGCGGTCGCCCACCAGCATTTTTTGCATTTCGCGGTCCACTCGAAGCATTACCAGTTCATCGCCCTACCGTTTGGACTGGCAACTACACTGTGGATGTTTACCAAAGTGCTCGCTCCGCTCATGGGTCTTCTGCACTCCGGGGGCATCACTGTGATCGCGTACCTGGACGACATTCTAATCAAGGCCCCGTCGGTTCGGCAGTGCGAGGAGAGTTTACACATCACCTTGGACTCTCTCGCCCTCTTTGGGTGGATAGTAAACTTTCGGAAGTCTTCTCTGATTCCATCCACTCGGCTTCAGTTCCTCGGCATGACTCTGGACTCCGGGGCGGCTCGAGTGCGACTCCCGGCAGACAAGGTGAAGGACCTTCGCAGCGTGGTGCTACGCTTGTCTCGTTAGCGCACTGTTTCCATCCGAACTTGCATGCGGGTGCTGGGGCTGATGGTGGCCTCCTTCGAGGTGGTACCGTTCGCTCAGTTCCACACCCGGTCTTTTCAGCGAGCGATCCTGTCGACCTGGGACAAGTCCCAGGAGTCATTGGACCGACGGTTTTTCCTTCCTCAGCGGGTCAGGTCGGACATCCGTTGGTGGCTCTCCCGATCGCACCTGGAGACAAAGAAGTCCTTTCTTCCAATCTGGTGGACGGTCATTACGACCGACGCCAGTATTTAGTGTTGGGGAGAGGTCTTTGGCACCCAGACGGTCCAGGGCGGATGGTCTCCGTCAGAGTCCAGACTATCCATCAATGTGCTGGAGCTTTGGGCGATCTACCTCTCTCTGCGCCATTGGACTCCCGTCCTGCTGGGACGT
Organism: Bufotes viridis; assembly: GCA_033119425.1. NCBI lineage: Eukaryota > Metazoa > Chordata > Amphibia > Anura > Bufonidae > Bufotes > Bufotes viridis. Next base: position 67,047,037 of record CM065591.1, read on the forward strand.
CATGTCCGGGTACAATCAGACAATGCCACGGCCATGGCATATGTCAACCATCAGGGCAGAACCCACAGCTCGATCGTCATGGCGGAGGCAGCGCGGATTCTCTGGTGGGCGGAGTCCCATGTTCGCCGATATCAGCGGTCCACATCCCCGGGGTTACCAATTGGACGGCGGACTTCTCAAGTCGGACCACGGTGGACCCGGGGGAGTGGTCTCTCCATCTGGAAGTGTTCAACGACCTTTGTTGTCGGTGGGGGCATATGGATCTGATAGCCTCCGGCCTCAATCACAAGCTTCCGTGCTACTTTGCTGGTGCAAGGGATCCCTCAGCGTGCGGGGTGGACGCTCTGGTGGCCTCGTGGGACGGATTTGAGTTCCTCTATGTCTTTCCGCCGTTGTCCCTCCTGCCCCGGCTCCTTCGCAGGATCAAGTGGGAGGGCATTCAGACTGTTTATCGCTCCGGATTGGCCACGCAGAGCGTGGTACTCAGATCTTGTCCTCCTGCTAGGGGACATTCCGCACCTACTCCCTCCCAGACCCGAACTTCTGTCTCAAGGGCCCGTCTTCCACCAGAGTTTAGACAGTCTAAGTTTGACGGCGTGGCTCTTGAGGCCTTCCTCTTGAAGCAGCGGGGTTTTTCTGATGCGGTGGTTCGGACGCTCATTCGAGCCAGGAAGCCTACCTCTTTCAGAATCTACTATAGGACTTGGAGGTCCTTCCTACGGTTCTTTGAGGAGCGTGACCTGTCTCCTAGATCCTTCTCCCTGACGGTAGTTCTGGCTTTCCTTCAATCCGGGCTGGAACTGGGCATGGCCCTCAGTTCTCTGAAGGGCTAGGTTTCTGCCCTTTCTATTTTCTTTCAGTTATCCCTGGCAGGGATGGGTCCGGTTAAGACCTTCCTTCAGGGCGTTGCGCACTCTGTCCCGCTTTACCATCCCCATCTGCACCCTTGGGACCTCAACTTGGTCTTGGGGGTCCTCCAGGCTTCCCCCTTCGAGCCCCTGAGGGAGTTTTCCCTCCGCTTGTTGTCGTGGAAGGTGGCCTTCTTGGTGGCCATCACGTCTATTCGGAGGGTTTCAGAGCTGGCAGCTCTGTTGTGCCGCGAACCATTCTTGGTCTATCATCAGGATAAGTTGGTCCCCCATCCGGTCCCGACCTTCTTGCCTAAGGTCGTGTCGGCTTTTCACATCAATGAAGACATTGTCTTGCCTTCTCTTTGTCCTGGACCCTCCCATCCGAGGGAGGTGTTGTTACATCATTTGGATGTGGTGCGGGCTCTGCGTATTTACCTAACTGCAGTGGCCCCCTTTCGGTGCACAACCGCTTTATTCGTCCTTCCGGAGGGTTCGAGGAAGGGATTGGCAGCCTTGAAGGTGACCATCTCTTGGTAGATTCGTTCCACTATTTTGGAATGTTATCACATCCGGGACAGGGCGCCTCCACCCGGGATTACGGCCCACTCTACCAGGGCACTTGGGTCCTCCTGGGCTCGCTTCCACCAGGCATCGGCGGCTCAACTGTGTAAAGCCGCGACTTGGTCTTCTCTCCACACCTTTACGTTTTACCGGATTCATTCCCTTGCCTCTGCAGACACGGCTCTGAGCCGTTTGGTTTTGCAGGCCGCAGTGTGATGCCTGTCGTGTAGTTCTCGTTCCTGTTTCCAACTGTTTTGTTGTCCCGTCCAAGGGACTGCTTTAGGACGTCCCATGGTCTCTGTCCCCGAATGATGTAAGCGAGAAAACGAGATTTTGTGAAACTCACCTGTAAAATCTGTTTCTCGCTTGATTCATTGGGGGACACAGCACCCACCCAGTTTTTTCTCAATATGTCCTTGGGTGACAGGTTCCTGGGGATTTGTTCCGTTTGGGTCTGTTGACCGTGTGCGGTTGTAGTTCTTTTGTTTTTGCTTCTCCTACTGCTTTTGCACAAACTGAGAGCTCTCTCCTGGCTGGAGAGGGTATAACTGGCAGAGGAGGAGCTAACAGTTTTTAGCCTAGTGTCGCCTCCTAGTGGCAGCAAGCAGCTATACCCATGGTCTGTGTCCCCGAATGAATCAAGCGAGAAACAGATTTTACAGGTGAGTTTCACAAAATCTCGTTTTGTTTTTTTTTGGGCAATTTTCTTAGGTAGGGTCTAATTTTTTGCAGGATGAGATGACGTTTTTATTGGTACCAATTTGGGGTACATACTACTATTTGATCATTTGGTATTACACTTTTTGTGATGTAAGGTGACAAAAATGATTTTTTTGGCAATGTTTTTATATAATTTTTTTTTACGGTGTTCACCAGATGGGTTAGGTCATGTGATATTTTTATAGAGCAGGTTATTACAGATGCAGCAATACATAATATGTCTGTTTTTTTATATATTTTGGTTCTAAACAACAAAAGCATTTTTTAAACAAAAAAAAGTTTTTATGTCTCCATTTTCTGAAATCCATAGAGGCACAGTGGCATAACTACTCTGTAGGACACTAAGGGGGCATAACTATGGGATGTAACTACTTTGAGAGGCACTAATGGGAAATGTCTAGTCTTTGGGGCACTAAAGGGGCATAACTAGTGTGTGGGCCCAATGGGGAATAATTACTGTGCGAGAGCACTAACAACATTTTACTGTGTGGGGGCAGTAAGGGAGCATAACTTCTGTGAAGGGGAAATAATGGAGCATAACTACTGTTTGGGGGCAATAAGGGTCATACCTACTGAGTGAGTGGGACGTTGTGTGGTGAGTGTAGGCGTCTTAAAAGCCGTTGCCGAGTTAGTAGAGGAGTGTTGTGGTTATCACTTTTTACTGTCTTTGTAGTTGTAAAAAAAAATTATGTAATTGGGGGTGGGTCCTTAGGGGTGGATGGGGGTCTGGGAGGCAGAGTCAGGATGGACGGAGTAGGAGCGGGCCAAGGAAGGGGGGGGGCGCCCAGGCCTTGAGCTGTGTAAGGGACCCCAAAATTTCTGTTGGCAGCCCTGTTTCCACCATCTGCTTTTCCTCCTTTTCCACATCATCTAATATCGATGAGAATATGTCATCAGGAACATCCATCTCCTCCTCTCTCTGCATCTTACTGACTTTTCTAGGACATGGAGACTTTGTACCGTCACAAAAATTTAATCTATTTAGTTGGGTCAGGGATCTCGAATTGTACGGACGTAAATTAAAATGGAGGAAATATTTCTCTCTCCATGATAGGCGCACTTGCCAGGAGTTGGGCATAGATGTGGATGAACTGGCGGATGTTCAGCTCCTGGCGGGTTTAGCCACTGAGGGAGAGGGAAATGTGGGGGATGGCCCCTTTACCACTCTAAAAAACCCTTCCAAATCATTCCCTCCTGTGAGAGATAATACGCCTATTGACACCTTCCTCACCCTGGTCGTTAATGATCTACAGCAATTGGTAGATTGTCCCATTGCTGGGGACAATATGACCAGGGATGAGCGAATTGCATTGTCCGGATTGACGAATGATTCCAGCATAGTAATAAAGCCTGCTGACAAGGGAGATAACATTGTAATTATGGACGTTGACAAATATCATCAAATGTGTCTCAACCTCCTTAAGGACAAATATACGTACAAGCGTGTATCCTCTGACCCAACCTCCATTTTTAAAAATGAGCTTGAGTACATTTTGGGGGATGCTTTGACTGATAGGCTTATCAGCAAATCCGAACTGAACTTTTTACTTCCCAATCTTCCAATTGTGGCTACTTTTTACGGCCTACCTAAAGTCCACAAAAAGGGTCCGGAGCTGAGGGGGCGCCCAATTGTCTCGGGCGTGGGAGGCTTGACGGCTAACATCAGTCTATACGTGGACCAGATTCTACGTCCCTTTGTGGTATCCCTACCCTCCTACGCCCGCGACACCATGGATGTCCTCCAGAGACTGGAGGGCATAAAATGTGAGACAGGGGTGTGGTTGGCGAGTCTTGATGTTGAGGCCCTCTACAGCTCTATACCCCATGACTTGGGGTGTAGGGCTGTGGAGGGTTTTCTCCAGCAGAGAGGAGCTCAGTATCATCGCCACAATGGCCTCGTCATGCGACTACTTGAATTCATACTGACACGGAATGTGTTTCTTTTTGATGGCCACTACTACCACCAGCTCAGGGGAGTTGCGATGGGGAGCCCGTGTGCCCCCACGTTCGCTAATCTCTACCTGGGCTGGTGGGAGAGGGATGTGGTGTTTGACGAGCGCCTGGAACACTACACGTCATCGGTGTTACTTTGGATAAGATACATCGATGACGTGTTGATCCTATGGAAGGGATCACAGGAGGCTTTTGAACAATTTGTAGCGGTACTCAATGTGAATGAGTTGGGCCTCTCATTCACTTATGAGATACATGCAGACGCAATTAATTTCCTTGATATCACCATCACACTGGATAAGGAGGGCAACATCAAAACCAGTCTCTTCAGGAAAGAAACCGCTACGAATAGCCTCCTTGAATGGGGAAGTGACCACCCTCTAGCCCTGAGACGCGGAATCCCCAAGGGACAATATTTGAGGGCAAGGAGAAATTGCTCTAGCCTGGGTGATTTCAAAGCGACAGCTTCGGACCTCAGAATGCTTTGCGGACCGTGGATATCCCTCCTCAGTGCTACGCGATGCATATCATCATGCGCTGTCTGCAAAGCGGGAGGAACTCTTGGTCCCTAAAGTCAGGGAGAGCTCCAACCTATTCCCGAGAATTATTGCGACCTTTGACAAGGCACATACCCAGATTCGTGAGGTACTCAGGCGTCACTGGCCGATTCTTAAATCTGATTCGGACATTGGACATATGGCACCTGATTTTCCACCTATCACGTTTAGATGTGGCCCCAACCTACGTGATAAGTTGGTGCATAGCATGTTCATCCGACCGAAGGCTACTACGTGGCTGAGTACTTCAGTCAAAGGTACGGTCTCATGTGGTTCGTGTTTGATGTGTGGGCTCGTCAAAAGGGGTTCCTCCTTCTCTAGCCATTTTACGGGGAAACGATACCAGATCCGTTCATTGATCCGGTGCACCACAGCTGGGGTGATCTATTTGATTACATGCCAATGTGGCATCCAATACGTTGGGAAGACCAAAAGGGAACTAAGGAGACGTATTGGCGAACATCTTTCCGATATACGTAATTCAATGGACACCCCTGTTGCACGACACATGCGGGATCATCACAATGGAGCGTTGAGGGGTTTTACGGTACAGGGCATTGACACGGTGAAATTGACCATGCGGGGAGGTGACATTGATCGCCTCCTGTTACAAAAGGAGGCAAGATGGATTTTTGATTTACAGACAGTTCAACCACAGGGTCTCAATGAATCCATCTCTTTTGCCTGCTTTATTTAGTGTCACTCGGTCCGGTCAGCCCAGTACCTCCATCAAGGTCCCTCCATCCCTGTTCACATTACACGGTTGCTTTTAGGCTTGATGTTTTTACCCTATTTTGACACCGTTATTTAATGTGATCAGGGTGTTATAGCATTCACTATTTTGTGATGTTGGCACCATGGTATCAGTGTTCTATTTGGACCTAGGATATCATCACTACAGATGTATGGGGGGCCGCTGCCCTCCATACTGTAGCTTTTGGGCTGTATTCTGTCTATGTTTCTCTTTAGCTCCTCAACTGGGATCATACAGCATCTGAATCTGTTTGAAGCTGCTGATGGATGCCGCGAATTATAATGTCCATTTATCTATCACAGTACTTACTGAGTCCCCCTGTGGAGTGGAGCTTACATGAATGACGGGACGCGATGCACAGTAGGCGTGTTCGCCTGCTCTGATGGCTGCCCCGCCTCCCGCCCAATCAGCTGACTTCCAGGGGGCGTGACTTAGGACTTTTAAACCCGGCAGTCTGGCGGCCGCGTACGGCCGTCACAGTGCCGGTTGCCTATACACGCAAAAGGTGTTGGGCACCCTAGTCTAACCTACATTGTTTTTCATCGCTCCTGAGGATACAGGACTAGTTTAGTTCCTGTTGAAACGCGTTGAGCGCGTCTGATAACTCACTACTGCATACCTTAGGCGCCTTGCCACCTTACCTCTACCCCAGTAGCAAGATGGTCATGTTGCAGATGGTGGTGGCGTTGGATGCGGTGTGTTAAAAGTGAGGCTGCTCTATATCATCTGGGCAGCGCTCACCTTCAGTAGGGTTAGTGTGTGGAGGGGTGCTGCATGCTGCCTGACCCCAGATCATCGATACATGTTGGACCTATTTACCTCGGTCCTGAGTGTCCTATGATCTCCAGACTATCTTGCACCCTTTATACGGAGCGACGATCAGGATAGAAACTTATATGTTGGTTTCTTTCCTGTGTTGTATCGTTCCGCATTACCTGCTATTGGTTTATTTGTCTTTTAGTCCCAAGGGACATATTTACAATAAAGTGGTTTTTAGATACGTTTTTTCAGGTAGTTACTTAAGAAGTAAATCCAGCAAAATATGAGGATGATCATAATTTAGACCTGGCCCCCCTAATGGAGCAGACTGGATGGTATGGATTGGCATGCTGGCAGTGGAATAATAAAGGCTTCCCTCTTATTGTTATTGAGTGACATATCTTAGTTTATGGCTGATGTAGGGATATGTAAATGTAGGAATAAATGAAACTGAAGCAGAATAAGTCTCCCTGCACACTCCCTCTCTAATATTCTTCTATTAAGGCCGCTTTTGCACAGGCGAGTTTTCCATGCGCAATGCATGAGATGAAAGCATTGCACCTGCACTGAATCCGGACCCATTCACTTCAGTGGGGCTGTGTACATGATCGGTGATTGCGTAAAAATCGCAGCATGCTCTATATTGTATTATCCTAAAGACCTAACCCGGGTAAGGTTGTGAATACTTAATGAACAAACTAATGCCTAAACTAGGCTATACAACCTATCTTGACCCAGGTATGAAATAAAACTTCACTTTTATTATGACAAATATAAAATGTTTCGTGCGTGTCTTGTTTAGAACCAAACAGAAAGGGGTGATTAAAAATACAGTCACCACTCCGCCAATTTTTGCCAATGTCTGCAGTGATAGGTGAAGGAGATGTGCACACTCTCCTGCCTATTCACTTTTATCTCAAAGCTCAATTGTGGCAGCTTTTATATAAGCCGTAAGGCTAACTTTTGATCTGTAGCCAAATACAGCATGTGCTATTCCTGGAACTGTAGCCAGGGGGGGCGCTATTATTTGTGCGCTCTCCAAGACTACAACTAGAATAAGGAGTCGTCCTTTTGTTAGTGCTAGAGTGTAGCAGTAACTAAGTACTGCATCCACTTCAAACGCCAGCACCTCTGAGCTCTGAAAGTGGTTAGATTGCTATCTAGCTGGAGCTGTTATATGTGGAATTGGCGGGGTACCCAAAAGGCCTTAATGAGGGCTTTGCATTTACGGCTTTTTTGTGAATAGGAGAAAAACTAAGCTGACGTTACTCACTACATAATATAATGTTTTCGACCACTAGTAAGTGTATAATCAGTACCTTAAACACTATACAAACTAGAGAACCAATATGTAGAGTGTACCGTATACAGTTAGTATCTATTTGAACATCTACATATGATGCATTGTACTGCTAATTGGTTAGACAGTGTAGAGTAAGCAACATCACTGCTGATATGCAGTTATCTAGTATTTGAAAGATTCCTTGGAAATTAGTTTGCCTATACAAAGCTTTCTCTTTTTCCTCATTAAAGTGTCCCCATATATGTATTGAAGTCCAGTGAGCCGTCACCCAATACGCTACGGAGCCGCCATTTAATGCGCTTTTCCCATTAGGTGTTTGCACCTGCACTGTAACTCCATGAGCAGCTTGTTGATATACCCCATATATTATTCATTTTTTATAGTTTATTCAACACTAATAATCAATATTATATATTGATAACCAGCACACTAACTCCCCCCCCCCCATCCCCTTTCCCCCTCCCCCCCTCTCCCCCTTTCCCCTTACTTTATTCACTCTTCATAGTTTGTTCCCTAGTTGTTCAATATTAACCTCTTGCCGCCACGCTAACGCCGATGGGCGTCAGCGCGGCGGCTCTCTCAGGTCTCAGTCACGCCTATCGGCGTCATCTCGTGAGACCTGAGATTTGTCACTCATGTGGTATTGCCGTACTCAGGAGAAGTAGGGCAATGTGTTTTGGGGTGTATTTTTATATATACCCATACTTTGTGTGAGAAATATCACTGTAAACGACAACTTTTTAAATTTTTTTATACAAAGTTGTCAATTTACAGAGATATTTCTCTCACCTAACATGGGTATATGTAAAAATACACCCCAAAACACATTGCCCTACTTGTCCTGAATACGGCGATACCACGTGTGACTCTTTTTTGCAGCCAAGATGCGCAAAGGGGCCCAAATTCCAATGAGTACTTTTAGGATTTCACAGGGCATTTTTACGCATTTGGATTCCAGACTTGTTCTCACGCTTTAGAGACCCCTAAAATGCCAGGGCAGTATAAATACCCCACAAGTGACCCCATTTTAGATACCACATGAGTGACACTTTTTTGCAGCCTGGGTGCGCAAAGGAGCCCAAATTCCAACGAGTACCTTTAGCTTTTACATGGCTGCTCACAATTTAGCCCCGCCCAAAATGCCAGAACAGTATAAACACCCCACAAATAACCCCATTTTTAAAAGAAGACACCCCAAGGTATTTGCTGAGGGGTGTGGTGAGTCCATGAAAAATTGAACTTTTTGTCAAAAGTTAGCGGAAAGGGAGACTTTGTGAGAAAAAACAATACAAAATCAATTTCCGCTAACTTGTGCCAAAAAAAAATCTTCTGTGAACTCGCCATGCCCCTCACGGAATGCCTTGGGGTGTCTTCTTTCCAAAATGGGGTCACTTGTGGGGTATTTATACTACCCTGGCATTTTAGGGGCCCTAAAGCGTGAGAAGAAAAATGCGTAAAAATGCCCTCCTAAAGGTACTCATTGGTTTTAGGGCCCTTTGCGCATCTTGGCTGCAAAAAGTGTCACTCATGTGGTATCGCCGTACTCAGGAGAAGTAGGGCAATGTGTTTTGGGGTGTATTTTTACATATTCCCATGCTGGGTGAGAAATATCTCTGTAAATTGACAACTTTGTATAATTTTTTATACAAAGTTGTCAATTTACAGAGATATTTCTCACACCAAGTATGGGTATATATAAAAATACACCCCAAAACACGTTGCCCTACTTCTCCTGAGTACGGCAATACCACATGTGTGACACTTTTTGCTGCCTGGGTGCGCAAAGGGGCCCAAATTCCAACGAGTACCTTTAGGTTTTACAGGGCTGCTCACAATTTAGCCCGCCCAAAATGCCAGAACAGTAAACACACCCCACAAATGACCCCATTTCGGAAAGTAGACACCCCAAGGTATTCACTGAGGGGCATAGTGAGTCCGTCTGAGATTTTATATTTTTTGCCAGAAGTTAGCAGAAATGGAAACTTTATTATTATTTTTTTTTCCTCAGAAAGTGTCATTTTCCGCTAACTTGTGAAAAAAAATGAAATGATACATGAACTCACCATGCCCCTCCGTTAATACTTTGGGGTGTCTTCTATCTAAAATGGTGTCATTTGGGGGGTATTTATACTATCCTGGCATTCTAGCACCTGAAGAAACATGACAGGCGCTCAGAAAGTCAGAGCTGCTTCAAAATGCCGAAATTCACTTTTTTGCACCATAGTTTGTAAATGCTATAACTTTTACCCAAACCAATAAATATACACTTATTGGATTTTTTTTTATCAAAGACATGTAGAACAAGATGTAGAAAAAAATTTACAACAGAAAGTGAAAAATGTCATTTTTTTGCAAAAATGTCGTTACATTTTTATTAATAGCAAAAAAAGTTAAAATGTCAGCAAGAATGAAATACCACCAAATGAAAGCTCTATTAGTGAGAAGAAAAGGAGGTAAAATTCATTTGGGTGGTAAGTTGTATGACCGAGCAATAAACGGTGAAAGTAGTGTAGTGCGGTTTTGTAAAAAAGGGCCTGGTCACTAGGGGGGTATAAACCTGTGGTCTTCAAGTGGTTAATAATTAACATTTTACACCACAATACACATTACTAGCACACTACCCCCCACCCTCTTTCCTTCCTCCCCCCCCCCCCTTTCTTTGAATTACATTTCAAGCAGAATAGCATGACACAAGCACTTTAATATCTGCATTATTATAACATGCACACTCTTTAAACTTGAAACAGAAGCATATCTACTATTTGCACTGGCTACTAGACACTGAGTGATGTCTCCAGTGTAGTTTTGTAGTGTATTCTATATTAGGTTACAATTCCTGTTCATGGTCCAGATGTGGGCGGCCACCTTGGGAGCGCTGATATGTTAGATAACAAATACTATGTATTTCCCCTTAGTGCGCAATGTATACGCCGATATATTCATTTAACAACATACCTAAGGGCATGCGCATCCATCCATTGTGCATAGTATTATGATGACCTGTGGTGACGTCACTGCGCTCATTACATGGTCCGTCACCACGATTATAGTGATGTTCAGCTGACATTAGCACATCACTAATATCAGCCAGCTTAATACCCATTTTTTAGGTGACAGAAAACCTCAACGCACAGGTTGTTTCCCGTGCTTAGGTTGTGTAAAAGAGAGGAGGTTATCACTCTTGAAAAAAAAGTGAATTGAGGTGGATATTTCGTTTGAACTCTTTAAGACCCAATGCCCTAAATGTAGACTTTAGGGTCACAGTTGGTATGATGAGTTGATGTACCCTATCCATAGACCCAGAATATTTCCTTCATAGTGGAGCTAGTGAATAGTAGTGTTTAGGGATGTCCTGATACCATTTTTTTAAGACCGAGTACGAGTACCGATACTTTTATTTAAGTACTCGCCGATACCAATTACCGATACCTCGAATAAACAGCGGCGCAGTTGCTGATAGCAATGAAAAAAATTAAAGCTGGAATTTGGTTGCTATGGACAACGGCTTTTCTTTTCCTTTGTACAAGTGTTAATAAATTAATAAATGGGAATATAATAGTGTTTTCCAACCAATGTGCCTCCAGGGGGATCTGTTATGGGGTTATCTGTGGATGACACTGTTATGGGGATCTGGGGTTGACAATGTTATAGGGGATCTGTGGATGACGCTGTTATGGGGGGATCTGTGGATGACACTGTTATGGGGGTCTGTGGATGACACTGTTATGGGGGATCTGTGGGTGACACTGTTATGGGGGATCTGTGGGTGACACTGTTATGGGGGATCTGTGGCTGACACTGGTATGGGGGTCTGTGGATGACACTGTTATGGGGGAATCTGAGGACGCACTGTTATGGGGGGATCTGTGGATGACACTGTAATGGGGGATCTGTGGATGACGCACTGTTATGGGGGATCTGTGGATGACGCACTGTTATGGGGGATCTGTGGATGACACTGTTATGGGGGATCTGTGGATGACACTGTTATGGGGGATCTGTGGATGACACTGTTATGGGGGATCTGTGGATGACACTGTAATGGGGGATCTGTGGATGACACTGTAATGGGGGATCTGTGGATGACACTGTAATGGGGGATCTGTGGATGACACTGTAATGGGGGATCTGTGGATGACACTGTAATGGGGGATCTGTGGATGACACTGTAATGGGGGATCTGTGGATGACACTGTAATGGGGGATCTGTGGAGGACACTGTTATGGGGGATCTGTGGATGACAATGTTATGGGGGATCTGTGAGTGACACTAATGGGGGGGGGGTCTCTGGATGACACTAATGGGGGTCTCTGGATGACACTAATGGGGGCTCTCTGGATGACACTAATGGGGGCTCTCTGGATGACACTAATGGGGGCTCTCTGGATGACACTAATGGGGGGCTCGCTGGATGACACTAATGGGGGGATCTCTGGATGACACTAATGGGGGCTCTCTGGATGACACTAATGGGGGCTCTCTGGATGACACTAATGGGGGCTCTCTGGATGACACTAATGGGGGCTCTCTGGATGACACTAATGGGGGATCTCTGGATGACACTAATGGGGATCTCTGGATGACACTAATGGGGATCTCTGGATGACACTAATGGGGATCTCTGGATGACACTATGGGGATCTCTGGATGACACTATGGGGATCTCTGGATGACATCTATCACTTTGGGGATCTCTGGATGACACTGTCAGGGGCTATGTGGATGACACATATATAGCATATTATGCTATATACGTGTCATCCACAGATCCCCATTAGTGTCATCCACAGACCCCCATAAGTGCCATCATAGTGTGTGTGGGGGGCAGTTTACACTCACAGGGGCCGGTGTAGCTTGACTCTTTCATACACCGGCCCCGCAGCTCCTATACACTATTGAGGTAAACTTAATCTCTATTAATGTGGCCGGAATTACTAACTATTGATGCGCAGTCTCCCTCAGGTTAGGCGCTCAGTCCCTCCATGCTCCTCCTGCCTCGCGCGCCTTCAACATTCATAAAGTGGGCGGAGCGCGCAGGAGGGACGTGAGGTGCTTGGAGGAATCGGGCAGCTTGAGCTCTCAGTTCCTCCATGCGCCTCATGTCCCGCCTGCCCGCTCCGCCCACTTTTATGAATGAAGAAGGCAGGAGGAGAATGGAAGGACTGAGCGCCTGACTTGAGGGAGACTGCTTATCAATAGTTAGTAATTCCGGCCACATTAATAGAGGTTAGGTTTACTTCAACAGTGTATAGGAGCTGCCGGACCTGAACTTCGGTATCGGCAGCGGTATCGGAGGCATTTTCACGAGTACAAGTACTCGTGAAAATGCCGATATCGGTCCCGATACTGGTATCGGTATCGGGACATCCCTAGTAGTGTTCAATCAGAATAACTTCCTAGATCAACGACCCTCTCTAGTAGCTATAGCCTGTAATATTATTACACTGTTGAATTCCTTTATTGTACTCACCATCACCACCTCCTCAGGCAGAGAGTTCCATAGTCTCACTGCTCTTACCGTAAAGAATCCTCTTCTATGTTTGTGTACAAACCTTCTTTCCTCCAGACGCAGAGGATGTCCCCTCATCACAGTCACAGTCCTGGGGATAAATAGATGATGGGAGAGATCTCTGTACTGATCCCTGATATATTTATACATAGATATTAGATCTCCTCTCAGTCGTCTTTTTCTAAAGTGAATAACCCTAATTTTGATAATCTTTCAGGGTACTGTAGTTGCCCATTTCCAGTTATTACTTTAGTTGCCCTCCTCTGAACCCCCTCCAGCTCTGCTATGTCTGCCTTGTTCACAGGAGCCCAGAACTGTACACAGTACTCCATGTGTGGTCTGATTAGTGATTTGTAAAGAGGTAGGACTATGTTCTCATTACGGGCATCTATGCCCCTTTTGATGCCACCCATTATCTTATTGGCCTTGGCAGTAGCTGCCTGACACTGTTTTTACAGCTTAGTTTGCTGTTTATAAAAATTCCTAGATCCTTTTCCATGACACTAATGGGGGCTCTCTGGATGACACTAATGGGGGCTCTCTGGATGACACTAATGTGGGGCTCGCTGGATGACACTAATGGGGGAATCTCTGGATGACACTAATGGGGAGCTCTCTGGATGACACTAATGGGGGCTCTCTGGATGACACTAATGGGGGCTCTCTGGATGACACTAATGGGGGCTCTCTGGATGACACTAATGGGGGATCTCTGGATGACACTAATGGGGGATCTCTGGATGACACTATGGGGATCTCTGGATGACACTAATGGGGGATCTCTGGATGACACTATGGGGATCTCTGGATGACACTATGGGGATCTCTGGATGACACTATGGGGGATCTCTAAATCACACTTTGGGGGATCTCTGGATGACACTGTCAGGGGGCTATGTGGATGACACATATATAGCATATTATGGTATATACGTGTCATCCACAGATCCCCCATTAGTGTCATCCACAGACCCCCATAAGTGCCATCATAGTGTGTGTGGGGGGGCAGTTTACACTCACAGGGGCCGGTGTAGCTTGACTCTTTCATACACCGGCCCCGCAGCTCCTATACACTATTGAGGTAAACTTAATCTCTATTAATGTGGCCGGAATTACTAACTATTAATGCGCAGTCTCCCTCAGGTTAGGCGCTCAGTCCCTCCATGCTCCTCCTGCCTCGCGCGCCTTCAACATTCATAAAGTGGGCGGAGCGCGCAGGAGGGACGTGAGGTGCTTGGAGGAATCGGGCAGCTTGAGCTCTCAGTTCCTCCATGCGCCTCATGTCCCGCCTGCCCGCTCCGCCCACTTTTATGAATGAAGAAGGCAGGAGGAGAATGGAAGGACTGAGCGCCTGACTTGAGGGAGACTGCTTATCAATAGTTAGTAATTCCGGCCACATTAATAGAGGTTAGGTTTACTTCAACAGTGTATAGGAGCTGCCGGACCTGAACTTCGGTATCGGCAGCGGTATCGGAGGCATTTTCACGAGTACAAGTACTCGTGAAAATGCCGATATCGGTCCCGATACTGGTATCGGTATCGGGACATCCCTAGTAGTGTTCAATCAGAATAACTTCCTAGATCAACGACCCTCTCTAGTAGCTATAGCCTGTAATATTATTACACTGTTGAATTCCTTTATTGTACTCACCATCACCACCTCCTCAGGCAGAGAGTTCCATAGTCTCACTGCTCTTACCGTAAAGAATCCTCTTCTATGTTTGTGTACAAACCTTCTTTCCTCCAGACGCAGAGGATGTCCCCTCATCACAGTCACAGTCCTGGGGATAAATAGATGATGGGAGAGATCTCTGTACTGATCCCTGATATATTTATACATAGATATTAGATCTCCTCTCAGTCGTCTTTTTTCTAAAGTGAATAACCCTAATTTTGATAATCTTTCATGGTACTGTAGTTGCCCATTTCCAGTTATTACTTTAGTTGCCCTCCTCTGAACCCCCTCCAGCTCTGCTATGTCTGCCTTGTTCACAGGAGCCCAGAACTGTACACAGTACTCCATGTGTGGTCTGATTAGTGATTTGTAAAGAGGTAGGACTATGTTCTCATTACGGGCATCTATGCCCCTTTTGATGCCACCCATTATCTTATTGGCCTTGGCAGTAGCTGCCTGACACTGTTTTTTACAGCTTAGTTTGCTGTTTATAAAAATTCCTAGATCCTTTTCCATGTCAGTGTTACCGAGTGTTTTACCATTTAGTATGTACGGGTGACTTGCATTATTCCTTCCCATGTGCATAACTTTACATTTGTCAGTGTTAAACCTCATCTGCCATTTCTCTGCCCAAGCCTCCAATCTATCCAGATCCCTTTGTGGCAGAAAACTGTCTTCTTCAGTGTTAACTACTTTACACAGTTTAGTGTCATCTGCAAAAATTGATATTTTCTGTGCAAGCCTTCTACAAGATCATTATTCATTAATAAATATATTGAAGAGAATGGGTCCCAGTACTGACCCCTGAGGTACCCCACTAGTGACAGTGACCCAATCTGAGTGTGTACCGTTAATAACCACCCTCTGTTTTCTATTACTCAGCCAGTTACTTACCCACTTAAAGACATTTTCTCCCAGTCCGAGCATTCTCATTTTATATACTAGCCTTTTATGAGGTACAGTGTCAAATGCTTTGGAGAAGTCCAGATATACGACATCCATTGATTCGCTGCTGTCAAGTCTAGAACTTACCTCTTCATAGAAACTGATTAAATTCTTTATGGATAGATATAGAGTGTGGCTGTAGAATTGAAAGAAATATGAACATAAAGTTGCCCACTTCCTTGCCCTTAAACAAGATGGCGACTGTTAGTAGCAAGGAGATGTGGCTATGAGAATTGGAGCATGCCCGCTGGGAGAAGAAAGACGCCGAGGCCCTGGTGTGTGTTCATGGGAGGGCTCCATAACGATAATGTGAATACTTGCGATATATGTCCATGATTTCCTCCTGCGATGGTTTATATATACAGCCAAGCGTTTTTAATAATGCACAAATTACACTTTGTGGGTTATAAGCACAGATATAAATGTACATGTATCGCATTTACACTGAACTAGATTTGGATGCACTGTGAGTGTAATCATGTTTATTTGCACTAATTATATATAATAATGTGGAAGATGTATTTGGATGAAATTATGTACAGTCGTGGCCAAAAGTTTTGAGAATGACACAAATATTAGTTTTCACACAGTTTGCTGCTAAACGGCTTTTAGATCTTTGTTTCAGTTGTTTCTGTGATGTAGTGAAATATAATAACATGCACTTCATACGTTTCAAAGGCTTTTATCGACAATTACATGACATTTATGCAAAGAGTCAGTATTTGCAGTGTTGGCCCTTCTTTTTCAGGACCTCTGCAATTCAACCGGGCATTCTCTCAATCAACTACTGGGCCAATTCCTGACTGATAGCAACCCATTCTTTCATAATCACTTCTTGGAGTTTGTCAGAATTAGTGGGTTTTTGTTTGTCCACCCGCCTCTTGAGGATTGACCACAAGTTCTCAATGGGATTAAGATCTGGGGAGTTTCGAGGCCATGGACCCAAAATGTCAACGTTTTGGTCCCCGAGCCACTTAGTTATCACTTTTGCCTTATGGCACGGTGCTCCATCGTGCTGGAAAACGCATTGTTCTTCACCAAACTGTTGTTGGATTGTTGGAAGAGGTTGCTGTTGGAGGGTGTTTTGGTACCATTCTTTATTCATGGCTGTGTTTTGGGGCAAAATTGTGAGTGAGCCCACTCCCTTGGCTGAGAAGCAACCCCACACATGAATGGTCTCAGGATGCTTTACTGTTGGCATGACACAGGACTGATGGTAGCGCTCACCTTTTCTTCTCCAGACAAGCCTTTTTCCTGATGCCCCAAACAATCGGAAAGAGGCTTCATCGGAGAATATGACTTTGCCCCGGTCCTCAGCAGTCCGTTCACCATAATTTCTGCAGAAGATCAATCTGTCCCTGGTGTTCTTTTTGGAGAGAAGTGGCTTCTTTGCTGCCCTTCTTGACACCAGGCCATCTTCCAAAAGTCTTCGCCTGACTGTGCGTGCAGACAGCGCTCACAACTGCCTGCTGCCATTCCTGAGCAAGCTCTGCACTGGTGGCACTCCGATCCCGCAGCTGAATCCTCTTTAGGAGACGATCCTGGCGCTTGCTGGACTTTCTTGGACGCCCTGAAGCCTTCTTAACAAGAATTGAACCTCTTAACTTGAAGTTCTTGATGATCCTATAAATTGTTGACTGAGGTGCAATCTTAGTAGACACAATATCCTTGCCTGTGAAGCCATTTTTATGCAACACAATGATGGCTGCACGCATTTCTTTGCAGGTCATCATGGTTAACAATGGAAGAACAATGATTTCAAGCATCACCCTCCTTTTAACATGTCAAGTCTTCTATTTTAACCCAATCAGCCTGACATAATGATCTCCAGCCTTGTGCTCGTCAACATTCTCACCTGAGTTAACAAGACGATTACTGAAATGATCTCAGCAGGTCCTTTATTGACCGCAATGAAATGCAGTGCAAAGTTTTTTTTGGGATTAAGGCCTCTTTCACACTTGCGTTTTGAGGATCCGGCAGGTACTTCCGTCCCGCCCGATCCGTCAGAACGCAAGTCGCCTGAAAGCATTAGAAGACTGATCAGGATCCTGATCAGTCTTCGAAATGCTTTGAGGTTACTATGGCAGCCAGGACGCTATTAAAGTCTTGGTTGCCATAGTAGTAGTGGGGAGCGGGGGAGCGGTATACTTACAGTCCGTGCGGCTCCCGGGGCACTCCAGAATGACGTCAAAGTGCCCCATGGATCCACATGTGATCCATGCGCGTGGGGCGCCCTGACGTCACTCTGGAGCGCCCGGAGCCACACGGACGGTAAGTATACTGCTCCCCCGCTCCCCACTACACTTTACCATGGCAACCATGACTTTAGCGTCCTGGCTGCCATGGTAACCAGTCAGAAAAAGCTAAACGTCGGATCCGGCGATGCGCCGAAACGACATTTAGCTTAAGGCCGGATCCGGAATAACGCCTTTCAATGGCCATTAATTCCGGATCCGGCCTTGCGGCAAGTGTTCAGGATTTTTGGCCAGAGCAAAAAGCGCAGCATGCTGCGGTATTTTCTCCGGCCAAAAAACGTTCCAATCCTGAACGGATTTCTCTCCATTCAGAATGCATTGGGATAATACTGATCAGGATTTTTCCGGCATGGAGCCCCGACGACGGATCTCTATGCCGGAAAACAAAAACGCTAGTGTGAAAGAGAGCAAAGAAGGACTATGCAATTCATCTGATCTTCAACTCGTCATGACATTCTGGAGTATATGCAAATTGCTATTATAAAAACTTAAGCAGCAACTTTTCCAATTTCCAATATTTATGTAATTCTCAAAACTTTTGGCCACGACTGTACGCACTTTTTTAATGATCGTATTTTCCGCCCTATAAGACGCACCTGCCCATAAGACACACCTAGGTTTTTGAGAAGGAAAATTAGGAAAAAAATTTTTAACCAAAAGGTGTGCTTTTGGTGGGTTTTCAACTAATGGTGGTCTGTGCATGACACTATTATGGGGGATCTGTGGATGACGCACTGTTATGGGATGGGGTATCTGTGGATGGCACTGTTATGGGATGGGGGATCTGTGTAGGCACTGTTATGGGATGGGGGGGATCTGTGGATGGCACTGTTATGGGATGGAGGGGATCTGTGGATGGCACTGTTATGGGATGGGGGGATCTGTGAAGGCACTGTTATGGGATGGGGGGATCTGTGGATGGCACTTTTATGGGATGGGGGGATCTGTGAAGGCACTGTTATGGGATGGGGGATCTGTGGAGGCACTGTTATGGTATGGGGGAATCTGTGGTGTGCTTTTGGTGGGTTTTCAACTAATGGTGGTCTGTGCATGACACTATTATGGGGGATCTGTGGATGACGCACTGTTATGGGATGGGGGATCTGTGGATGGCACTGTTATGGGATGGGGGGGATCTGTGGATGGCACTGTTATGGGATGGGGGGGATCTGTGGACGGCACTGTTATGGGATGGGGGGATCTGTGAAGGCACTGTTATGGGATGGGGGGATCTGTGGAGGCACTGTTATGGGATGGGGGGATCTGTGGAGGCACTGTTATGGGATGGGGGAATCTGTGGAGGCACTGTTATGGGATGGGGGAATCTGTGGATGCACTGTTATGGGATGGGGGAATCATTCATAGGCAGCAGCGTGTGACGTCAGTCAGTTACGCTGCCGCTCGCCCAGCCTGCCTACTACCGGAGACGATTAGTAAGTAGTAAAACGCACAGAAGAGATGAACTTTAGCTATAGCTAATAAAAGGTTAAATATTACTGTTACTAAAGAATATTTCTGTTATCGGCAGGGCCCGGCGGGCCCCGACGCCAGTTGCCTCGCGGCCTGCAATTTAAAAATGGCAGTATTCGTCCCATAAGACTCACTGCCATTTTCCCCCTACTTTGGGCGAAAAATACGGTAATTGAGAGTGATATAGGTATATGCACTAGCACTTTTTTTATTCACATGGCTAGAGAAAGCTTCTGTGAGGAGACCGAAACGTCGCTGCTGTGACGTGTGAATAAAGACACATTTTTCACCGTTTACAGAAGGGGTACTGTGGTCAGTGCAGTCATGTGGGATTTGTTCAATCAGAGTCACTGAGAACTCTGAAAAATTATTTCATAAATATTTGGGCTAAATTTGGCATTTATGCTGTATTTCTAATGTATGTTGGAGTATTTTCCGACATGTACCTCAGAGAGATACAGGTATACAGTGGCATATATCACTCATAGGCTCCAACGCACCTATAACAATACCTACCTGTATTGGTTGAACGTAGCCTATTGAAATGTTAGATTTTTACGCCTGCAAGCAGAGTGCGAATACAGCCTTATGCCTTAGGCCTCATGCACACGACAGTATTTTTTTGCGGTCCGCAAAACAGGGTTCCGTGATCCGTGTCAGTTTTTGCTTCCGTTGTGTTTCCGTGTGTTTTCCGTTTTTTTAAGCGGACATGACCCAAAAGATTTTACTAAAAGACAGGCTGACAATTTTTGCCAAGTGCCTGCCAAGGGATCCGCAAAAAAAACGGACGCGGAACGCGGATGACACACGGATGGCCATCCGCATTTTTTCACGGTCCCATTGACTTCAATGGGTCCATGAACCGTTTTTCACGGACAAGAATAGGACAGGTTATATTGTTTTGACGGACTGGAATCACGGAAACGGTGCATTTGCCGAGTTTTCCACGGACACATTGAAAACCAATGGGTCCGCAGAAAATCACGAAAAACGGCACAACGGACACAGAATCAAACAACGGTCGTGTGCATGAGGCCTTATTCACACAGTCAGTGTTTGGTCAGTGATTTCCATCAGTGATTTTGAGCCAAACCAAATGCGGCTCTAAACACAGAACAGGTGCAGATCTTCCCCTTATGCCTGTGGAGGGTCCAGTCCTGGTCTTGGCTCACAATCACTGATGAAAATCACTGACCAAAACACTGATGTGTGAATAAGGCATTACAGGCTGATGTCCTCTGGCTGAAGGTACAGTGATTTGTTGGTAGGTGATGTATAGTGGCCTTAAAGGGGTTGTCTCACCTCAGACATGGACACGCACCTATCCAATAGGGGGCATATCGAAAGCAGGACCCCCACGATCACTAGAATAGGGGATGTGTTCCAGGCGAGTTTAAATTTTGCAGTGGTCACACATGTGCCCTGCCACTCCATTCCGTGTCCATTTGACTAATGGAGGTAGCCGAGTACTGTTTTCCCTGTTAAATTAAGTCATTAAAGCATTCACTCTAAGTTCCAAATATAAAGAAAAATATGTTATCCCAGAGAGAATCAACATATGTGGATTTAAACGTCTCAAGGAATTTCTCCTACCATGGACTCGATTACCATATTTATTATAGAAAAGATAAGATATACATACGTTATTGTGGCTTCCTTTACGTAAGGCGCCAAATAGCCAATCTTTGTAGAGCATTATTTAAAGTGCCGTAGCTAGGCAGATGTATTAAAAATCAACGGAATACCTTGACTCCTTAAACTGTTAATAAGCGTATGGCAGGTAACCACAATGAGTAATCATGGTCAACATCTTCCAAAAGTGCCTAATAACTGCAGAACTAATTTTGTGGAACTTCTTCAAAGTTCAGTGTATATCATTGCGGCTGGCGTCTGCACAGGAAACAAATACAAGCGACTTCTTGACTACAAACAAAAGAAAGTGCAGCTAGAGCGAGCTAAAAGGTCAACAGAACATATGACATGTCAGAAAGTCCTGTCTGTGCTTAAAAAAATAGAGACAATTTAAAATGATTTATATTTTAATGGCTCAATTAAACCGTACATTACTCCCCATCAGCCCCACAGATTTTAAATGAGCGGCAAGTGAGTGTCAGTCCATTCAAACTCCTCCAGAAGTGGGTCTCAGGAACCCATTCTAATGATACCTGCGGCACCAGCAGTGGTTCCCCCAGTTATCAAACACTTGTCTCATATCTTGTGACCTACAGTGTAGGGGTATAATATGAGAAACGCTTTACTGCCACATGGTGCTCACCTATGCCAGGCTGATCGGACCAGGTCTCTGCAATGTGTGACGTCCACCCTTTGTACCCCTAGACTGCGCTCAGTCGGGATTCTCCAGCATACCCTGGGCTCTATTGTACTGACAGTCTTCTGCTCCTCTTTCAGCCTCTGAAAGACCTGACCAGCCTGCTGGGATTTCTTCTGATAGAGCCAAAGGCCACTGCACCCCTAATGGTCCACGTATATAATACGTGTCAAATACATGTCAGGACTGCATAATTCGAAAGTACAAGAGCAATGATCAATAAAAAGTTTCATATCCAGCCCAATAACTTTTTCTAAAGATTCAGAGGACTACAGATAATCTCATCCAATCACTATGGTACCATGTAGTATCATGATTATGATATTATACAAGCGGGTCTGGACCCACTGCACCACTGACCGGCTATACTCTGGAGGGACGCAATCAAGCAAAATCCGTTAAATCAAGAAGCAGGGTCCAGTACACAGAAAAACAGAAAGTAACAAAGCACATTCACACTAGGAACTAGACAAGCTAGGGACCAAGATTGTTTAGGCGCCTTCCTGGGGCAGAAAGTGCCTTTAAATACTTCCTGCAACCCACCCACAGGCAGGGGGGATAAAGGGCGTGTACGTGCTGCCTCGAAAGGGAGTAGAGACACGCCCGTGCACGCCCTAACAACAGTTCAAGACTCAAGCAGGAAGTAAACTCTGGCATGGAGCACAGATACAACAGTTAAGCTACCTGCTGCCCGCGCTTGTCAGCATTTTGTTTTTATATAAAAAATGATGTGCTAATTAATTTCTTTATATATCTTTAGTGGTTGTATTTTTTATTTTTTTTAATACAGAACTCTAAATCTTCTACATGGACTAGAGTTAAAAGATAAAATACTGATCACCTACAGCCACCACTAGGGGGAGCTTATCAGCTTACTGGATACTGAATTAAATCTGTAAGTAATATGCCGTAAGCTCCACATTTCCCCCAAAAGACTCCGGCACTTTGTGCAAAATTTATTTCTGTAGAATTTTGGTAATATTTAGACCAAAAAATTGTGTTTAAGGGTGAACATTCACTTTATATGACTATATTTTAAGCTGAGCCCATTTCTGGTTTCAACTATAGCAAAGAATAATAAAATATTTACTGTACATATGCTATCATTTATGTATGCCTTTGTAAATCTTTCAGTTCTGTCTTCATTCTGTCTAGATAGCTGACCCTCATAATGTACAGGTCACTGGCTGCAGGCAGCTGTTATTCTATTTCCAGACATACTGCATTTTCCACAGGTTTAAACTATATTCCATATTTCTGTCATTTGTCTTTTTCATGTACTCACAAGAAGGAAGACATAGCAAACACTGACATTAATAAACATCCACTCACTGGGGTCAAAAGCCCATATTGCACTTGTGACTCTGATCATGTATAGTGTTACAACATCGACTATCATGAAGTAACTTACAGCTTCTGTATAAAGCACATCAGGTTATCTGATAAGGGTAAAGATAATTAAAAAAATCCAAATCCATTATACCAGCCCCGAATTTATGTCACCAGCAGGTCTGTTTAAAGGGAACCGGTCACACTGAACGTGGTGTTAGGCTGGGTTCAGACTTGAGCGTATTTGATACGCGTGTCTTACGCGTGTTTTTTGTCGCTCGTATTACAGCTCGTTTTTGGAAATAGGAAACGCGCGTTGCACGCGCGTTCGTGTGATTGACCACTCTGGCGTCAATCACAATACGCGCGACAAAACGCCCCAGAGGAGCTCCTGTACTTCTCTGGGCGTAGGGCGTTTTACAGCGCGTTCGTACGCGCTGAAAACGCTCAGGTGAGAACCATGCCCATAGGGAAACATGGGTTTTCGCCTGTTGAGCGTTTTACCGCGCGTAGGAATGCGCTATAAAACGCTCAAGTCTGAACCCAGCCTTAGAGCTGCAGTCAGCATGTTTTAGAGCAGAAGGAGCTGAGCAGATTAATATATAGTTTTATGGGAAAAGGTTCAGTAAAACAAGTATTTTATACATTTATGTACATACTCATGCTGGGCTTTGAAGTCCAGGAGGCGGTCCTATCAGTGATTGACAGCTCTCTCTGTATACACCGTCATAGAGGGAAGACTGCCATCACTGATAGGACCACCTCCCGGACTTCAAAGCCCAGAATGAGCAGGAATTTAAATGTATAAATTCTAAGTTTTACTGAACCTTTTCCCACAAAACTATATATTAATCTGCTCAGCATCTCCTGCTCTATAGCATGCTGCCTGTATCTTACATTGCATTTTCATGGTGACATTTTCAGATGAGTGTGCCCACTGCGGGAAAAAGAGTTGTACTGATGGAATTATGTTAGCATAAGACTACTTTTACACCAGCGTTTTTGCTGGATCTGGCAGGGTACAGTAAAAACACTTACGTTACTGATAATACAGCCGTCTGCATCCGTTATGAACTGATCCGGTTGTATTATTTTTAACATACCCAAGACGGATCCATCATGAACTCCACTAAAAGTCAATGGGGGACGGATCCATTTTTGATTGTGTCAGAGAAAACGGATTCGTCCCCATTGACTTGCACTGGGGGTCATGCCGGATTCGTCTTGCTCCTCATCCCAGGACGGAAAGCAAACCGCAGCATGCTGCAGTTTAATCTCTGGTATGAGAATGGAACGGAATGCATTTTGCAGCATTCCGTTCTGTTCAGTTACATTTGTTCCCCATCGACAATGAATGGGGACAAAAAGGAAGCGTTTTTTTTCCGGTATTGAGACCCTATGACGAATCTCAATACCGGAAAATATTAACGCTAGTGTGAAAATAGCCTAATTCAGCAGATGCAAGGTCGAGCAGAGACACATTGCATTATAAATCATCATCATTGTCACGAGTTGGAGGTCCCGCGAAAGACCTCCGCATCGTATCACAATAAACATGGGACCAGGATACGGACAAAACTGAGTTTATTGTACAAGCAAAGGCAGAAGCACAGGGAAAACAACCTCTATGCACCGTCCGCACAGTGGGAGAAACCCCCACTGCGCCACTGTCTAGCAATACTCCAGAGGGGCGTGACTAAGCAAACCCAGGTGTTCACTAGAGCCCCTGATGGTGGGGATAGACTTTGCTGCAGGGGTTGCCAGGGTCCACTCTGGAGCGTGAACTAGACAGTGACAACAGGAGCGAACGGACACAGGTACCGGAGGTACCGACGGTGCATAGTAATAAGACATAAAAGCAAACATAGGCAAATACATACTAGCAGGAGTTCCAGCAAGAACACAGGAGTGGCAAAGGGCAGAGAAGATCTTGCTCCACCAGTGACATACTGCGTGGCCTTGCCATTGCACTCTGCAGCAAGGAAGGCTGCAGCACAAGCTAGCGAACATGGAGCAAACACACAAACGAGGCTATGGTCACCAGCACCATGAGAGATGCTGCACGGGCAAAGCCCGCTGCACCAGCAGCAGGGAGGCTGCTCAGAGGGCGTGACCCAGGACAGGTACAAGACATAGCTCATAGCTACCAGCACCATGAGAGGTGCTGCACAGACGGTGCCCGCTGCACCAGCAGCAAGGAAGCTGCTCTGAGGGCATAGCATGTTCCCCCTCCGAGGAACGACAGACCCCCTTCCGGGGGAGACAGGAAACACAGCAAGGCAAGACATAACATAACAGGCAAACTAAGAACAGAGACACAGGAGTACGAACCACATCAAGCAATGAACGACAGGCAGTGCAACAACAATGAACAAGTAGGGGAACCTACAGAGAACAGACGGACACGGATCTCATGGGTCAGCAGCATGGGAGACAGTACACACCAGGAGCAGGACAGGACAAACACACACCAGGAGAGCTGACCCAGAACTGAGGAAACCTCAGCCTTCAAGACAGGTACCATGGGTGAATCTGAGAGGCCACACCCATGGAGCTAACAGACACACATGGGAGTTAACCCATACAAGACCACATACAAACACTGAAACGAAGCTGCAGGGAGGAACTGCAGCACACGAATGGACGGATGGTCACGGCCGGAAACAGCGGCCGTGACAATCATCCTGTGAAAGGAGCAGTGTCTATATTGGGAAATCATGCTCCCACACAGACTTTTTTCCGCAGTGGACATGCTTGTCTGAAATTAGCCTAAAAACACTCCATTGACTTAGGCCTCATGCACACGAACGTATTTTCATTCCGTGTCTGTTCCGTTTTTTTTGTGGACCATATACGGAACTATTCATTTCAATGGGTCCGCAAAGAACGAAAGGTACTCTTTGTGCATTTCCATGTTTCCGTTCCGCCAAAAATTAGAACATGTCCTATTATTATCCGCATTACAGACAAGGATAGGACTGTTCTATTAAGGACCAGCTGTACCGTTCCGCAAAATATGGAATGCACACGGATGTCATCCTTATTTTTACGGATCCGTTTTTTGCGGACCGCAAAATACATACGGTCGTGTGCATAAGGCCTTAGTATTAGGGTTCATTCACACGTTCGTTGTGTATTGCGGATCCGCAATACACTGGGCCGGCACCTCTATAGAAATGCCTATTCTTGTCCGCTATTGCGGACACGGGCGTAGGTAGCGGGGGGGATGGGGGGGGTCGGATCCCCCCCAAGAAATAATGCGGGGGGGACGGGTATGCAAAAATCCCCCCCAGCTTTCGCAGGGCAATGTGTGCGGCGGTGGCAGGGCACAGGGAGATGAACGCTTCCATTGTGGAAGCGTTCATCTCCATAGTCATCAGTATCGCCGTCCCCAGGACAGCGATACAGATGGCTGTGCTGCGGAGCAGGAGAGGGAGAGGCGTCTCCCTTCCCTGCTCCTCTGATAGGCTGCCGGCACTAGGCCGGCAGCCTATCAGATGTTGGTACAGGCGGCGCGATCATGTCATTGCGCCGTCTGTGAGCCGTACAGCGCGGAACACAGGCCGGAAGAGGCCTGCATCGCATCGCTGTGACGGATGGAGGTAAGTATAAGTGTCTTGTTTTGTGTGTGTGTGTGTTTTTTTTTTTTTTTAACCGGAGAAATGTGGGTGTGGCTTGAGGGTGGGCGGGGACACACGGGCCCCATAAGTGCTGTCCCCCCCAGATTTTTGGGGCTTCCTACGCCCCTGATTGCGGACAAGAATAGGACATGTATTTTTTTCGGGAGCTGCGGACCGGAAGATCGGGGACGTGCACCGGAAATGCGGATGCGGACTTTTATGGTGTGAGGACTTTAATTTTGTAATGAATCCCCTACTGGACCACTACTCCCCTCCCCCTCATCCCCGCTCATCATCCCACTCAGCCCATGTGCAACAGGTTTTTGAATCCCTATCCTTAGCTGACACATAGAGAGAACATAATGGCCTCCAAATGAGTTATACTTACTATTCTCCGGCCCATCAGCTATATACCCGTATTGATATGATCTTGGCCTCTACCTCTTGTTTGCTATACTTGCTATACTCTAGGCCAGGGGCATAGCTAACAGTTCATGGGCCCCGGTGCAAGAGTTCAGCTTGGGCCCCCCTTCCCTCAGTGCTTTGTGTGTCTTCTTATGCAGCACAAGGGTCTTTGGGCCCCCTCAGGCTCCTGGGCCCGGTAGCGACTGCTACCTCTGCACCCCCTATAGCTACGTCCATGCTCTAGGCACATTGTGTCCCCATGGTCTGATCATGATGTAGCTCTGACAGAGTTAGCTTTTTCGAGTTTGGGTTACACTCCATTTTCCTGGAGACTGAACGAGTCTCTCCTAACTCACCCTATTATACATGATCAGCTCCATTCTGAGCTGCAGACCTTCTTTACTGAGAATGTCTCTCCAGAGGTGGATCCCATGTTAGTGTGGCTCACTCATAAGGCGAATTATAGGAGTGGAGTGCTTTGGAATCTAAACTTGGTAGGTTGATCAAAGGACTCCGTTGCTCTACCTTCTCAAATCGATTAAGGACACTAAGTTACAATTGAACATGCTGCTTTCCCATAATACTGAAAAGTCTCTCCGATAAACTGCCTCTTAGGCCCCTTTCACACGAGCGAGTTTTCTGTGCGGGTGCAATGCGTGACGTGAATGCATGTCACCCGACTGAATCCTGACCCATTCATTTCAGTGGGTCTATGTACATGAGCGTTTTTTTTCACGCATCAGCTCTGCGTTGCGTGAAAAACGCAGCATGTTCTATATTCTGCATTTTTCACCCAGCCCTAGCCCCATAGAAGTGTACTGTAATACTTAAACCAAATAAAGACCCCCTGATGCCCTCTGATTACAGACTGATCTCACTCCTCAATCTAGATAACAAAATTTTCACTTCTATTTTGGCTTGCCGACTTAATCGGTTATTACCCGATCTTATTCATAAAGATCAAGTTGGCTTTATGCTGGGTATGGAAGTGCAGTATAACATTTGAAAAATCTTGAACTTACTTCAGTGAGATGGTGCTAGGTCAGCATATAAATGGACTGAGGAAGAGAGACGGGGCAAGGTGGTCAAGTTCCGAGCTGCAGCCAGAATTTGGTCTCTCACCTCTGGGTAATGAAACTTAAGTACGACATCCCTAGGGAGCTCAGAGGTTTGCGGTTTCCCCAAGGCCTGTATCAGCTTGTGGAAGTAGGGCCGCAAACAAGTAAGCAGGGTAGCGGACAGATTAGTGAAAGTCTCTGGGAGACCCCTGACCCTCAAATTGCCTCTGCGAGACCAATTCTCCAGATCTTCAATTTTCAGTTCAAGGGCAGTCAACTGGGCCGCATGGGAGTTGATGTCCTTCCTGTCAGCTCCAATGGCGTCTGAGATATCATCTGTCCACGTCTCTAGATCAGACACCCTTTTCCTAGGTCTTGGATTTGGCGGGTAAATTCCGCCACGGCCTGCGAGAGCTCAGTACGGAACAGGGAAGCAATGTTCTTGTATAAATGTGGATAGTTTAAGAGGCTAATAGGTCTCTTACTCTACTAGCAGTATTAGCCCTTGAAGAGACCTTTGGCAACATGGCTTGGGATTATCTTTCACAAGTTCTAGGCTCTATGGGCATCAGGGGATCTTTTTTGGAGGCAGTTCAATCTTTATATTTCACTCCTGAAGCTTACTTGGAACTTCCTGCTACTCATTTTTCACCCATTATGCCCTTGCAATGGAGCCCCTTGCTATTCACATCAGATCTAACCCTGATATTACTGGTCTTTCTGTAGGTAACATTGAGCATAAGCTGAATCGTTTTGCTAACTACCTCCTCCTCTCTCTCATTAAACCCATCCTGTCACTTCCATCCCTGTTGAAGGTGTTGGACTCTTTCTCCGCGGTCTTAGGGCTCTCTTTAGCAACCATTCCAATTATATCCCATATCTAGGAATATCATTGCCCAGTAGATTAGATATGGTATATAAAACTAATTATCCTACCCTCTTTCGCAAGATTAGAGAGGAGCTCCGAGACTGGAGCGCCCTTCCAGTTTCCTGGATAGGCAGGAATCACATTATTAGAATGGTGGTCCTCCCTAGACTTCTCTATCTATTTGGTACCCAGTATGGATCTGAAGGCTTTGCAAGCGGATGTCTAAATTTGATTGGCGCAAATGTTTCTGACACATCTAGAACCAAAGGCCCATCTGTGGATTTCTTTGGAGCGATCATTCTTTGCCCCGTATACATGGAAGGACCTGATTTGGCCCCGACCCCCATTGCCGTCAATTGTCCACTCAAGGTCCCATTATTCGTTGCTGCTCTGACGATCAGTCAGATTTAAATGCTTCTTATAGTCTGATAACTCTCTGTTAGCATTTTTTTCAGGTAATCCAGCTTTCCCTCCTGGACTCCAAGCACAAACAAGGGCTTGGTGGACTTCCCATAAGTTATGTTCCTTACACAGCTTCCTATGCAGAGGTAAACTTATCTCTATTGCTGACTTTAAGGAAAAACGTGATCTTCCTACTAGGGAGCTGTTCAGCGCTAACCAGGTTTTTTCTTTTCTACGCTCTCTACAGCCAATGCCACTTTTGATTATACACCCTTTAAACATTCTATAGTTTACTCTTAATTTCAATTCTTTTTTTTTTAACAATAATTTTTATTGAGATTTTATGATAGGTATAAATAATATACTTGAAGGACAAATATAAAGTATGAGTACAGCAGAGTTATCATACATAATGAAAAAGATACAAATCTGCAAGGTACAGTTTACTCTTTATGCAAGGGCTCTTTCACACTAGCGTTTTTGTTTTTCGGCATAGAGATCCGTCGTCGGGGCTCTATGCCGGAAAAATCCTGATCAGGATCATCCCGATGCATTCTAAATGGAGAGAAATCCGTTCAGGATTCATCAGGATGTCTTCCGTTCAGGAACTTTAAAACTTGCGGTCACACAACGCTTTACTACAATAATGTGTTTTACTTCTGGTAATTGAGAGAGCTGTATTTGTGTTTATATCTTCATCCATATATGGACTGATCATTTACAGTTGTTTTCATTATATGTTAGATTTTATGCAAGTTCAAATATATTCAGTGAATCACCCAGCATATCAGTTTGAACCCACTTGGCAAACCATCTAATATATGGGTTCGATTTGGTGAATCACTTTATATATGTGGGTATTATTAACATACCATCTTTGCGACTTTTTCAGCCATCTATTAGAAGCTGAATATCTAGATTGATTATCATCGCTATACCCACGTGGGATTTCATTTATTTATAATATTGAAGCTCCAATTTATGTATTATGTATTGATTTTTTATACTATTTTTAGAAAGCTCATTGCAGAGACATATAGTTGAGTGCCCGTTACCTTCGTCTTTATAATCATTCATTTGACCCTTCTTCTGATCTGTCAGAAGGAAGGAAAAATGAGACGCACAACGGATCCTGTCTGTGTAGCAGCTGTAAGGCTTGTATGGTCCCATCAGAATTGGCTTATGATTTGGTAGCAAAAGCAGGTATGGGTGCAAAACACAGAAGACATGCAAATATTCCAGTCACGTGTTATCTCTGTTTTGGTCCACTCCTGTTTTTTTTTTTGGCTTTAGCAATACTGATGGATTACTGCCCAAATGCTGACTGAGTGAACGCAGATGCTCAACAGACAGAATCTGTTTTTTGGGGGGTTATTGTTCTGATGGATCAAAGGAAGGGCAAAATAATCAGTGACGTCAACACAAACTTACTGCTGACACCATCTCCACTCTGTCAGGGGGACTCTACTTGTATAAGCGTTTAATAGAACAGGTTCTGTAGACATCTATGTGGAATCAGCTGATGACGGTGTAAAAGGAGTGCGCTCTTTCACACTATAGTAGGATCTTGGGCCTCCGCACGGTTCTTTATACCTGGCGCTAACATCGACCTGTAATGCTAAGTTCACACTTGAGTTATTTGGTCAATTTTGGCCCCGTAACTGCCCAAATAAGTGAGGTGTGCAGTGATTCTAAGAGTGACGCCTGTCATCTGCGTGCTATACTGACTCACAGTATTTCACTACCACAGCAGACTCCCTATGCGTGTTACTGCAAGGCACAGTGTTCTACACCACTATACAGGCACTCTGCAGCCAGGAAATAGCTGTTTTTAACGCGATTCGACGCAAATAAATTTGGATTGAATCAAATCTTTTCAGGAAATTCGGCGAACTGGCCAAATCGAGTTTTGAGAAATAATAATATAAAAGAAATATATAGAAGTGATATCTCCCAATCGATGAGGCTCAAAAGATGACTAGTAATTAAAATCTCATTTTTCATACTATGGTGTTCCATAATTCTTGTTTCTTCTTAACAGATCTGATGTAACCTGGATGTGAGAAAAAAGTTTAAACCTCCTCTCTTGGACTTACCTAAGCCTACCATCTTCAGGGCAGTGTAGGAACCTGAAGATTGTTAACTTAGGTAAGTCCAAGATATGTGGTTTGTCAGTGTTAGGTACCCATCTGCGGAAGCTACCTTGACAACTGGTAGATGGGCCCGACACATGTTTGATCAAAAATGTGCACTGAGCGCTTCCATTTTTCATTTAGAGTAAGTTTAATACCATTTTTATTTAGAATGATCCCCAGTTCTCAGTTCTGTAGTATGTGTAATGTTGTGCAGCCATTTTTTATTATCAACCATGTTTGACTTATGGATATGCACATGTGAGTATGTATATGAATGTGCTAGTCTAAATTTTCTTGGGTTATAGTTTAGACCACCTTCTGGTAAATGTTGATAATTCCTTTTTAAACCCCAGTCCCTGTCCCTTCGTTACTGGGAATCAGTGGGAGTCACATTAGAAGGTAACAAAAGGTTGGAGCATAACTAAAGGTGGAATTCCCTTTTAATGTCCCCTAAAGGTGGCCACATACATTAGATAGATGTTGGTTGACGATCTCACCATCGGACATGTGTCTGTCCCTGTGTGTGTGTCTCTCTCTCCCTGTGTGTGTGTCTCTCTCTCCCTGTGTGTGTCTCTCTCCCTGTGTGTGTCTCTCTCCCTGTGTGTGTCTCTCTTCCCTGTGTGTGTCTCTCTTCCCTGTGTGTGTCTCTCTCTCCCTGTGTGTGTCTCTCTCTCCCTGTGTGTGTCTCTCTCTCCCTGTGTGTGTGTGTGTCTCTCTCTCCCTGTGAGTGTGTCTCTCTCCCTATGTGTGTGTCTCTCTCTCCCTGTGTGTGTGTCTCTCTCCCTGTGCGTGTGTGTCTCTTCCCGTGTGTGTGTGTCTCTCCCTATCTGTCACCATCACCATGCCCACAGTGTTCCAATATCTTGACGCAGTTGCATCAGGACGTACTGTGCGGGGCAAGAAGAAGAAGATGGAAGAGGAGGCAGCGCCACCAGCATGGAGTCCGTGGGAGAGACACAGAGAGGCACAATAAGGACGGGTAACACTACCACATGATCTACACTAGTGTTATCTGTGGTTTTACATAGGACTGTAGGTAACACTACCACATTATCAGCACTAGTGTTATCTGTGTTTTTTACATAGGACTGCAGGTAACGCTACCACATTATCAGTACTAATGTTATCTGTGGTTTTGCATAGGACTGCAGGTAACACTACCACATTATTAGCACTAGTGTCATCTCTAGTTTTACATAGGACTGCAGGTAAAACTACCAAATTGTTAGCACTAGTGTCATCTCTGGTTTTACATAGGACTGCAGGTAACACTACCACATTATTAGCACGTGTCATCTGGGGTTTTACATAGGACTGCAGGTAACACTACCACATTATCAGCAATAGTGTTATCTGTGGTTTACATAGAACTGCAGGTAACACTTAAATACATTATTAGCACTAGTGTCAGCTGTGGTTTTACATAGAACTTCAGGTAACACTACTACATTTTCTGTACTCGGAGAGTTATCACTGTATAAGGCCCTTTGCAGACGAGCGTGTCCGGATTATGTTCGGATGCGTTGCGAATGCATTCAGTGAAAACTGCGCAATTTCCGAAACAAAGTTATACAGTTTTGTTTGCGATCGCATTCAGTTCAGTGTTTATCGCGAGGGTGCAATGCGATTTACTCCGTTTTGCACGCAAAAATTGAATGTGTACAAACCACATCTCTTAGCAACTATCTGTGAAAATTTTCACGCAGCCCTTTTCACTTCTATGGGGCCAGTGTTGCGTGAAAATCACAGAATATAGAACATGCTGCAATTTTCACGCAAAAGTGATGCGTGAAAACCACCGCTCATGTACACAGAACTATTTAAATGAATGGGTCCAGATTACGTGCGGGCGCAATGCGTTCGCATCATGCATTGCACCCGCACGGAATTCTCGCTCGTGTGAAAGTGGCCTAAGGGGGCCCATTGAGACTTTATCGCCCAAGAACCCACATAAACCGGGAGCTGGCTCTGATCAGTGAAACAAGGATGCAACATGGATGGCATTCATGTTGCATCAGATGCTTTCATGGACCCATAGACTATGGGCGTGATGTATCCGTAAACACAGACAAAATAGAGCATGTATTCGTGCGAAAAACATAGACCCATGAACCGTGCTAAAAAATGAAAGAACGCGAACAGCACACGTGCGTGGAACACAGACGTGTGAATAAGGCTTTATTCCTCTTTTCTGGAGGCTCCAATTCTAGTTTTGGCTCACAACCACTGATGGAAATAATGACCAAACACTGACGTGAATGAGGCTTCAAAGTTCTTGCTCCTGCAGTGCCATCCCATGGTCCTTAACCGTCTTTGTTTGCATCCTGACAACAATAGCATGCCATACCAGACCAATTTGGCCAATCATTCTACTTGTAAGCGCGTCAGACCTTAATCTTTATGACCCTGAGCGGTATACGTGGCTCCCCACTGTTGGAAGGCGGACACGGAATCAGGCACTAACAATTGTACAGTAACTTAACCCCTTAGGTACCAGCCTGTTTTGGCCCTAAATGACAAGGAGATGTTTTTTAATTTTTCATTGTTGCCTTCTAAGAGCTCTAACTTTTTTTATTTTTCCATCTATATAGCCATATGAGGGCTTGTTTTTTGCTGGACATGTAGTTTATAATGGTGTCATTTTGGGGTACGTATAACTTACTAATTAAATAAAAACTTTCTGGGAGACAATAGCAAAAAAACAGCAACGTTTTTATATTATAAATTGAGCGATGTTCATTTTTCGGGATAAATAACACAATAGCTTTATTTTCTGGGTCAGTACAATTATAGCAATACCAAATACATATAATTTTTTTTACGTTTTACTATTTTTGCGCAACAGAAAACCCTTTTTATTCCACTTTTTTGGTAGCAAATAAGCAAAAAGAGCAATTCTATACACTATATGCAAACAATTACATGATAATTGCATAGCGCTGGTCGTTATTGACGCGGTGATACCAATTGTTTCCATTGAAAAGGACTTTTTTGTTTAATACATTTTAAAAAACTTTTTTTAAACATTTAACAGTTTGACAAGGGGACTATAATAGGCAATGTTTTGATCACTTCCAAAATACTTTGCGCTACTTCTGTAGTATAATGTATTTTAATGTCAGTTTTATACTGCCATTTACCAGAAGGCTGTGTCAGAAAGGTGCGGTATGCCTGTCTGTACTGACATCGGCACCCTGCGATCTTATTACGGGGTGCCGATGGGAGACAGAGGTAGTCAGCTCCCTCTGTAACCGTTTACATGCCGCAGTCGCTATTGCCCACGGCATGTTAGATGGCCAGGATCGGCTCTCCTGCCGAACCAGGCTGTTAAAGCAGACACGCTGCTCTCACGAGGGGGCCAAGTCCCTCACTCTCTGCTGCACAGGATACTAGTGCAGCGCCTAGACTGGGTACATCCTAAAAAGGAGCCAGTCGAGTCTAATGCCTCTTAGTGGTTGTTTTGATGGTCACTAAGGGGTTAAAGAAGGAGAACTTTACTTGACCCACATGGGGAAACAAGCTTATGGTTACAAAAATCTTTTGATAGGCAACAGGCTTATTGGTTACAGACAGAAGTGAGTGCACAATCAGAGGCAACAGGTTAATTAGGTACGCTGTCTCTTTAAGGGAAAACAGGTAAATATTACACAGTCCCTTTAAGAGGCAAAACGTATTCTCCATTTGGGCTTAGTTGAACCCAACTGTCTGAGCAGTGACAGTCTGGCCCTGGTCTCCTCAGAGTAGCAGCAATAAAGATGGCTGAATCTGCAGTTATCAGTAGGGTTGAGCGAACTTGTATTTTAAGTTCGGCGTCCAAAGTTCGGGTCGGGGTTATTGAAGAATCCCGTTATGGATTCCGCTACCACGGACCATAATGGAATTTTGAATCCATAAGGGGATTCTTCGATAACCCGAACTTTGGACGCAAACTTAAAATACTAGTTCACTCAACCCTAGTTATCAATTCAGCACAGCATCCACTCCACATGGGGCAGCACTGCACAATCTGCACAGTCTTCAACACTTGATCATAGTTTATGCTGTCTTCATCCTATCTTTCCACAGGCATGGTGCCTACTCTTCTCAGTCGTGGTACGATCTTCTTCACCGCACACTGTACTACTCACAGTCTTATGCCTTATTCACACAGCCAGTGTTCTGTCAGTGATTTCTAGTGTTGAGCATTTTAATGCAATACATTTTAATGCTGTATGGAGACAGGTCTCCATACAGCAGTAAAACGAAGTGTCTGAACTAATTGACTTCGGCTCTATGATCCGAAGCTCAATTCGCTGAAGTCTAGTGATTTCCTAGTTTTGGCTCAATCACTGATGTAAGTCACTGACGTGTGAATAAGACATTACATAGTGTTACAGACTGCAGGCTGGCAGTTTTTGGTAAATGGCCTGTTTGGCGTATGCAGCTG
Source organism: Bufotes viridis (assembly GCA_033119425.1). Lineage (NCBI taxonomy): Eukaryota > Metazoa > Chordata > Amphibia > Anura > Bufonidae > Bufotes > Bufotes viridis. The sequence continues at coordinate 67,082,922 of CM065591.1, forward strand.
ATATCACTATTAGAGATGAGCGAATTTCATATTTTTACATTCGTTCACGCTTCGTTTACTGGTTAAAGGTGAATTGCCTTATGGATTTCGTTACCACAGACCATAACGCAATTCTATGACGGAATGCATAACCGTCATAATAGAAGTCTATGGGCTGCAAAACGGATCGGGGAGTCCTCTCCTGCATAACGAAAACGGGATGGATCCGTTATGCAGCTCATTCCGTCATAGAATTGAGTTATGGTCTATGGAAATGGAATCCATAACGCAATTCACCTTTTACCAGTAAATGAAGCGTAAATGAATTTTTATAACCTGAAATTCATTCATCTCTAATCACTATATATGGGCTAGGCAGAATCTTTCTACCCCTCAGCTCTAGCTCCTCTGCCACAATCCTAGCTATCTCTAAAGGGGCCCCCTGCTTCAGTCCTGGAAGATTCTTGAACAGTCAGGACTCCAGTGTTATTGGAGAGTGGGGAATTTCCTAGCTTAGGAGTCCCTGCTCTGACTCCAGATATGGCTGTGTCTATGTATGGAGTCAGTGTTACGAACATGAAAGGGGTATTCCTAAGCATGGTCACTATGCTTGGCTACACCCTGTGTATATTAGACTCTATTTTTTAAATGTTTCTGTGGGGATTCGAACTCACAACCATCTACATTAGAGTACTTTCACACTAGCATTATTATTTTCCGGCATAGAGTTTCGTCGTCGGGGCTCTATGCCGGAAAAAAAGCGCTTCAGTCACATCCTCATGCATTCTGAATGGAGAATTATCGGTATTATCTCCGTCCAAAATTCCGGAACACATGCCGGAATGCCGGATCTGGCATTTTTTCCCATTGGAATGTATTAGTGCCGGATCTAGCATTCAAAATACCACAGTGCGCAGACCGGTAAAAATGTGAAAAAAATATCTGTTTCTTCGCATGACAAGCGGAGAAACGGATCTGTTCTTGCAATGCATTTGTAATTCAAATGCTTTCAGTTTGCATACAGATTGAGGGATCCGGCAGGCAGTTCCGGTGATGAAACTGCTTAAAGGCAAGAACCTTAACCACTGAGCTATAGAGCTCAATGCTAAGTCATTGCTGAAAAACCTTATAGAAGTTTCTCTTGTATTAGGTATGCATATACAGCAGAAGTATCATTTTATATATTTTTTTAGTAATTGTAAAAAAAAATGTATGGCAGAAAATAAATATGTAATTACTAAAAAAAAATATATAAAAAGATACCTCTGATATATTAAGAATGCATAATTCAGGGGAAACTACTACTTAGGTTTTTAACCATAATATATTTTTAATAGTTTAACATGGAGTTTTATAGAACAGTGGTTAAGGTTCTTGCTTTAATATAGACGGTTGTGAGTTTGAATCTCCACAGAAACATTTTAAAAATAGAGGCTAAATAAAACTTAAATATGTAGGGTGTCCCCAACAGTGAAAAGTCTGAATTTATTGGAAAAAAAAATTGGAGCAAAATGTAAAATATGATCAAATAACACCCATATAAACCCACACCAACCTTTTTAACTTGTGTAATCAGTAATTTTTGTTGGGAAAGGTGGCAATCCTAACTGCGCCCCCGCTCAGGACATCTATAGGCTTGAAGAAGATGGCCAATTCTTGCGTGCGCTGACGTGTGACATCACCACGTCATCACGCTGGGCGCATTTGAATTACTGTACCATGTTTTCTTCAATCAAGATGGCCGCAACGGCCTCTCTGCAATCAAATAGATGAGGTTTGTTTTTTGTTTCAACCCCTGATTAACCCCCTGATAGGCTGAATGTGATTCTCTGATGCCTCGATCAGTGTTGAACGCGGCATCTGAGTAGTTAAATGGGGGAGTGGTGCGCAATCGCCATTCCCCATCATTGAACTAGCTCCATACAAAGGAATGCGATTTGTTACAAAGTAATTCACAAATTGAATTTCTTGTTGAAGTTCGGCGAAGCAGCCGAATCAAATTTTTGAAAACTTGGCTTATCACTACTGATGATCTATAATGAGGATAGGTCGTCAGTTTCAAAATCTCGGAATACCCCTTTAAGATTTCAGTTTTTTTATGGATAGAAGAATATTTTAGGTTGTTTAGCCTTAACCACAATAAAATAAAATATCATCCTACACGTTATCACGTTGGCTCTACGAGGGGTGTTCAATAACTTATCTACCTGAATATGAAAAAAAAAGTTCTGACAAAATTGAATTTACTATTTTTCAATATAATCCCTCGTGACCTCAACACACTTATTCCACTTCGCCTCCAGTGATAAGATGCCCTCAGAATAGGAGGAGACTTCTTGCTGATGCAGGAACCCTCTTACCACCTGTTTGACTGCATTATCATCAGGAACTCGTTGCCCATGAAGTAATTTCTTCAGGTTCTGAAAGAGAAAGTAATCCCTGGGAGCCAGGTCAGGACTGTAGGGAGGATGGCTAAGCTCCACGGGTCCGCATTCCCAGATAGCAGCTTGTGATTTGTGAGACTTGTGAGCTTGCACATTGTCGTGAAGCAGCAACACACCTGCAGACAACTTCCCTTGGTGTTTCCTTTTGATTGTCTCACATAATGCCTTCTATATTGAAGCAAAGGTGTCTCCAATTATTGTTGTCTTGTGGGTGCATTAATTCTAGTAATAAAATGCCTTCTGTATCCCCAAAAACGGTTGATCTATTCAGCTGACTGCTGTGTAAAAAAATTATTTGGAGTTGGTGAAGCTGCTATGGGGCCCATGGAGAAAGGGGGCCTGGCCCTGGAGGAAAGCCCTGCCCCCCAAGTACACTTACATAGTTAGCTGTGAAAACCTAGAAAGCTGTGCAGAAGGACATGCGATGATGTCATCGTCATGTGATCAGGGCAGGGAGATGAAGCTCAGCCATGGAGAGGAGAATGTAGTGTAACTACATGGGGAGGAACTTCTGTGTGTGCCTGAAGGAGAGGTGAGTGGTGTCCTGGGATTGCCCATAACATCCTGATACTGGGAGTTGTAGTATTGTCCTACTGTATTCCTCTCCATGTCATGTTCACTGATGCCCTACAATAACTGTCATAACGGCATGCTGGGAGTTGTAGTTCTCTCCTCTTATAATATCCACTGATTCTGTATAACAGTCTGGTAATGCTGGGGGTTGTAGTTCACTCCTCTTGTACCCTCTCACTGTACGGTCAACTTGTGTTCCATAATAACAGCCTGGACATTCTGGGAGTTGTAGTTCTCTCCTCTTTTACCCCTCCATGTATTGCCCACTAATTTTAACCTGTTTTACACTGCTGGCAGTCGTTCCAGCAGGCTGTTCCAGTAGACAGCAGCTCACCGGAGCTCTCTGGATCTGGGATTGCTGGAGGTTACAGGAATGTCCGTTGGTCCATTGCACCCAGAGAGCTCTAGGAGGCCATTTTCTGCTGGAATTACTGCCACCAGTGTGAAACAGGCCTAAACTGGTCGACTTGTAGTTCTCTTTTCACTATTACAATGTTCTGCAGCAGCTGCGGTGTATATTAGGCTGCACTAGTAACGTTCCCTGTTCTGCTCTATCATAGGTGCACAGCAACGAAAATCACAGTACTGCCAGATCTGGTGCATCCGGATATGGGGGCCCAATTCAGATTCTTGCAATGGGGCCCAGTGATTTGACCACCTTCGGCTTCCATTGCATGGACTCTTGTTTGGTCTCTTTCCGGACCTGTAAAGGGAACCTTACTTACCTGCTTCCTAGAGCTGGCTTCCCACCCCTTTTCCCGGCCGTGGTGGTGACTGAATCCTCTTGCGTCATGTGACCATTTGTAATGACGTAATGAACTCTGGTCACCACCACGGCTAGTAATTGGCGGCAGGGGGCATCAATTCAGATGTTTTCAGTGAGGGAGCCCAGCAGAGGCCAGAAGGAGAACGAATGGAGGCCAGCGCTAGGAAGCAGGTTAGTAAGCTTCCCATTACAGGTTTGGCCATTTAGGGAGGTTTGCCAGTCCCCCCTTCCTATTAAAGGGATTCCCCAGAAATTCAATATTGATGGCCTGTCCTCAGGATAGATCATCAATATCTGATCAGTGGGGGTCTGACGGCCTTGCACCCCCACGATCAGCTGCTGTAAAAGATTACTGCACGCTGGTGAGTACTGCATCTTTCTCCCAGTATGCCAATCACAGTGCCTTACTGTACATTGTATAGTGGCTGTGCTTGATATTACAGCCCAGGCTCATTCACTTGATCTGCACATAGGCCATGAGACCAATGAACGTGTTTTACTGGCTTAGAAAGATGCCCCGGTGCTCACTAGGGTGCGACGGCATCTTCAAACAGCTGTCTGAGGGGGGTGCCAGAAGTCGACCCTCTGCTTATCTGATCTTAGTGACCTATTCTGAGGATAAAGTCATAAATATTGTTCTCTTGGATAATACCTTCAATATTTAGCCATAGATAGAAGATAGACATATATACCTGATGTATGACCTTTCACTGCCCTGAAGGCAGGACATTTGTCAAGTGTGCTCTACTCAATTATCTGGTCAGCCATTTACAGCATAAGGGTACATTCACACGACCTTATAAATGGATCCGCATCCGGTCCGCAATTTTGTGGAATGGGTGCGGACACATTCATTTCAATGGGGCTGCAAAAGATGTGGACAGCACACCCGAAAAAAATATGGAGCATTTCCTATTCTTGTCCATGGTTGCGGACAAGAATAGGAATCCTCTATATAGCGCTGGCATTGTGCAGTCCGCAAAATGCGGAACGCACACAGCCAGTATCCGTGTTTTGCGGATCCGCAATTTGTGGATCGCAGAACACTTACTGTCGTGTGAATGCACCCTAAAGCTTATCAGCCAAATACTCCAATGATTGAATATTAAAGGCTATGTACACCTTTGGGAGTAATTTTTAATTCTTTTTGTATTGCATTGTACTCATTTTGAGCTAAAAACCATTTTTTCAATTGGTCTTTATTAACAATATGAAATCATTTTTTTTGTACAAAGCTGAGATGTAGCTGCCTGTGGATTTTCTGTGTTTTCCGTCATTTGGGGAGCAGACGGGTTCCTTATCTCTGCTCTCTGACCTTATAAACACTCATCAAAACTCAATCCTTATCTTACTGATAAGAATGTGCCTTAAATAAGTGTTTATGACCTCTCAGTAATAAACTGAGAAAGTTTATTAGATGACCGGCACAAAGTGAAAGTACCAGTCACACAGTTGGAAAAACAGTTAACCCTTTGTGACAGAATGGCTCAATATTTTTAATAAAGGCCACTTAAAAATATGATTTTTAGCCAAAAATGAGTGAAATGCAATCAGGAACAAAAATTGCCTCCAAAGGTGTACACAGCCTTTAAGGATCCTATGGGGATCTAAGTCGAGTTTACTAGAATTGTGGAAGGTACAAGTTTGCGGTTCTAATACTAAAATGTGTTAAGACTTTCAGCTCAAAGGAAAAAAAATCCAGGCGTTCAATTCAGATTTACATCACGGCCCTCAATACTTCTGTACCTATTGTACAACAAACAATCCCATGTCAAATTAAATTCCTTTACCGAGCACTATACTCCAAAATAGAATTAAGTGCATTTGTAGCCAAGAAGCCAACGAGAAGCCAAGAGGGAGAGTGTTTTTTCCTAAAGCGACACAATCATTCAATTTCATTAATTTTACTAAAAGAAAAAAATATTCCTTGAATGTTTTTTTTTTATTAGAAGCATAAAACAGTGTATGGTATAAAAGGAAAGTAGTACGTGCGTCTTTTCTATTGTAATGACAGTGGCCATTTGGGATTTTCAGCAATGAGGTAACGTGTCCTTTCAGCCAAGTTAAGACCTTATGTAATCAGCCCCATTGTCTCTCTTAGGATAGCGCATTATATTAGACTGACTCGGGTACTCCATTTCTGTATTGATCAGGGGAGGCATTGTTTCTTGACGGCCTCACATTTCCATAAGAATGCCTGGTTTCTTAATACCCCATTCATCTCTGATTGCTCACATATGGCATAAGCTCACCTGCTGGGGCTGAACGCGTTTCAGCAACTGTTCTAGGTTTTGCTCCTAAGAGCCGGTGGTCTCATTTAATCAATGTTCTTTCTGTAACCTGGATTCAGCATTCCACCGCCATATGTGCTCCGTGATTCAGCCACCCGTACAGTGAAAGAAAATGAATTGAAAATATGTTTGCCTTTTTCTTGCTGCTTTTTACCAAGCTGTAAAGCAGCACAGTCACAGTGTATGCATCAGGGTGAAATAAGAAAGCAAAAATCCTTATTTAAAGGGAATCATTTTTTTTCTTCCAGTTAAAACCAGATAGAGACACATATCCTTTTTTCTAATCTGTTTTTGTTTTCTGATGGCAGATTTTTTAAAATTCTATTTCTTGAATATTATTATGGGGGCGGCCATCTTGCCTGGGCTGTTGTGAACAGAATTTAGAGATATTGCTTTACAGCAGCCACCATGCGCCATATACACAATGGACAGGGTGCAAGATGCAGCAAATTTGGTATATACAACACCTTAAAGGGAATCTGTCACCATGATTCTGGAGTATTACCTGCAGTAATACATGAGTAGCGCTGCATATATGGAGTGATTTTTCTAAAAACCTTCCTACTGACCCCCATTCCCCCGCTGTCAGCGCTCAGAGCTGTACTGAAATACATTGCATCAGGACTCCTATACGCACAGGAGTCCTCTCCATTATTTTATATAGAAGTGAATGGAGCGATGGCAGCACTTTCAATGGGACTTCCGAAAATAGTCGAGCATGCTGGTTGGCTATTTTCTGCACTCCCAAAGAAATTTATGGTGGACAGCCACGCATGCACAGTGCTCCCTCCGGCACTTTACAGGCTCCATTCTAAATATAGGTGGGACCTGCACCTAGCAGACCTTATCTAAGATGGGAATACCTCTTTAAAATTTGCTACAGCTGTTCAGAAAACTCAGACATGGGAGAGATACCCATTAATTCAGAACTTCAATTTAGGAGAACCTACACATATGAGGAAAAGTATTTACAGCAATTTACTTTAGCCGATATCTATATTGTCAGAATTTCCTCTATTGTTTCCTTCATTGCCCAAAACAATTCTGATAATAGGGCGAGTAAGTGGCTTCATGGTTTCTAAGCTATCCATTAGGGATGAGCAAACTGAAGTCAAATGAATTGACTTCAATCCGAATTTCAGGAGAAATTTGATTCGCCACAAAGCCGAATTTCCTTGTGCTTCGTGGTGACAAATCTATTTTTCCTGAAATGGCGGTGAAAAAAAAAAACATACTCACCTTATTCATTTGCTCACGGAGACGCCATTGCGGCAATCTTGATTGAAGAAACTGCGCAAAATCCCGCGCCACCCATCTGGTTGTACAGTGCACCTATATACTTCAATAGTGCCCCCACATTGTTCAATAATGCAATCATCTCATTCTTTAGTGCACCCATCTAGTTCTACAGTGCATTCACCTAGTTCTATAATGTACCCAGCTAGTTTAGTAGAGCACCCATCTGGTTCAATAATGCACCCATCTGATTCAATAGTGCACCCAACTAGTTCAATAGTGCACTCATCTACTTCTATAGTGCACCCATCTGGTTCTACAGTGCATTCACCTAGTTCTATAATGCACCTCTCTGGTTCAATAGTGCACCCATCTGCTTCAATAGCGCACCTATCTGCTTTAATAGCGCACCTATCTGCTTCAATAGCGCACCCATCTGCTTCAATAGCGCACCCATCTGGTTCAATAGCGCACCCATCTGGTTCAATAGTGCACCCATCTGGTTCAATAGTGCACCCATCTGGTTCAATAGTGCGCCCAGCTAGTTCAATAGTGCACCCATCTGGTTCAATAGTGCACCCATCTGGTTCAATAGTGCACCCATCTGGTTTAATAGTGCACCCATCTGGTTCAATAGCGCACCCATCTGGTTCAATAGTGCACCCATCTGGTTCAATAGTGCACCCATCTGGTTCAATAGTGCGCCCAGCTAGTTCAATAGTGTGCCTAACTAGTTCAATAGTGCACCCATCTGGTTCAATAGTGCGCCCAGCTAGTTCAATAGTGTGCCTAACTAGTTCAATAGTGCACCCACATGGACCTTCATAGCTCCGTAACCATGCAGACAGGTAGACAGATGTAGAAAAACCTATGCTGGTGAAGACCATGTACATCCTTAAAGGAGTTCTGTGGGACCTTTATATTAATGGCCTATCCTTATCTCAATTGACCTCTATGGCTGAACTCATATTGACTCCTTACCCTCAACATCCAGACTCCTAAAATCAATTTTAGGGATCTCTCTAAAGAAAAAAACCTATTACATTGTGTCTAACCTTATTAGTTCGTTAACTGCCTGGGATCAACTGAACTATCAATTTATTGGAAAACCTCCGATTGGGACTACATATGTCTCAAATGAAATAGTAGATTGACAGTGTCATTTATGGATTTTTCAGAATTACAAAATTACCTAATTAGAACATTTTAAAGAGGTTCTTCTGGATTTTTATACTGTATATTGATAGCCTATCCTTAGGATAGGTCGTTACTATTAGATCAGTGGGAGAACCAACCCTGGACCCCTGCCCATCACGGGCGTAGGAACCGGGGGGGACGGGGGGGACAAATCCCCCCCAGGAAATAATGCGGGGGGGACAGGTATGTAAAAATCCCCCCCAGCGGCAGCACAATGTGTGCGGCGGTTGCGGGGCACAGGGAGATGAACGCTTCCATTGTGGAAGCGTTCATCTCCACAGTTATCTGTATCGCCGTCCCCAGGACAGCGATACAGATGGCTGTGCTGCGGAGCAGTAGAGGGAGAGGCGTCTCCCTTCCCTGCTCCTCTGATAGGCTGCCGGCACTAGGCCGGCAGCCTATCAGATGTTGGTACAGGCGGCGCGATGACGTCATCGCGCCGCTCTGTGAGCCGTCACAGCGGGACACAGGCCGGAAGAGGCCTGCATCGCATCGCTGTGAAGGATGGAGGTAAGTATTAGTGTCTTGTTTTGTGTGTGTGTGTGTGTGTGTGTGTGTGTTTTTTTTTTTTTACTGGAACCACTGGCCCATAAGGGGGGTGGGGGTAGAGAGAGATTTTTGGCACTTGGGGGGGGCGGAAAAATATGTGGGTGTGGCTTGAGGGTGGGCGGGGACACGGGCCCCATAAGTGCTGTCCCCCCCAGATTTTTGGGGCTTCCTACGCCCTTGCTGCCCATCAGCTGTTTTTAAGTAGCCCCAGAACAGTAACTTGGCACCAGAGCTGCACAAGTCAGTCCACTGTGTAGCGGGCAGTGCTGGTTACTGTAGTGCTGCTCAGATTGAATTGAATGATGTGAATAGAAGAAGCTCTGCAGTAACCCTTACCCTGCTCAACTAAATGTAAGCAGCCTCCCACCAAACTGATATTGATGACTTATCCTATAAAAGTCTCAGAGAAGCAAATCTATAAATGACATTGTCATTCCACTATTTCAGCTGAGACATCTGTAGTCCCAGAGGTGATTGCAGGCTTTCCAATAAGTTCAGATAAGGTTGGCCCAGACAGTTTGGACACAGTGTAATATGTTTCTTTTTTTCCTTGGGGAGATCCTGAAAATTGATTCCAGGAATATGGATGTTGCAGGTAAGGAGTCTATTTGAGTCCAGCTAGGTGGTCAGTCAATGGAGCGGAAAGAGCTGAATCATATTTGCAAAGATCAGTCCTAATCCTCCTGTTGTGTGTGAAGTAAACATATAGATCGCTCCCACTATGGCTACCGGCTGAGAGAAATCGAAGTGTGTTCGCTTGAAAGACTCGGGGAGCTATCGCTTATTGGAAGACGATGGACCTAATATAATTAGCAAGCCATGAGTGTAAGGGAATTTTTAGAAAGCAATATGTCTCCACTCTTCAGTCATGGTGGTGATAGGACTTTTTTATTTCCTTACCTGGTAGTACTTCATACACAAGAAGCGACTGGAACGGGGTGGAATGGGAAAGATGAGATGGGAACTTTAAAGTGTCTTCTTCTAATAACCTTATTGGGAGGCTTTTATGAAAATAAATGAAATTATTAAAGAGTGGCAACCATCAAATATCTGTGAAGAGTATCTCAAACTTTGTAAAATACCCTAAAAAATGTTGAATTCCCCATAGTTTCTTTGTCAGACTCATCCCCAGGCTACCCACTAGTGTATAATCTGCTGCCATGTTCAGACAACAACTAGCATATTAGATTGATGTCAGCAAAACCTGCAGTTTTCATCAGGATAAGCCGACCTTCTAATGTGTAGGGGGGCTCCCAACTCATACGGAAGACATCAAGGAGAGAAGGATTGGACAGCTGTTGAAATCTGTTTTCTCTGGGAGGTAAGCCACCACCGGTCCCAAGTTATCTGTGCGCAAGCCCTGCCCAAAAGTGGGCATTTCGGGACGTTTCTGGATCTTCCCAAGCGCAAGGCTAAAATGTCTTGATTTTGATACTTTAAATGTTGCTAAGTATGTGTCTGTCAGCCGCTTACTCCCCATTCTGAACACATGTATACTTGGCCAAGCTGAGCCTACGTGTGTATAATGGAGGAGTCAGGAAAGATAGCTGCTGGCCAAATGATCATTCAGCCAATAGCTATCGTAAATGGCCAGCTTTTATGTAAATGTTGTAAATGGTGATCTGATGATAACTTGCTTCATGTTAACACAGTGAAGAATGGTAAATATGAAATATGAATGTACAGGGAATTTGCCATGCAGTGATCTAATATTATCTACAAAATTGCCCCCAAGCTGGTGGTTCTCTTTAATTTTCTTAACTATACCTGGAAAATGAAAAGAACAACATAATAAAAGATAAAAAATGAACCTTACATATCACAAATATAATGAGCAAATCTGTTACACTTTGGTTCACTGACATATCACTTATAGATGAATTTCATATCACAGAGCTGTATGTTTTATAATCGAGGCAGAAATATGGATCTATATTTCAAGATTTCAGCCTCCACTGTCATCTATCCAGCATACCGAGCTCTGCAAAATGAAATTTGCCCATCTGCAAAACTCCTTTGAGGCAAATTTTCACACAAAAATCTAATTACAAACAAGAATAAAATCTTGAACATGGTATATATGAAGGATTAAATGAAGTGCACCTCCAACATATGCTCAGTGGCGGTCTTCACCACCATGCAAATCACCAGCAGTGCCCTCCTATTTATAATGTCCCCAGCAGTGCCCTCCTATTTATAATGTCCCCCAGCAGTGCCCTCTTATTGATAATGTCCCCCAGAAGTGTCCTTTTATTTATAATGTCCCCAGCAGTGCCCTCTTATTTATAATGTCCCCCAGCAGTGCCCTCTTATTTATAATGTCCCCCAGCAGTGCCCTCTTATTTATAATGTCCCCAGCAGTGCCCTCTTATTTATAATGTCCCCCAGCAGTGCACTCTTTATTTATAATGTCCCCCAGCAGTGCCCTCTTATTTATAATGTCCCCCAGCAGCGCACTCTTATTTATAATGTCCCCCAGCAGTGCCCTCTTATTTATAATGTCCCCCAGAAGAGCCCTCTTATTCATAATGTCCCCCAGCAGTGCACTCCTTATTTATAATGTCCCCCAGCAGTGCCCTCTTATTTATAATGTCCCCCAGCAGTGCTCTCTTATTTATAATGTCCCCCAGCAGTGCCCTCTAATTTATAATGTCCCCCAGCAGTGCCCTCTTATTTATAATGTCCCCCAGCAGTGCCCTCTTTATTCATAATGTCCCCCAGCAGTGCACTCCTTATTTATAATGTCCCCCAGCAGTGCACTCTTTATTTATAATGTCCCCCAGCAGTGCTCTCTTATTTATAATGTCCCCCAGCAGTGCTCTCTTATTTATAATGTCCCCCAGCAATGCCCTCTCATTTATGTCCTACAGCAGTGCCCTCTTAGGCCTCTTTCACACTTGCGTTGTGAAGATCCGGCGTGCACTTCCGTCGCCGGAATGCACGCCGGATCAGACACAATGCAAGTGAACTGAAAGCATTTGAAGACTGATCAGTCTTCAAAATGCTTTCAGTGTTACTATGGCAGCCAGGACGCTACTAGCGTCCTGGTTGCCATAGTAGCAGTGGGGAGCGGGGGAGCGGCATACTTACATTCCGTGCGGCTCCCGGGGTGCTCCTGAATGACGTCAGAGCGCCCCGCTCGCATGGATCACGTGATCCATACGATCACGTGATCTATGCACTGGGGCGCCCTGGCGTCATCCTGGAGCGTCCCGGGAGCCGCATGAAATGTAAGTATGCCGCTCCCTACTCTTACTATGGCAACCAGGACTTTAGCGTCCTGGCTGCCATAGTAACCATTGACAAAAAGCTAAGCGTCGGATCCGGCAATGCACGGAAACGACGTTTAGCTAAAGGCCGGATCCGGACTAATGCCCTTCAATGGGCATTAATTCCGGGTCCGGCGTTGCGGCATGTCTTCCGGATTTTTGGACGGAGACAAATCCGCAGCATGCTGCGCTTTTGTCAACGTCCAAAAAACGTTGACATACTGAACTGATGCATCCTGATGCATCCTGAACGGATTTCTCTACATTCAGGATGCATGGGGATAAAACTGATCAGTAGCTTTCTGTCCTAGAGATCCGAGGACGGATCTCTAGGACGGAAAGCTAAAACGCTGATGTGAAAGAGGCCTTATTTATATTGTCCCCCAGCAGTGCCCACTTTATTTATAATGTCCCCCAGCAGTGCCCACTTTATTTATAATGTCCCCCAGCAGTGCCATCTTTATTTATAATGTCCCCCAGCAGTGCTCTCTTATTTATAATGTCCCCCAGCAGTGCTCTCTTATTTATAATGTCCTCCAGCAGTGCCCTCTTTATTCATAATGTCCCCCAGCAATGCCCTCTCATTTATGTTCCCCAGCAGTGCACTCTTATTTATAATGTCTCCCAGCATTGCCCTCTTTTTTTGTAATGTCCCCCAGCAGTGCCCTCTTATTTATAATGTCCCCCAGCAGTGCACTCTTTATTTATAATGTCCCCCAGCAGTGCCCTCTTTATTTATAATGTTCCCCAGCAGTGCACTCTTTATTTATAATGTCCCCCAGCAGTGCCATCTTTATTTATAATGTCCCCCAGCAGTGCCATCTTTATTTATAATGTCCCCCAGCAGTGCGATCTTTATTTATAATGTCCCCCAGCAGTGCTCTCTTATTTATAATGTCCCCCAGCAGTGCCCTCTTTATTCATAATGTCCCCCAGCAGTGCACTCCTTATTTAAAATGTCCCCCAGCAGTGCACTCTTTATTTATAGTGCCCCCATTCTTCAAGCTACATGACATTAGAACAACTGCACTGTAATAGTGACAGTGATTAACTGACACTGACAGTATTAAGGCCCTCATCTGAATACTTTTTTAATTGCATGTAATTTAGTAAAGCCCGTGAGCTATTCAATAAAATGTACCTGTATAGCGCCACCTGCTGTATGTTTTTTTTCTTTATTTTTTGTCCGTCTCACTTAGCTGGTTAAACTTGTTTAGTTTAAATCTTCAGTTGCCACCAATTGCTACTTTCACACTGATGGCAGCAGGGTCTGGCAGTCTGTTCCGGCGGGGGAACAGCCTGCCGGATCCGTGCTAATGCTAGCCCACTGTGCCGTTGGAAGTCCGCTCCGGCCCCATTCACTATAATAGGGGCGGGCCAGAGGTCCGCCCGTAGCATGGCAAACAACATGGCAAACAATAAAACAACGACATATTGTTTTATTCCGGCCGCCTCTCTGTATGTTTTCCGTCCGGCGGCTGGACCTCTAGCCCACCCCCATTATAGTGAATGGGGCCAGAGAGGACTTCCGGCGGCACGGGGCAGTAGTGGTAGCACAGATCCAGCAGTCTGTTCCCCCACCAGAACAGCCTGCCAGGAAAGGCTGCCACTAGTGTAAAACTAGCCTCTAAGTCAATGGTGCCTAATAGTTTTTTTTGGTTACAGAAAAAAAAATGGATCCTGTGCACATTGAGATCAGATTTGTTCAGTTTTGATTTAATACAACCGGATCCGGCCAGAACTGAGCCATCAGGATGTATCAAATGAAACGGATCCTCTGCCGAATCTAATTTTTTTTATTAAAAACGAAGATGTGACAGTAGCCTCAGAAGGTATCAGTGCCAAATCAGAAACTAATTAATAATATTGACAGCTTAAAATAGTATCCCAGTCGTCAGTACAATAAAATAGTTTTATGGGTTTAGAACAGAAATTCCACTTTAGAGACATTGGGGGAGGTTTATCAAAACTGGAGTAAAGTAGAACTGGCTTAGTTGTCCATAGCAACCAATCAGAATCCATCTTTCATTTTTCAGAGCTGCTTTGGAAAATGAAAGGTGGGATATAATTTGTTGCTATGGGCAACTAGGCCCGTTTTACTTTACACCAGTTTTGATCAATCTGCCGCATTGTCTGGCTTAAGCAACTTGTTTTGAAACACAGTAACGTGCAAAAGAATTGCGATAAATTAGAGGGGTAGGATTCCCCATTCAGCACCCTCATCTATTAGAGTGAGTAGTTTGTAACAAACAAGTCTGTGATTTCCAAGGACAGACCATTAATTGTAATGGAAACTGCGTAATACTTCATTTCACCTGTGGTGGCGCTGCAGAAAAATGAAACACAATTGTCAGTTTCCTCCATAGATTACAGGTAATCACAAGGGGTCACAGCAGCATGGCAATACTGGCATGGGACCCTTCCTGCAATAAGCATTGTAAAAAGCGGACAACCCCTCTAAAAAAATTGGGTAGATTTACGGAGACAAATGCACCACATTTCTGGTCTTGCACCACATTTATTGCATGTTTTAGATACTCTTTGCACCTTACTAGGCAAGGATATGTGGCTTAGAGAAAAAAGGGCAAGGCTTATCTTGAAGGGGGCAAAGCTTAAAATGTAACGATGTGTCACAGTATACTATCATATTTTTCTCCCTATAAGACGCACCTAGGTTTTAAAGGAAAATAAGAAAAAAATATTTTTCACTAGACCTCAGATGAGACCACCAATCAGACCACCAATGTTAATTAGACCCTCAATCAGACCTCGGATCAGACCCCCAATGTAAATGACCCCCAATCAGACCTCAGATAAGAGCCCCAATATAAATAAGACCCCCCATTCAGACCTCAGATGAGACCCTCATGCCTCATATCAGCTACCCATGCCTCATATCATCAGCCACCAGACTCCTATTAGCAGCCCCCAGACTCCTATTAGCAGCCCATCCACTTACCTCTCCTGCTCTGGACACCGCCACTCCTCACCTTCAGCACGCTGTCTCTTTTCTTCAAGCCTTGGCTGTCTTGTGAATTGCGGACCCATTCAAGTCAATAAGTCCATCTTGGTGATATTGAATTCACACGGCCAGTGCCCATATTTTGCGGAACCGCCATTTTCTGTCCACAGTATGGGTACGGATGGCCTACAGTCGTGAGAATGAGGCCTTACCCAACTTTTTCTTCTTGTTCCTATTTATAAATATGATGCTCTTTCTGAACACCATATTTCTTAATGTATTCATACCAGAAAACTGGCAAAAACGCAATGATAAATCTCCCCATATATCTGTATGTCTCCTGCTTCCCTTCAAAAATGTGATAAAACTGCCTGCCTGCAACCACCACTAGGGGGACCTCAGCACATAAGAAATTATCATGGATTTATGTCGAGAAGCATAAGAAGGAGTCCAGAGTTGTGTCCCATTGCAGCTTTGTGGTCTGCCTCCATGTTAAGTATCATACTGCGTAAAGTTAAGGTGTTAAGTGCTACAAAAAAATACTAAGCTTTTCAGTATTGGGGTATTCTGCAAAAATTGTGTAGAGCGAATATACTGAAGAGTGAGGGTCAATAGCAGAGGGCGGTATACTTCAAACATAAGTTTTCTTCTTGCCAATAGAAGGTATTATAGTAATAGAGGAGCTTGAGGAGATAACACATAGAACAACAGTGTACAAGAACTGTGCATTTTATCCAGAGTCTGTGGACTGCTGGACTATAATGGTGGCTATTGTCACTCAGCATTTCTTATCATTTTATCTAGAAAAAATAGTTGCCTAGGCTATTAAAGTGAAAAACACCAAGAAAATAGTGTCTTAAATAGAAGCTGCCCCAGCAATCATCTTGTAAGACGTACCCGAGGACAATCAGTGATAACACAAAGGCTGGGGTTGCAATAAACTGCTTCTTCACTACAGGACATGGAGAACATAGAAAATTACAATGTAACAAGCACTAAGTCTTGACACAGAACTGAATGCGTAGCAGTGTAGCAGTCTTTATATATGCCGTATATATTGGTGGTCAGGGTTGGCCAGTGAATATAAAACAGCCCTGCAGACAAACTCCACCGGCCCACATATCATATTGTATCAAAATATTGGTGCACGGTGCATGTGGTGGTGCATCTTGCTTTACTTGGTCATACCCCTATGTAAGAAATATAGAAATACGAGGATAAAGCTTAGAATACCTCCCCAGCAGCATCAGATACCACAGTGAAGCATATAATACTTACCATCAGTGCCAAATAAATACCACCATGCCTCACAACATATCTCCCCATTTGCGCCAAATAAATACCCCCATGATGTACAGCATACCCAGCATTATTGTCAACTGACAACTCCTCCTCCACTGGCAGCTCTATTGTCCCCTGACCACCCAACCCCCACTGGCTGCAGTATTGTCCTCTGACAGCCTCTCTCCCACTAGATGCAGCATTATCCCCTGACAATCCCGATTCCCTACCCCATTTGCAGAGGCATTGTCTTCTGACAACTCCTTTCCCATTGGCAGCAGAATTGTTTTCTGACAACTCCTTTCCCCTTGGCTGCAATATTGTCCCTGACCAAACCCTCCACAACTGGCAGCAGCATTGTCTCCTAACAACCCCTCCAGCATTAGCAGAAACAGTGTCTCCCCCTCTGGCAGCAGCATTGTCCCCATTCGAAAGGGTTCTGCAGGAATAATTTAAAATGGGCACCAGCAACCTGTCCTAAATATGAGCAGGACTGGTTGCTACCACTTGCAGAGCTGCCGAGGGGGTGAGGCATCACTACACACTACACTCTGGCACTTGCATATGCTACATATTGGCAATTTTTCCTGTCAGGCTGCCCAGCCAGGAAGGGGTATCATAGACAGGATCACATCATTACAATCTATTGTAGAGTAGTTTACTGTACAGTGAAGTCGGCCCCCGTTGCCCCCCTAGGCAGCTCTGAAAATGGAAGCAACCTGTCTTCCTCACTTTCCAGAACAGGCTTCTGGTGACCATGTTAAATAATTTCCGGACAACCCCTTTAAATATCTCACCTCTCTTGGGGACTTGCAGGACATGTGCTGTGAGGCTGTACTTGAAAGGAGAGAAGATTTTCATGATGTTCTCCTCCATACTCTGAGTGGGTGATGGACCTGTGGCGATGTCATCACAGGTCCTGCACCCTCTTATCCTCAGAATTACATGATTGTCATTGCAGTTCCTTTACTCTGAGAGGGTTCAGGACCTGCCATGATGTCCTTATGTGGTCCTTGAGCTTTCCAAACCTTCGAACCTCACTGATGATGCAGGCTTTGTATCATCAGTGCAGTTACTGTTACATCTAGTCAAGCGGCCTCTGCCAAACCGTCCCACCTGGAATCTGCCTGGTGGAGCTGTTTCCCAGTTTGACCCTGCTGGTATTCCTGATAATTATGGAGATCGGCCACTTGGACAAAAGTCCCTTTACCTCTAGGAATTCAACAGTTTAGTGTCTCAGGTGCCTTTTTCCCTGATTGTTTCCTGAACCCTCTCATATGATTGGAATTGCTAGATGTTTTGTTTTTGCTCTTCTAGTATATAGCCAGCACTGTGTCACTGTCTCCTCTACTGGAATACTGTGGAGGTACTGCTTCCAGAATACAGCAGGAGCAGTTGGTGGCTGGGCTGCTGCAACGTCCGCGGAAGACTCCACTTCTTTTGCCCAAGCACCCTCTACATGTGCTCACTCCAGCCCTGCTCTCTTTCTTTTCAAGGACCTTCAGTGTACGAACATATGACCAACAGGACCCCAGAGGAAGGCTTCGCCAAAATGTGTGTTGAGGTGTATGTGTTCTCCTGAGGGTCTTCATAATATGATGGGTATGTAGCCTATGTTATTTGTTGTTTATTAGTTGTATTGTGTTATCTGGGTGGGAGCCCCTCTTCTTTTGAATTAGATACCTGTTTGACCTTTTTGTCCCGGCACTTGCACTTACTAATAGGTAGTGAGTATCTATTTAGGATATACGGGATTTATCTATTGTTGACTTTATATTATGGACTCCCCTTGTTACAATATCTATAGAATACCATTATAATGCCATACCGTCCCTCAGGGAACCCTACTTTTTCTACTGTAGTTTTTATCTCTGATAATCATGTTATGTCATATTTAATCATGTAATAAAGACGTTTTTATATTTAAGCCATTTAGACTCTAGTGTCTTTTTGTAGGTATTTATATTGGTGTAGAGTTGGCTTGTAAGAGGGGTTTGGTTTGAACCTTTTGTTCACATTTTAGGCATAACCTTTTTGTATTAATGTTTTCATTTCAGGGGGTACAGGGCCCTTGTTTCGTGATCGGTAGGGGTCCCAGTGGGAGGACCCCCATTGATCTAATAGCTATTCTCTATCCTGTGAATAGCGGATAACTTCAAACAATCAGAATACCTACAAAAGATGTTCCAGAATCATTTTACATGAGGTAACAGGTCCACGTTAAATATTGTAATACACGGATGTACTACAGGTAAACTTTAAAGGCTATTTACACCTTCGGAAGCAATTTTTTTAAAGATTGCATTTTACTCATTTTTAGCTAAAAAAACATTTTTTTCAATTGGCCTTTATTAAAAATATTGAGCGGTTCTGTGACAAAGGATTAACTGTTTTTCTAGCTGTGTGGCTGGTACTTTCACTTTCATTTTGTGTCGGTCATGTAATAATCCTTATCTCTAAATTACTGAGAGGTCATAAACACTTATTTAAGCCACATTCTTATCAGTAAGATAAGATAAAACTGAGCTATAATGAGTGTTTATAATGTCAGAGAGCAGAGATAAGGAGCCCGTCAGCTCCTGGTCTGACGTAAAAGACAGAAAATCCAAAGGATGCTACTAGAGCATCTTAGCTCTGTACAGAAAAAAAGACACCATATTCTTAATAAAGACCAATATAAAGGATTATTTTTAGCTCAAAATGAGTATAATGCAATAATAAAAACAAATGCCACCAAAGGTGTACATAGCTTTTAAGTAGCAGAAGACCTCTTGTTAAAGAGACATTTGTATATAAAATGTCCTCTAAACCTAATATGTACATAATTATTTACCTCTATATAATGGATATCTGCAGGTGACTACCGCACACTTATCTATTGCTTCATACGTATAATTGATGGTGCCCTTTACTCCATCAGTGGATTCATGAAGTGACAGAGGGAATGATTAATTGACCTAATTCTTTCGGGAATGTCCCTGTCATTGAAGTATCTCCAGAGTATTAGGTTAGCGGATTTCTATCAGCATAATGGCTCTCGCTGCTCTGCTGCTCATTCTCTGGTTGTTGCTTCTTAATATTTGAACAAATATTAGTGTCTTTAATATTGTATTTAACTCTAGTACTATCAGTGTTAAACAGGATGGGCTTCAATTTTGTATTGTGTTATCTATCTATCTATCTATCTATCCATATAGTATATCTATCTATCTATCTATCTATCTATCTATCCATATAGTATCTATCTATCTCATATCTATCTATCCATATAGTATATCTATCTATCTATCTATCTATCTATCTATCTATCTATCCATATAGTATCTATCTATCTCATATCTATCTATCCATATAGTATATATATCTATCTATCTCTATCTAAAACATATGTATTAGTGATTAGCGAAGGTTGTAAAAATTTGATTCGCTTGCTTCGCCGAACTTCACAAAGAAATTCGCTTCATGACGAAATTCGTCACGAAGCGTGTTTCTATGTTAGTAGCGGGCCAACTTATGTGGAATGGCTATTGCACCAACCCCCCATCATTGAACCCCTCAGATGCAGCGTTCATCACTGATCGCGGCATCAGAGGATAATAGTGGCTTTCAGGGGTTAATCCGTTGGTTAAAAAAACTCACCTTGTTGCGCTGGATCCTTTATCAAGTTGGCTGCGGCGGCCACTTCGTGCTCAAATGCATAAGGTGAGTATTACTTTTTTCAGGGAAAATAGATCCATTACCACAAAGCATGAGGAAATTTGGCTTCGCAGCTAATCAAGTTTTCCCTGAAACTCACATCGAAGTCCACTTCGGACACTTTGATTCTCTAAACCCTTACAGTATATCTATCTATCTATTTATTTATCAATCTATCTATTTTCATTTATCTCTCTAAAATGTATTATCTATCTATCTATCTCTCTCTCTATCTATCTATCTCTCTATCTATCTATCTATCTATCTATCTATCTCACTATCTATCTATCTATCTATCTATCTATCTCATTATCAATCTATCTATCTATCTATCTATCTATCTATCTATCTCATTATCGATCTATCTATCTATCTCTCTCATTATCTATCTATCTCTCTCATTATCTATCTATCTATCTATCTATCTATCTATCTCTCTCATTATCTATCTATCTATCTATCTATCTATCTATCTATCTCATTATCTATCTATCTATCTATCTCTCTCTCATTATCTATCTATCTATCTATCTCATTATCTATCTATCTATCTATCTACCTATCTATCTCATTATCGATCTATCTCACTATCTATCTATCTATCTATCTATCTATCTATCTATCTATCTATCTATCTATCTATCTCTCTCATTATCTATCTATCTCTCTCATTATCTATCTATCTATCTATCTATCTATCTATCTATCTCTCTCATTATCTATCTATCTATCTATCTATCTATCTATCTATCTATCTATCTATCTATCTATCTATCTATCTATCTATCTATCTATCTATCTCTCTCTCTCATTATCTATCTATCTATCTCATTATCTATCTATCTATCTATCTATCTATCTATCTCCTATCTATCTATCTATCTATCTATCTATCTATCTATCTATCTATCTATCTCATTATCTATCTATCTATCTATCTATCTATCTATGCAACTAAACCAATTACATGTTAAATTTCCCATGGCAAACATTCGTTATGGTTGAAATTGTCCATTTTCAGGCCTTTCCTCCTATGAACCACATTTGGGGCGACTTTTGATGTCACTCTTCCTCTCACAAGTCGTATAAAGAAGAAGCGCTATTTTTGTCCTTCAGTTCACTTCTCCACGAGTGACTCACGAGTGTAGACAGTCCCAGAGACATCCACAGCTTACACAGCCGAATCTACACATCACGGTTTCTCAATGCACAAAAACCCAACGCCCCATTGAAATACCCCAGATTTATTGCAATCTTCTCCTTTTCTCCCGCTTAGAGATAAGTCTTAATGGGCTATTCTGTAACTGACAAAAAAATCTTCTAATCCAGGATTTGGAGGCCTAGGCTATCCCCCATGTCCATGCACAGGGCTGCTACATATTAGATCTCCCAGACAGTGGAGAAGAAGCAGTGGGCTTGCTCTTTTTGTATAGGGGGATGCAGTCAGCTGCCTCTTCCCACCCACCTCAGCACAGTCCATAGTTGCAGTACTAAAAGCTTGTGTTCATTCCCCCACATGCCTCCTCCTCCTCTTCGTCTTCCTCTACATCAGCCTCAGTGTCAGCAGCACAGGGAGAAATATCTGCTGCCAGTAAGGAGCCCAGACAACGCCGTGGCCAGGAGAACCTTACCGTCTGACCCTCTAATTACAATCGCTCTTAATTGCGGTCCTGATACTAAAAGCTCCATAATACGCCACAAAAGTTCATGGCTAGGGACCCCCTTTCCTGGTCACCCTCGGTCTTCGTGTATATGGATGCTACTGTCAATATCGGACTCTCCCCGTCGGAGCTCTTGATGTAATTACAACATTTTTTTCAAGTAGAGCAAGCCTTTCTACCGGGGCATCGAGCAGTCGTGGGGATTCCACTTTCCGCTATGTTTATGAGGTAACATATCCCCTGTTCGGAGAAGAAGGGAACGCATCATCTTGTGTTTTGTATTTCACCGCTGCCAAATAATGAGCCTGGGCTTAACCTGACAATGCTTCCAGACCGGAGCCTGATGTCTGTTCCCCCCTTAGTCTGTAACGATGAAGATCTCCCTCAGTTTCATCTCTAAGGAAAAATCATTCATGACGGGGTTGGGATCTAGACAATAGGAGCTCTTCTTTTTTTTCTACTACTGCTTTTTTTTTGTGTCTGGGGTCATTTCTGGAGTATTTTTTACCTTAAGATAAATCAGGAGGAATGAACCGACGGTTGGTTAACATCTTGACAGCATTCCTTGCATTATGCTTTGAGATCGATAACTTAAGGTAGGCAACATGAATGATGCTGTCCCTGATATTGATTAGCAGTGGGTTTTATTAGACATACGTGGGATATATGTATGTTTGATTGGGATTTCATCAGATTTCGTATTATGTCCATGTATAATACATATGGTTCAGTAATTGTCTACGACAGAAGTTAAAGTGCACTGGATGCTTCCTGGGTATCCATAGAATGAGCAGATCCTACAGATCCTCCAATGGAGTGGTACTATCCAATATATCTGTCTATCTATCTATCTATCTATCTATCTATCTATTCATCTATCTATCTATCTATCTATCTATCTATTAATCTATCTATCTATCTATTCATCTATCTATTAATCTATCTATTCATCTATCTATCTATCTATCTATCTATCTATTCATCTGTCTATCTATTAATCTATCTATCTATCTATCTATCTATCTATCTATCTATCTATCTATCTATTCATCTGTCTATCTATCTATCTATCTATCTATTCATCTGTCTATCTATTCATCTATCTATCTATCTCCTATCTATCTATCTATCTATCTATCTATCTATCTATCTATCTATCTATCGATCGATCTATCTATCTATCTATCTATCTATCTATCTATTCATCTGTCTATCTATTTATCTATCTATCTATCTATCTATCTATCTATTCCTCTATCTATCTATTCCTCTATCTATCATATATCTATCTATCTATCTATCTATCTATCTATCTATCTATCTATCTATCTATCCATCTTTCTTTCTGTTATCTATCTTTCTATCGCACCATTATATGTCCATAGGTTTACTTACATTACTATAAGAAACTACAGATGTGACACATTGTCATATCCCAATGAGTTTTGTTGAATTACAAACTCAGCCCTGCTACATCTGCATACATAGCTACACAGTCCAATACATTGCCATCTTCACGTTGCAGGTTGAGACTACATGAGGAACATTCAGCCTGTGGCTGTATTAGCTTCATAATGAGAATTTTCTGGTGGAGCGTTCTTGTTTTGCCATTTTCATACATATTCAATATCTAGAAAGGTCATGGGATTTTTGCTTTTAATAAGCTCGGGGATGATTTATTGGAATGTATTTTACGTGCTTGTTTTATTACAACACGAGATTCATTTTATATTATTGAGAGGACGGATGATATTTACAGTCTAAAAAAATGAAGATAAATGAATATATATACTAGTTGCAGTTGTACAGCTGCCATACTCTACGTTCCAGTATTGCACATGTAACCTGCATTCATCTGTACAGTGGAATCCCAGTTAAATGTATTCCTCCATCCGCCAAAACCCATTCATTGGTTATCTGTAAATTGCAGTGACGGATGAGGTGACATTTATATGGCTTTGGAATACAGGGGAAAAAAACTCTCTTTGGTAATTTGGAGAAAGTGTTAGACGGCAAAGGGGTGGTCATTATTATTATATGACATCACTTGATTAGAGTATCAGCCCTGCTAATAAAGCTTTCTCCCATTGTAACCAGGTTGTCTTACAGGCCCGGCTGTTCTGATGCCTCGTAGTGTTAACGTTACCTTTGTGAAAAATACAAGAGCCGCTGTGGCAACAAATATAGGTCAACTGCATTACAGATCTGAGATAAATGGAAGCTACAGGACATAGTGAAAACACCATATAAATAAAAATGTCTGCCGCCTGATTATACTATGAGATTATCATCTAGAGGCACAGCAGAGACGGTCGAGTCTTGAGTTTACATAGAGAAAATTACTACGAAATGAGGAATAATAGCAACAGAATAAAAATTTATTTATTTATTTATTTATTTGAAGTAGTCACATTTTAATCAGTCCTCCATTGTCCTCCTTCATAAAAGCTCAGTGACTCCATTATACATCCCACAGGGGTCACCAACTCCCCACCTATCTTGTCCTTGCACCTTAATGGAAAATCGAGTGCTCACTAGTTACACAGTGATCATTGTCAGAATAGTGAGAGAGTCTGGAAAAGCTGAAAATGCTGAGAAATAGCTGCCTAGAGTTTTCCTTATGGGAAATAAGATTTATTACCTATGTGATACAGTTACATAGTCTTTTTATTATAAAGGCTGTTATTATTATATCTGTATATTTAGAAATATGTTAAAGGGGTATTGCTATCTGAAGAAGAGACATCCTAATGCTTTAACATGCCCTCACTTCATTTTCATGCGCCAGTCCTGAGAATGAGGGGGCAGAAGCCCCTTGAAGTGTCCTTGCACAGGTCTTGTCCACCCGCTGCTCAGGGAATTGTTAACACAACTTTATTCAAGTGGATGGAGCCGTGCTGCAGTTCCCTGCGCAGCAGGTGGATGGGAGCGGCGCTGAACTGGGAAACACTGTGAAGGTTAAACACTGCAACCTCTTCATTTTGGGAATCCTACAGTCCTGGCGGCAGAACCTCCCAGCAATCAGAGAGTAATGACATTTTGGCCAATGTGAAACCCCTATACCCTTCTAATGTTAGGCATACCCCTTTAAAGATGTCTTCGTACAAGGTTTAAAGCTCAAACTACAGAATAAAAACTAAATTTTCTTATTGTATCGAGCATTCCACTAAAAATGAACTTGGTGATTTGTGTAGGTCGGCTTACTGTAAGGAGCATGACACCAGGTCTGGGAAATCTCCACCCCAGAGCATGTCCCCTTCTGATTTTTTGGACAAACTGATGGGAAGGACGTCTGGATATGATGCAAGAATTAGACCAAACTTTAAAGGTAAGATAGTTTGTAACCATTCTCATTACTAGTTATACCCCGTAGAAGGGGTAATAGCTGGACACATGGCTGACAGTTCATTCATGACTAGTAACATCACAGACAGGTCAGGCCTATGACCACTTTCTCCCGAGTACAGTGAAATACAATGGGCCTCAAGTCTGAAAACTGGTATACAGAAAAAGTGGAAGGGTTGCCCAAAGCAACCAATCAGATTACTTCTTACATTTTCAAACCTGATCTGGAAAAATGAGACTTGGAATCTGATCGGTTGCTCCATTTTTTTCAGCACTGGAGTCATACATGAACCCCATTGTGAAATATTATAGAATAATAATCTAACATGGACTATACTACATGTAGGCCTCATTCACACATCCATTCCGTGGTACATCAGTGACTGTCCATGATCCACTTATATTTGAACCGTGGTTCTATGATTTTCAGTCCATGTATCATCCGTGTTTCACGAACACTGAAGGCTGAAAACTGGTTTCTAGAACATGTTGTAGCAATGATCAGTGAAAAGAATAGCCAAACACGGATGGCATTCATGGACCTACGGTGAATAAGCAAATTAAAGTCAATGGGTATGTGTGCTGTTGTGTGAAAGAGGCCTTAAAGGGGTTGTCTCACTTCAGCAAATGGCATTTATTATGTAAAAGAAGTTAATACAAGCCACTTACTAATTTATTGTGATTGCCCATATTGTCTCCTTTGTATCTGGATTCATTTTTTTCCTTCCCATTATACACTGCTCGTTTCCATGATTACGACCACCCTGCAATCCATCAGTGGTGGCCGTGCTTACACATTATTGGTAGAAGAGCTGGTAGCTCTGGTGGCCAGAACCACAAAGCACACATAAGCTAGTGCTTTTTCCTATAGTGTGCAAGCACGACCGCTGCTGTAGGCTTGCAGGGTGGTCTGTAACCATGGAAACGAGCGGTGTTTAATGTGACGGAAAAATGAATCCAGCCAGCAAAGAAAGCAATATGGACAATCACAATACATTAGTAAGTGCCTTTTATTAACTTCCTCTACATAATAAATGCCATTTGCCGAAGTGAGACACCCCCTTTAAGAAACACATTTATTTGACAGTTACCTTTATTTTTTCATTTTTTTTTATATCTTTTCCATTTCAATATACTTAAAGGAACAGCCTTGGACAAACCCTTTTACTTAGAAGGGTCCACCAAAAATGATCTGATGAAAAGGCATATAGATGCTGGGACCCCAGCAATGACACTTCTTCTATGAGAGAAAGTGGCACCAAGTGTTCAGTTCCCCTGCAGCGCCACCGCAGGGGAACTGGAGCATTACATAGTGCTTATTGAAGTCAGTCAGGGGTCTCCAGGGACCATTTTTACTTGTTTTTCACTCTGGTAAATTGATGGAGGTCCCAAATGAGGGACTGCTATCGATTAATGCGCTGAATTGGAAAATGGGCTTTCAAAACCGTACGTCCCCTTTAAGTACAATCCTAGCTACAGTGAACTATTTCTATCCTATTATAATGACAGAAGCCATGATATATTTGGTGCATGTATACAAGGAATTGTGTATATGTAGGACCAGTGTTCTGTCTGTATTTTGAGACTTTATAAAAGATAAGTGTTACATGTTTGCTCATCTTGATTTGGTAATGTCATTTTCTAGGCTAAGAGGTTTGACGATGTTTATATAGTGACGACGTTCTTAGCATAGAAAATGTTTGTAAAATGTTATGTTTGTAAATAGTGTTCAATTATTACTGATTATTTATATACAGAACTATATATATATATATCTCCTCTAAGCTCATCTTGACTCATGCCTGCATTAAACTGTCCATTTTCTCATATGTGTCTTCCAGCTATCAATCCATCATGTGATAGACATTGTTCCAATACATTCCATCCATCCATTACCTCGTCTGGAATAACATTGATCATGAATAATGGATATCTGGTGAACAAAAAAATAAAAAAAAGCTATATCACTTTTGAAGAGGATTTCCTCAGTGTCCCTTAGCAATTACCTGCAATTGTTAACATCCAGTACATTACATGGTTCTTGTGCGAGGACATCTGTCACGCTGCAAAATAACGTATTTCTTACTGGCAGGAGTTACGGCAGTATTGGCTGTTGGAGAGACTGACTACATGGAGGCAGGCTGAGCATTTGATATTACGTATCATTTTTATTTATTTTTCCAGAAGACTATTGTGTGTGATACTTGACATAAGCATATTTGCTTCCAGATTATTATACACAGAAGATTTACAAGAGATCAAGAGATCTGAGAGTGCTTTTCTCATTGCTGAACATGTAGAGCCGGGCTCAGGAAGCTGATACCACTTTATAGTTACTTATAGTTTACAAAAGGATGTATTCTCTTTCTATTAAACCCACTTTAGTGATTACTTTTTTCATGTTCCTGGACCGTTCTATAATTCTCTGTATATGTGTATGCTCTACAATAGGGATACCTTGTTTTTTATGCATAGATGCTATTCAAGACTCAGAGGTTGTCCCACAAGGAAACATCTTCAGCACTTCTCTGTTAGGTCTCCTAAGACGCAACAAATCCAATGAGAATTCTTTAAAAATGTTCCTGTGTCTAGATATTGCCCCTACATACTTGCTATAGTGCCCCCTGGTGTTCTTCTTATTCCCACTCAAAAAGTCCACCTAATGTGTCCAGTGCTGGTGGTCACACGTGCCCAGTAGATCAGTCCCACCACCCAGATCCTCTTACACATGGGCAGTGGAGTGCTCCCGTTATTGTACGAAGTTATTAGTGCACTAGAAGCAGCTTCTCCCAGCAGTGAATCAAAAGAACACCAGGTGGCGCCATATGTACTATCTAGGCACTATTCTAAAAATTATTCTAATTAAAAATTATGTTTTGCATTAATTAACTGAGAAATGTCATATTTTATCATGAGGCAATCCCTTTAAAGGGCAATGAAAGCTGCTAAGTATACAATAATTCTACAGCTTTTATTCATCAGTGATTTATATTCCTCAGGACAGGGTCACCTGTATCTGATTGGTTGGAGTCTGACTCCCGGCACCCCCAACGATCATATTTTTAAAGAGTCCATAGCGCTCTTTTGGGCGCTGTGGCCTCCTCGCAGTTTACCCAGCACAGCGCCGTCCATTGGATAGTGGCTGAGCTTGGTATCACAGCTCAGCCCCATTTACTTGAGCACCGGAGCCTCTTCAAACAGCTGATCGGCGGGGATGCTGGGAGTCAGACTCCAACCGATCACATCCAGGTGCTCCCCTAGGAAGATGCCGTGGTGCTCACCAGAGCAACATAGCCTCTTCAAATAGCTGATCGGCGGGCATGCTGGGAGACGTACCCCAACCAATCCAATACTGATGAAATATCCTAAATATAGGTCATCAGTATAAAGCATTCAGACAACCCTTTTAACTATTAATTTTAGTATTTATTAATATATATTTACCAAAGGACCTTTCCAACCTTTCGAAGTATACCAATATGACAAGCATATGTGTAAAAATAACAAATTGCCACATACTTTTCATATCCGCTCTGCTTCTTCACAACAGGGTCCATGGTCCCACGCTGGTCTCTGTTCATTGATGACGTGCTGTACTTGTCACTCAGTCGCAGCAGTGGTGATATGGACAGCAAGTCACTACTGCAGCAGGGTTGCCAACCAGAATTCTTCTTATTTCTGGACAACTTATGCCAAAATCACAGACAGCCAACATTTTTTACAAGCATATTGGAAAACCATAATGAATTTAAAAAATTATAAGTAATACATGTGTGTAGCTCAATATACTGATAAGAACTCATTACCTGCATTTACTGTGAGCTGTAAAATAATGATAATTAGCACCAAAATAATCTAGTCAAGTATCAACAGCCTCCAAAAAATCATGAACGCATCTATTTTTTTCACGGACACAGGAAAAAAGTTGTGCATTTTTACGGACTGTCCAGAGATTTCTGGATGGTTGGCAACCCTGCACTGCAGCCAGCTGTCACCTGTCAGTCACGGTATCTCAGCACTGCAGCCTAAATAAAGAACCACAGAACAGCCAAGGCAGGAGCTGAGAACCCACCCTGCAGCTCCAGTGTTAGACTCATTCAGACACAAACCTGCCCTCCCGACTCATTTCAAAGTGAAAGCTAGTGAAAAAAAGCCACAAGATGACACAAAGAAGTAAAAGAGATTTATCAAAACTGGTGTAAAGTAGAACTGGCTTAGTTACCCATAGCAGCCAATCAGATTCCACCTTTTATTTTCTAAAGCAACTCTGAAAAATTAAAGGCAGAATGTGATTGGTTGCTATGGTCAACTAAGTCAGTTCCACTTTACACCAGGTTTGATAAATTTCCTCCAAAGATGTCACGTAATGGAATGTCTATGAGGAAATGTATCATAAACTATTAATATTCGCATCCCAAATTAGTGACAGATGCGCCTTAAGTGGAATCTTTCATTGATTGCATTGCTGATGTTTTTATGAACGTGCTCTACAAATGCATCCATAATGCCTCGTTGTTCCTGCACCAGCCAGTACATCCAAAATTATTTAATTGGCTTTGAATCCTTTTGTATAGCATTGAATGCACAGGGAAGAGTTTAATACATGTGGTCATCCAAATCAGGCAGCGAAACGGAAAGGGGGAAAGTTATTAAATGTAAGGTGTTTCATGAGAAAGGTGCAATCTAACATAGTTTAATTTATACGTTACTATGTCATATAGGTATGATGTTTAGGCACATTGGCGGGCATGTGTGGCGTGCTCTCCAATCACTGCTATGGGAGTTGGGGGAACCACCACTTGGCTATTTTCTATACCGGTGAACAGAGGGTGGCCGCACATGCGCAGCTGCTCTCTGTTCACTTTGCGGGCCTCTTTCTGGGTGGGACCAGCACCTGACAATGATGGCATATCCTAGTGATAAGTCATCAATGTCTCGGATTGGGACTACCCCTTTAAAGGGCTATTCTCTTCTTTGATGTTTCTAGCATATACGCAGGATAGGTTATAAATGTCTGACAAATGTGGGTCTCACTGATACCGGTCTGTAGTGTAGGTCCCCAACCTATTCCTGGGTCAATGGCTGCCGCCTTGAGGTGACCAGGATTATGGAAACAGGAAAGCCTGTTTTGCTATCCTGTTTCCGTAACTCCCATAGAACTGAACAGAACATTGAATGACATGTAAAGCGGGAGTGCGCAACCTGCAGACCAGGAGCCACATTTAGCCAACCAGAGGTGGACTGGCCATAGATCCTACAGGGAAATTTCCCCGTGGGATGATTCCCAAAGGGCTACCTGAACCCTCCTCCCTGCCACTGGCTGGATACATAAGGATCTAATGGGAAGGTGGCTGCTGGTGCCCTCCAGAATTCAACTGTGTAGTTGCTCAGAACAATAATACAGTTCAATACTGCTGTGGGGGCGGCAGTATTTTGTGCTGCACTAAGGTATTGCCCCACTTTCTGTCAATTTGGATTTGCCTACAACATGGGTAACTTTTTCCAGGGCCACTTTAAGTTCCCAGTCCACACCTGCTGCC
Organism: Bufotes viridis; assembly: GCA_033119425.1. Lineage (NCBI taxonomy): Eukaryota > Metazoa > Chordata > Amphibia > Anura > Bufonidae > Bufotes > Bufotes viridis. The sequence goes on from CM065591.1 coordinate 67,113,711, forward strand.
AACAATGCCATTCTGTGTGGCCCCAACCATTTGGACATAGAGTAGCTGCCTACATGTAGTCCCCACATCAGAGAGATAAGTGGTGGCACACAGCAGGGATGAGCAAGTACTAATAGTCTTCTCTAGGTCCTTCATACCTCAGGAGAACGGGATCCCTTTTCCCTGTTTGGCACTCCATAAAATGAGAATATAAGTTAGAGGTGATCATCTATGGATCTGGTCCTCTACACTATAGCTTATGGGAGTTGTGAAATGATTGGCTGTCACTCTAACACTCATAATGGAGAGAACCACATGTATGGTTATTCTCTTCCTCCCTGGAATGCTGATTGCGGAATAAAGGGACCCCACTCTCCCGACTTCTGGGAGAGGAAGCTGCACCTTTCAGACATTTATGTCTCAGATGATGATGCCCTTGCAAACAATGTGTCAATTTCCCCCTTGGAACAGAAAAGGTTGTGCAACCCTACTATAATGCAATCAATTCTTTCTTCCTTTTTCAAATCTACCTATCTTTCTATACCTAAAAGCTGCTCGCTGGCCCGCAGATGATGAGGGTGGTTGTAGTTCTCATGGCAGCTAATCTCAGCTCCAGTCCTCTCCTGGGCTGTGTTGCAGTAAATGGAGGCAATCCCTGGGCTTGGGGCTCCTGCTTGGTGGTGGCTGGGGTGCCTTTGATGGTAGATGGTTGGCAGTGTGCAAGACAGGAGAACAAGTGCAGGCAGTGACCAGGTCTGCCTGCTGAGAATAAATAAAGTCTCTCTTTACTGAATATATGATAATAGGTGCAGTACATATATAAGTAATAGGTGCAGCGACCGGGCAACAGGGGTGTGCGTGAGTATGGGTGGCCGGATAGTAGTACTCACTGTTCTCTGAAGCTCCCTGGGCCAGCGTGCAGTAATGGGAAGGGCACACTGGTTCTTCCCTTCAGGACACACTCCAGTTCTGGGTTCTCTTGCCTGATGGTAGTCCAGGTGCCCTTGATATAGATGTTTTACGGTACAAGGCAGGGTCCCAGTTGTCGGGACGCCAGCACCTTGAGGTGCAAATGAAGAATAGAAATAATGAGGGTAACAGCAAACAATTCTTTACTGAAGAATTACAGTCTCCTCAGATGGTACAGGTCTCACAGCTGCACAGATAACCATAGGCAAAACCAGTGTCTGTTTGGATGTTTTAAGCACTCTTCCTTATAGTGTACTTTACTAACTGAATTGTACACGCAAGCATTCAGGTGCAGGGTGTAGTTTTTAATTCTGGCAACCCACAGGGCGCTTCTCCCTAATGGCAGGCAAACTCTTCTGCTTTAGTCTTTGAACAGGTTACTGTACTTACCGTACACTTCCACAGGATTTACCTTGGGATGTGAAGATTCTCACAGTGGGCCAAACTGTAATTTGCTATGCTCAGGCACCGGAGCCAACTCCTGAACATGAATCCCGTAAGAGTCCATAAATCCTTTTAGACACGTTACCTCTACTGGACTTGCACTACACCTCTCTGTTACATCTGGCCTGCTTTTGGTAATTGTTCCTTTCTCCTTCATTCTTCCCCCTGGCTGGATCGTGGTGCAGTCCTGTAACAGGTGACCAGTCCATATGGCCACACATAGAAAAAAACACAGCCTTTATGGTCCTCAACGTTCGTTATAGGGTCAAAGCTTTTTTTACTCAGAGGTGGTTCCTTAGTAAAATCTATCTATCCATCTTTTTATCTAGCCAGCTACATATCCCACACTAGTGCATTATAAAGGGGATTTCTAGAAATATTTTTTCTTCAACTAGGACTTTACATTTATGAGTACTGTTATCATGTCTGTTCTACACATAGAATATTTCATAACTAAATTCAGAAATGAGAAAAACTATAAATCCTCACAATATAATCTAAAAGTCAAATGGATTTGCGTAGGTACCGGGGTCCAACTTTGTCAAGATGATTAACTTTCTTTAACCTCATATACACCCGCTAAAAATAATTAACTGTTTCATTGATCTGCATTGTAATAGTGCGAATGAGCCTTTTATGAATTGGTAAATGAAGAGCTGCTACATTAAACTGGGCCACGGTTCTCCTAGTTTAAAGCTTTGTTTTAATGCATATAGTGTAGCTCCAATACCGTGTTAATGACAGATTATTTCAAACGAGTGATTCTGTAATGCATTGAGTATCAGTGTTAAAACGTCCTTTAATCTCACAGTGTGTTGCTCCAGCAGATTCAGTTTACACCAAATAAGCAATCTATAACATTTTTCAAGCTGAGATTTCTATGCTCATTTGTAATTAGCTAAACATGAAAGATTACGATTGCGTTTTATTGCTGCTTAGATCCAAATTCGGAAAATAAAAAGCAAGCAGCAAGCTGAATTCATTAAAATAATGAAGGAAAGCTTCTGCTATTCAGGTTTAATTTTTTTGTTAAAGGTCATTTTTGCCCTGTAGGTAAAAAGCCAAAGTGTCATCTATGTAGGGCATCGCACTAGAGTAGCGGTGACACTTGCACTATGATATTGTTAGCTTGCTGCTTGTGATGATCCCTTGTGAACAATTTTCAAAAGCATTAGCATATAACATTTACTGCTACTTGTTTTGGTATGTATAATTAGGGTTATTTATAGCAGAATTAGGCTCTGCATGGCCATATTTTAGGGAAGGCAAAAGGGGGAACTGTCCTGGTGCCGGCACCTCTTGAGAACCTAAGGGAACCTCTACCATCCACTGTTTTAAAAACATTTAAACTTTCAACTTCATTAAAATCAATATAAAACTATATATTCATTGGCCCACATTTACTAAAGGCTGGGTTCACATCACATTTTTCCCATTCGTGTAACGTATGCAAAAATATATATGTTAAATAGATGCCTCAGACTGATGCCATACAGTGGCATCCGTTCACATAGCGTTCCATTGTAAAAAAAAAAGTATACTTTTTTTTACCATTGTAAAATAAAAAAAAGTATATTTTTTTTTTACCAGACTGCAGGATACAAGAACATGGTGTGCTGCATTTTTGTATATCTTTTTTTTTTTTTATAAAGTATATGTCAAACAGAAGCTTAAAACGTGATGTGACAAGCAAGAGGCACTCCGATACAACCTGTATATCACATAAAGGAGGGCCTCATTCACATTGTGGTACAATTGTTCAGGTAGTGGGACCCCTACACTCATAAAGCCTATGCACTAAATGAAAGGGCTGCCAAAAATTACAAGGAACCGGCACTGCAATACACCCTTTGTTACACATAAAGTATGGCATCATACACACCTTTGAAAAATTATGATTGATGGCCTGCTGGTGACCCTCAAAAACGTTTGGAGCAAGGGCCTGCTGATCTGACCATCTAAAACATTATGGGCGAGGGCCTGCCGTTGAGCTGACCCTCTAAAACTTTAGGGGTAAAGGTCTGCTGGTGAGCTGACCCTGTAAAAGATTGTAGGTGAGGGCCTGCAGGTAAGCTGACCCTGTAAAACAGTATATGCGAAGGCTTGCAAGTGAGCTGAACCTGTAAAAGATTGTAGGTGAGGGCCTGCAGGTGAGCTGACCCTGTAAAACATTATATGCGAGGGCCTGCAGGTGAGCTGACCCTGTAAAAGATTGTAGGTGAGGGCCTGCAGATGAGCTGATCCTGTAAAACATTATATGCGAGGGCCTTGGCTACTGAAACTGGACTTGGTGGAAGACAGGGTGGTGCTTAATCGACTGGAAGCATTATCTGCTTTAATCCAACCGACCACCTGGTCACACTGGTCTGCCTTCAAGAGTGGTGTCCTGCACCGCCCTGCAAACTGGAATATGAAGCTAGGTGTCGTGGATAATTGTTTTTCTTGTTCTGGCAGCAGGCACAGTTTCAACATGCCCAGGGCCACGGCCTCTGCGTGCACCATTAGCATATTAAATGTTATATATGCTTCAAAGTATGTCACACGTACAGTAGCGTAGGATTTGGAAGTTTATGCGCAAAAAAATTTAAAAAAGGTATTTGGGATGTGGAAACGTCACACAGGAGATATCCCGCAGATAATGTCAATTCTGTCACCAGCAGCTAATAATTTGGGATGAGAAAACGTTTTACAGGAAAGTTACCACCGGTAATGTCACTGTCCGCAGCGTCTACGGAAAAAGTACACTGTATGTCACAGATAAAAATTTTATGAGCACACGTTACACTGGAGACGTCGCACTGGTAATGTCACTGTCAGAAGCGGACACCGTCTATTGAAGAAGTACACTGTATATCACAGATACATTTTTTCAGCGCACACGTTACACTGCAGATGTGGCGCTACTAATGTCACTGTCCGCAGCGGACAACGTCTACGGAAAAAGTTCACTGGATGTCACAGATATTTTTTGGGATGCGCACACTTTACACAGGAGATGTGGCGCAGATAATTTAACTGTCCGGAGCAACCTATTATATGCTATTTAGCGCAGGATTGCTGCTGCCACACACAATAGTCCTTAAAAAGACTTTTGGGTTTGTAAGGCTTTAGCAATTTAGTGCAGGTTACGCTAAAATATATATATTGCGGCTGGTATATACAATAGTCCTTAAAAGGACTTTTGGATCTGTAAAGTTTTAGCAATTTAGCGCAGGTTGAGCTACAAATATATATTGCTGCTGTCACACACAATAGTCCTTAAAAGGACTTTTGGGTATCTGAAAAGTTTTTCTTATAAAAATAGTCCAATATCACTCCCTATACTGTCTGTCCCTTCCTATGCACAGCTCTCCCTGACTAAGACTGTGCCAAACACGCACCATCGAGTGCTATATAGCACCCAATGACGCGTTTCGGCCAGCCAATCACTGTAATGCCAGTAACCAACATGGCTACAGCATTAGTGAGGGCAGTACTTCCCTGCATGTTTATTGGCTGCGTAGCAGCTAAGAAACGTGCGGGGAGGAGACTCGAGCATTGCGCTCGAGCACATGCGGTGTGCCGAGCATGCTCGCTCAACACTAATCCTTATTATTCTCCTGTCTTCTCCAAACATGTATTTGAGAATAGACATAAAGCTACTAAAAGACTATAGAAATCAACCTTGTAATAGACCTTCATTAAACATGTCCTCTCATTTTGTTTCTATAGCTCGTATGCAGACCTGTGCATCTCCATGGTAACAGACAACAAACAAACTCTGTGTAGTCTGATCCTACAGTCATACTCCTTAGATGGATTGTAGAAATAAAAAACATTTTGTTTGTCAAAGGAAACCTGTCACCTCAAACAGCGGTCCTAAACTGCCTGCAGGACCTTCAAAACTACAGCAGTTGGATTCTGATCAAGTATATCTTACTAAATTCCAGTGTGGCAGTAGTAAGAAAATCGATGTTTAATCCACGGCTGGCGCGCTCCTTATGTCAGGCTTGAAGTCAAGGGGGCAGCGGCCTCCTTGCTTCAAGTCGCAGTGACCACAACCCCTTCCCGCCCCTTCGCTGTGATTGACAGCGCTTATGCCCGACAGCCGGCTGGCTTCTCAGAACAGCCAGCTGTCAGTCACAGCGAAGGGGGCAGGAAGAGGGCGTGGTTACTGCGACTTGAAGCAAGAAGGCCGCTGCCCCCTTGACTTCAAGCCTGAGCAGAGAATCACGGCAGCCGTGGATTAAACATCGATTTTCTTACTACTGCCCCACCGGAATTTAGTAAGATATACTTGATCAGAAACCAACTGCTGTAGTCTTGAAGGTCCTGCCGGCGGTTTAGGACCGCTGTTTGAGGTGACAGGTTCCCTTTAAGGTAGACTTACAATTTAAAACATAAAAATGATCAATGTTATATTTATGTTATATTTGAATATTCCATGCATTATTATATATATATTTGTTACAACTTTTTATTCTAACTATAGTAGAAAACATGTCATATAATGAATTGATTCTCCTGTGATTGGGAGAAAGACTCATTAAAAGCCTTGCACTACCGACTGATATTCAGACTGTATGTCATGGACTCAGTGTCTGTATCACTCGATTTTCTTTTTGCACTAAGTACATTTACAAATGTCTCCAGCTCTTTCCATTACTGTTTGTGTTATTATGCTAAGCTTGTAGTTTCTACAGTCCCGCTGATCACATTCTATAACTAGAATGTAATAGCGCAGTACTTTGAAAGCTCCAACGCTTGTTAGACAGTTAAAGCTTTTACATTTACCTTCCCATTACAAGACATTACCCGCATCGTACGCCGCATCTCATTTCATGTCTTCTGCTGACCACATAATTCAAAAACAAAAAGCAACATTTTTTATGTATTATTTAGAATGCACATATCCATAAAGCTTGAAGCCCTGCTTGTTTTCTTGTGTTCTTGCGAAATATGCTTTTCTTCCTCTCGGTTACCTCCAAATCTGTTCCAGCTTGCACGGATCAGAGTCATTCCTTTTTTTTGCTTCCATATGTATTGCAACATTCTTATTGCATTCCACAGGTCCTCCAGTAAACGTTACTTGCAATATTTTTATAAACAGTTTTGGATCCGTCACAGAGACCACAATGGTAAGTGTCAACCGCGCTGGCCGGAGGCCGGACGGCAATGAATGTACATCATGAACAAAATTTGTCATTTTTTTCTTCTATTTATTGTCTTAACTTACAGGTCCCCCTGTAAATGTTACCTGCAACATATTTATCAACAGCTTTGGTTCAATAGCAGAAACCACAATGGTGAGTGGTACTGACCATTGAAGCTACCCTGCCAAGAAGATGGACATGTCACTTTAGCCAATCCCCCCAAAATTCAAAAGTAAAAATATGACAATATTAAATCATCAATATAAGAACGTTAAACAAAAAAGGAAAGAAAATATTGAGTATTGTAGTCATAATGGCTCTTCAATGAATTACCATACAAAATTTTAAAAAAATACGTTAATGCAAAAGATATTACAAACAGAAATTCCATGGCTGCTTCTAAATGTAAATTTTTTATCTTAACTGAGAACGAAATCCTTTAGATGCTGAAGAGCAATCTGAGGGAGAGGTAACATGTCTCCATCTTTGCAGGATGTCATTCAATGAGATTAACTGCATAATGCACGCGCTTACAATGCTTGCATTAACTTATATTTAATCTTCTCATTTCATTTTATTGTATATTCTGAAATGTACATGTCAATGGTCATTATTGCCTCCATATGAGAAAAAAAAAATGCACTTGCACGGGCTCAGAAATTTAAATAACTTAATCAAAAAGTCAGCCTGTGTGTTATGTCATTGTATGAGACTTCGTTCATTTAAAATCAATGACTGAGTTTTATGTTTAGTTAATTTCTATCAGGGTAGTGTCACACACAGCTTTTTGTGGCAATTTTTGTTGCACTTTTTTTGAGCCAAAGTTAGAAACAGGTTAAAAGTGAATGAGAAAGTTAAAGGAGGGTCTTCGTCTCCTCCTCCTGTTGGATCCACTTCTGGCTTGGCTAAAAAAAACTGCAACAAAAACTTCTGTGTGACACCAACCTTAAAAAATCAGTTGTGGCACCGTGCATGTGATTTTTTTTTTGCTTTGAAATTTTGGAAATATACTGTACTCAGTAACTGATATTATAAATTAATTATAATATAAAGATTGGAAAGTATGGAATATTGTTTCTAAATAGTTGCAGTTAGAAAGTGAGAAAAAAATATTGATATCATACTTTAAAAGTAAAGACCAATTCTAATCTAGACCAGTTTCTTCAGTGATGGATTTTTAATACCTTTTTTTCCTTTGTATATTGCCCATGTTCTTTGAGAGGACCACCTATTCTAGAAGGACAATTTTGAACATCAACTTAAACCGTTTTACTGTATATTTTAGCTGTACTACGTATTAAACATTATACAATTATATAGTATTTTTTTTATATTGTTCTAACAACTGTGTACCAGTCTAATTTTAGCTAATCTTTCATTTTATTCAAAGACATTTATAGAGTCGGATTTATTTTATTTGAATACTGTGGACGCCTGATTGTTACTTGTGAAGAATTTAGGTTGACTCCTTGACCTTTCCTCTTATATTTAACTATTCCAAAAGTATATTGCTATTTCTCTTGAGCTTCTCATTTTTTTTCAGCATTAGGGTAAAATTATATGGAAAAAAAAACCTTAATAGCAACACTTACCCCAACATCCTTCTTAGGAGACAACCAATTTTAGCTCCTTTACAAAGATCACTCTCTGTCAAGTTACTTCACAACACTGAGATAAAAATTATGATCCTCAATACAGCGTATAATATCTTCAGCTGAATCTCTGTAGGAATGGAGTTCAGGAAGTACAGAAAGGAGGTGGGGGTAATGAGCAGCAGCACTTGTATGCAGTCTCCGTTACCACAGTCTGTCTTGTCCGTCCTCTCTGTACTTCATGTCTCCTCAGGAACTCCATTCCTACAGAATTTTAGCTGAAGATCTTATCAGCTGCAGTCAGGATCATAATCCCTGACAAGCAGAGCAGAGAGGAGGAAGAGGTAGCTCTTTAGCTCAGTGTTGTGAAGTAAACTGCTGTGTGATTAGGACAGGTTTTGTGTGTACTAATAGGACGGCAGCCATTTTATTTCTCCTAATGATTGCTCCCTAGACAAAACCAGACATTATAACTAATGAAAGGTATTTGGGAATATATTTATTATAAAGTAATATTTAAATATTTTCATTTTCTTCATTCCTGGAGAACCCCTTTAATATTTAATTAATTATAAAATCATATAAAAAAATGCTCTATAAAGCTTTTGAAGGGTCCCTAACAATTTGCGCAATTCACTTGAGGGATTCCACTTAACCTATTGTCAAATGCCCCTCATGTAAAGAAAGGCAAAAAAACCAAAAAACTCTAAATACATAAAGAGTTATCTTATATATTTCCCCGAAGATCAGCCATTTCCTCTCCTCTAGCAATTGTCAGGCTGTAAGACAACTGGATACAGCAGGAGCCTCCTCCACCATACTTCTTTGTCTACTATAGGTAACAGATTGACATTTAACGTACTTAGCACAAAGTACACAAACGCAAACTTAAGTAAAACTGACTTGAGTTGTTACCCTTATGATACTCCCAACCCCCATCCCCCCATTTATTTCAGGGACATGTACCCTATACCCTAGCAAATGACAGGCTGTGGGGCAAATTTCTGTTTTGTTTACTTACAGTATATCGTTTATTCCAGGTGTAGTGTTTGATAAGTCAGTAATGGTATTACAATGAGGTTAAGTATGTTTTGAAAAAATCATTAGAAATTTTCAGCTACGCAAGAATTTAACTTAAAAATGGCATTTAGCCCCATAATAATAATAATTCTGATTGCAAAAAAGGAGTTTTGCCAACGTCATGCATTAAATGTATTGAAGTGCTATATCTGATTACAGGTTTGTCACACATTTCTTGCAAGAGACATGAGTCTTTGCAGGGTGACAGACAGTCTAATTACACAGTTAATGTGTCGCTGTAGGGATAGGAAGACACAAACAGGAGCTGAAGTGCCACACACTGAGGAGATTCAAACAAACTGCTGCCTTTCATTAAAGTGAAAATTAACAGCTTTAGAAATATGTAAGGATTATCAATACACACAAAGGGGACCGACAATGACTATATCAAAGGGGTGTTCCAGGAAGATTTAAAAAATATGGGCTACAAGATGCTAAATATAACAAAGAATTGTTACTCACCTCTACCGATCTCCTGGCGATGCTGTTCTGCCTTTGCACCAGCCCTCTCTGCTCTGCACTTCCTGCTCTGGCTAGACACAGCCTGAAACACTAGAAAAGACATGTTTAGCCAATCCCTAACTGAGTTGTGTCCCCGCTAAGGCTGATTTGACCTTTCCTAGTATTTCCATCTGAGTTGACCCAGGACAGGAAGTGCAGAGCAGCAAGGACTAGAGCAGTAGAAGAATTGCAGTGCCAGAGATGAAGGTAATGATTCCACATGTTCTGGTTCCTGGGAAAAAAAATATCTTTAGGGTTCATTCAGATGGCCGTATGTACAGGTCTGGACCTGTTCATTTCGATAGGGCCCCACCAATAATATAGAGCATGTCCTCCTCTTGTCTGCAATCGGGGATAAGAATAGGCATTTCTATATAGCGCTGGCCCTGCATGTTCCACAAAATTCAGAACACACACAGCCATCTAAATAATTCCTTAATTTGCTTTGACCAGGTAACATCAATACCCAATATGTACGTTAGTATTATCACATCACACAATGCCGACCATCCCATTAAGTTAGACTATAGAACTTTTTCTGTAGTAAAACCTAGACTAGTTTATGAATAGTAAAAGATTTTTGGTTAAATGGATTAGCCAGCTGATTAAATAAAAAAAAAAAGATAAATGCTCAGGACAGTGTAAAATAGTAAAACAAGTCATACACAACTTAGCAATCTATCACTGCTCCCAATATTGGCTTATATTTCTTCTTAACGAATTCTCCAGGAATTATTTGAAATGGAATGATTTAACCTGTCCTACAATATGAGCAGTTGCAGAGCTGCCTAGAGGGGTGAGGTTGTGTGAGGCATCACTACACATTACACTGCTCTAAAATAGATGGTAATGATGCCTACGATATGCCATCGTGGCTGAGCAGCCTGACAGGAGAGCTTACCAATATGTAGTACAGGCAAGTGCCAGAGCACAGTGTGTAGTTAGGCCCCATTCCCTCATCCCCCTAGGCAGCACTGCAAGTGGAGGCAACCGGTTCTACTCATATTTTAGGACAGGTTGCTGGCGGCTATTTTAAATAATTCCCAGAGAACACCTTTAAAGGGTCTGTCTAGCGGATTTTTAGGGTAAATCAATTTTTACATGGCAGCCACATTTTACTGTCTATCACAGCTCCCATGTACGAAATGGTTCTGTGGAATCTTAAATCATTGTGTGGATCTCATGAAAACCAGATCTAGGATATCTAGTATCCTATCTATAGTGCTGTGATATGATAACTAGGGATGAGCGAATCGACTTTGGATGAAACATCCGAAGTCGATTTGCACAAAACTTAGTTTCAATACTGTACGGAGCGAGCGCTCCATACAGTATTAGAATGTGTTGGCTCTGAGACTTCGCATAATAACTTCAGAAATTGATTTAGACTGTGAAAAAAGTGGTACCTTGGAACCGAACCCGAGTTCGGGAAATGTTTTTTACAGTATAAATCAATTTGTAAAGTTATTATGTGAAGTCTCGTGAGACTTCAAGAAGCAATAACTTAGGCTCATTCTAATACTGTATGGAGCGCTCGCTCTGTACAGTATTAAAACTAAGTTGTATGGTTATAGACTTCGGATGTTTCATCTGAAGTCGATTCGCTCATCCCTGATGATAACCAGAAGGTAGTTGGAAAGTTCCCTTCCAGTCTTGTTAATGCTATACTCCACACCATAAACACTGACAGCAGCCAATAATGTGATAACACAAGATAATAGTAATACAGTGTAATATAACGCCACATGCATTGTTGCCAAACACATTCCCTTTAGGTGTAACTTTATTGAAAATCTCTGCACATTTTGAACTTAGGGGTCCAGTGTGGGGTGCTAATCATTGTCAGACAGCTATCTCTGAATGTATGCATATGCGGGAAGGCTATCAATCCCAGAGTGAGACCACCCACTAGAATACAAAGCCCGAAATAAGCTGGGATTTCAATCAAGTTATATTTAAAAAAAAAGCTATATTTGAATCTGCTCAGCTCCTCCTGCAATGTTGCAGGTTTCCTTTAAAAAAAATAAACTACTATATTTATACACTATAGGAATATGACCGTATGTGTTCACAGATTCAATAGTGGCTTAATTATCCCTGGATTACATAACATTCAATAATTACTCAAATCAACTTCACTATATCACTTTTATCCTCCAAACTTTATTGGCAAGAGGTACGATACAGTACGATACTGTGATACCAAAGATATATATATATATTTATTTATTTTTTTACGTTTTCCTACTTTTGCAAAGTAAAAATCCTTGTTTAAAAAGAAAATGTTTTTGCATTGCCGCATCCCAAGATCCGTAACTTTTTTATTTTTCTTTCTACATAGCTGTGTAAGAGCTTGATTTTTGCAGCATGACTTTTTTCATTGGTATCATTTTGGAGTAAACAACTTTTTGATTGTTTTATTTCTTGTTTTTGTACCGGTAACGCAGGAGCGCAGCTTTAATGTTAGGGCCAAACCCCCGCTCTCCACTGCACAGGATAGTAAGACTCCTTAGTGACCACAGTGAAAAGAGATATTGGTGAGCACTAAGGGGTTAAGTAAAAACTATTTTTGTTTTGACAAAGAATTTTACTTGCAACTCTGGGGACTTTAATGAGGTTCTCTGTAGCTCTAAGTTTTGAAAATATTTTTCTGGATATAATATAGAATTTTTCATTCCCATACTTGAGCCATGTGGTGAATTGATGACATTTTTGTGGCTTGGAGGGGTACTTGAACAGGAACTACAGTAATTGAATTCGTCAATTGTTTGAATCAATGTGAACCATGAGTATATAAAAATAATCTCCTCCAATTTTCTAGCAATCATGATCCTCATGTATTCAAAAATTTGCCAGAAAGAATATCAAGTACAGTAAAATATTTGGGAGAAAATAAAGAAAAGGTCAGTAGCAAATTCATAAAAAAGATATCCTAGAGGCATGATTAATAGAATAAAAACTGAAACCAAGAAGAAGGGAGATAATATAGAGAAAAATAAAAAAGGCAAATTTGTATTTGTTGCCACATAAATACAATAGACACAATACGAGGATTAAGGAGATCATGAGAAGGAAGTGGGGTATATTGCAAAGAGATTCAAAATATGGTAGTTTATTTAAAAATGAGATATTATTTGCACAGAGAAAAGGTAGTTTTTGATAAGAGTAGATATTAATAACAGAAATGAGAGGTAGGAAATACAGAGTAAATTGAGGACAGAGATAGGGTCCTTTCACACTTGCGTTCTGAGGATCCGGCACGCACTTCCGTCCCGCCGGATCCGTCAGAACGCAAGTCGCCTGAAGCATTAGAAGACTGATCAGGATCCTGATCAGTCTTCGAAATGCTTTCAGGTTACTATGGCAGCCAGAACGCTATTAAAGTCCTGGTTGCCATAGTAGTAGTGGGGAGCGGGAGAGCGGTATACTTACAGTCCATGCGGCTCCCGGGGCGCTCCAGAATGACGTCAGAGCGCCCCATGCGCATGGATCACGTGATCCATGCGATCACGTGATCCATGCGTGTAGGGCGCCCAGACGTCACTCTGGAGCGCCCCGGGAGCCGCACGGATGGTAAGTATACTGCTCCCCCGCTCCCCACTACATTTTACCATGGCAATCAGGACTTTAGCGTCCTGGCTGCCATGGTAACTATTGAGAAAAAGGTAAACGTCGGATCCGCCGATGCGCCGAAACGACGTTTAGCTTAAGGCTGGATCCGGATTAATGCCTTTCAATGGGCATTAATTCCGGATCCGACCTTGCAGCAAGTGTTCCGGATTTTTGGACGGAACAAAAAGCGCAGCATGCTGCGGTATTTGCTGCGTCCAAAAAACGTTCCGGTCCTGAACTGAAGACATCCTGATGCATCCTGAACAGATTTCTCTCCATTCAGAATGCATGGGGATGATCCTGATCAGGATTTTTCCGGCATAGAGACCTCACGACGGATCTATATGCCGGAAAACAAAAACGCCAGTGTGAAAGGACCCATAAAAAGTATGTTTTCATGTCAGCACTGTAACTCTGTATAAAAGGCTGTGTGGTCAAAAGAATCAATTGAAGCATTTTGTACATCTAACACAAAGTCAGTGATATATTTGCTGAAATGCCCATGTGGCAAATGTTGCATAGGACAAACGTCAAGATGTAAGAGCTATAAAAGTATGGCTAAATGAACATTGCTCTAATAGTAGGCAGTATAAGGAAAGATAAAAGCAAAAAATTAGAGAGAAAATTAGAAAGAGCAGATTGAAACTACTCTCGGTAGATATTTTAGGGAGAATAATCACAATGTTAGTGATCTCAGATGTTACGTATTAGAGCAGGTGGACACTTGTGGCTCCGAAAAGATTAATTAGGAAATTGCTGCAAACGGAGGTCTTTTGGATCCAGGGTCTTCAAAAGGTCTTAATGAAATGTGTGATTTTAGCATTTCATGTGATATGCCAGTGGAAACATCGTTAGGTATCTATCATCTTTGTTATCATATTTATTTGGCTTTAGAAGATTTGATACTTACATTCTGTTGCATGTGATTTGATGTTTAAATTGTGGTAACGTGATGGCGGCATATGCTTGACAAAAGGGACGTGACCCTCAAAACGATGTGTGGCGGTTGCCATATGCTGTGCCGATGCTCGTGGGCTATGTTCCGGGAATACACCAGCCGAGTGCACAACAAAGGATAAGTTAGGAATGCATGATAACGCAGGAGGTTCTGGACTTGAATATGGACAATTATCTAAGGTTTATTGCTTTTCTGTAATGGAATCCTATTGTTTGCCCTAAGAAACCTCATGTCAATATAGTGACAAAGTGATATAGTGAAGTTGATTTCAATACAGGGTTATTGGATATTATGTAACGGGTGGAGTGGTGTAGCTCTGAACTGTATTCTGTATAGTGGGGCCTGATTATTGATGTTAAAGGTAAATTAACCATGCACCCATATGTAAACTACTCCCCTGCTACACTTTGAAGGTGGATAGTACTGAGGTTGGTCAGTTGCATAAGTAGAACTGACAGGGCCCCACAGCAAATTTTTGATTGGGCTCCCGGTCAGCAACCCCCTCCTCCCCTGAAACCTTCACTCCTGCGGCTAGTCAAGATAGCTCTTTCAGACCAGGTCAGGCAGCCGCCCTTATCCTAAACATATATACTGTATGTCATGTCACGTTATATACTGAATTGTATAATATTGTTGAGGGGGCCCTGACAATAAAATATTTTAGTCCTCCTCTTGGATGGGCCACCTCTGACTCCAGGCCCCATAGCAGTTGCTCGGTGCGTTCCCATTCACTTCTATAGGGAGAGCGCTTAGTGGTGGCCAGACCCAGGGTGCTCCAGCTACCACTTTCCCGCTCTGTTCTCGCGTGTAGGTGCAGATCCCGCACCTATCAGGCAATGGGGACATATCCTAGCGATATGCCCCCATTGTCTCAGATAGGAATATTCACTTCACATGGCCTGATATAGCTATTAGCAAGCAATTGTTGGGAAGGGAGCTTTCCTTTCTGACAACCGCCTGCTCATTAGTGAAGGAGACCGCTGCTATTAAATGTAGTGATCTCCTCCACCGTACAGGATCATTGTTTGCCAGCAGCAAAGGTTATTTAGACAATATGATCTGCTGCCGGCAAGTGATGATTTAGGTGTCCGCACAAACGATCCTATTATCTGATGAATGAGCATTTTACTCATTCATCAGGTAATCAATGGCACCTTTACAGAGGCAGATTATCACTAACAATTCTTCGTAAGAACGCTTGTTAGTAATAATTTGCCTGAGCTTTAGGCGGTGTTTAGGGCTCTTTACTTTTGGACAAAATAATCTCATCCTTACTAACATTTAAAACCTAAATAGCAGCACATTTAAATGGTTGCTAACTTTTCACAAAACTTTGCATAAATCAATAGTAAAAGCAACCATAAGGAACTTTGTAATATATCTTATCAGAGAAAACTACCTTGCTTGCTTGTTATATCTTGCTCCCCTGCTTTTCAGTTTGAAAAATGCCTTAGTCCTATCCAAGACAGGAGCAGCTCCACAGGTCAGCACTTCTCTGTAATGTCCTCCATGATAGTAGGGCTGCATCTCAGTAAGGGGTCATGCACACGAACGTGTGCCGGCCGTTTCGTGCATTGGGGACCACAATTGCGATCCCCAATGCACGGGCTACATCCGTGCGGCTGCCGCAGACGGATCCAGACCCATTCAACTTGAATGGGTCCGTTCTGAAAAAAAGTAGTGCATGCAATACTTTTTTGCGGTACGCAGGCACGGCCAGAAACCCCACGGAAGCACTCTGTAGTGCTTCCGCGGGGTTCCTCTCCGTCCTTCCACACCACATCTCCGGGATCATGGACCCATTCAAGTGTGCATGAGCCCTAAGTAAGAGAAGGTTAGAAAGAAGATTCTCCTCTACTTCCTTTGTGCAGTGGATGGAAGCTAGTCTTCACCCACCATGTATGAGAGAACTGCAGACTAAACAGTCAGCATGCACACAGGAAAACTGATAAAAAATGCTAGATACACATCGACATCATATAGTCGTCAGAATTAGTGTTATTCCTGATGTTCACACACTGCAAACTTTGTTGAAAGGTAGGATTGCCAACCAGAATTTTTCATTTTTCTTGCCAACTTCTCCCAAAATCACG
Source organism: Bufotes viridis (assembly GCA_033119425.1). NCBI lineage: Eukaryota > Metazoa > Chordata > Amphibia > Anura > Bufonidae > Bufotes > Bufotes viridis. The sequence goes on from CM065591.1 coordinate 67,130,071, forward strand.
GACAGCCAATATTTATGGACAAATTGGAAAACCATAATGAATGATAAAGATTAGAAGTAATCCATGTCTATAGCTGAATATACTGATAAGAACTCATTGCCAGCATTTACTGTGAGCTGTAACATGACGATAATTACCATAAAGCAATCTAGTCAAGTAACATCAGCCTAAAAAAAAAAAAAAATCATGGACAGATCTATTTTTTTCATGGACAAAGTTATTTTTACAGACTTTTCAGAAATTTCTGGATGGTTGGCAACCCTGTTGAAAGGTTAAACCCAACCCTGTTCTGAGAATGCCCCAGATGTCAATTGTGCCCCTTTAAATGCAAATTAAAACCACCACCTTCTTTGAGGTCTGGTTTGCAGGGCATTCTCAGGAGATTCTGGACTATTGGCATCATAGAGCAAGGTATATTCCTCACCATTACAGGGCTGCTCCGATTTGGTATTTAATAAACGCTATCACATAGGCCACTGTAGGTAACATTAGGCAGTTTATGCATCTGCTAGCAAAAGACTACATATGTGCTGTGCGCTGCCCTAATTGAATTCATGGCTATAAACTTGATTTCTAGCAAATTTTAATCCTGCTAAATACATATTTTACATTTCCAAACGGCAAGTCACAACAAGACAGCAATTCCATATGGACATAGCGCTACATTGGAAGGCACAGACAATGAGTAATCCTCGCTCTGTATCAGAGTTCAATGAAGCCTGCACTTTCCATGCTTAGGAATGGGAGAAGGATACAGTGATTTGATTGAACTGTTTTGGCATTACTAGGATAACAGCGTCTATTTTGCACTGATCTACATACCATATGGCATATGGAGGCCATTTAAAAACCCATCAACTCATCGCAACACCATTGTTCCCAAAACTGCAATGCATAATTTGTTCATATCAAATAAATTATGGTTATTTGTTGTGCATTGCTGGAGTGGAGGCTAATACAGTCTGCTGTGTTGTGGGATTTGTAGATGCTTTATTCGGTATTACCAGTATGTATACGCACTATGAAAACACTATGATACTCTCCAGGTTTTAGTTATATCAATGTGAACAAAATAAATGCTTTGAATCGATTTCTTAAAGGGAATCGGTCACCAGTGAACTCCCTAGCCAACTGTTTCCATAGACACATAGCTGTGGTGCACCTGATTAAAACGCAGTTTTTCTCTTGTTGATCCGAGGCTCCGTTCCTGAGTTATGATACTTTTTCTTAATCTGCAAATTAGGCCTTTGGTGCAATGAGGGCGTCGCCACTGCACTTGTTGCACCAAAGCGTGGCTCCTTTCTGTAGACACAGAAATAAGTGGAGCTTGGGTGCAACAAGAGCAATGTGATGCCCTCATTGCACCGAAGTCCATATTTGCATATTAAGAAAAAGTATCATAACTCAGGAACGGAGCCTCGGATCAACAAAAGAAAAACAGCATTGTAATCAAGTAAACCAGAGCTATGGATATAAAGGTCGCTGGTGACAGATTCTTTCTAAAGGCTACATTCACACGAACGTATTTTGTTTCCGTGTCCGTTATGTTTTTTGGCAGATTGGATGAGGAGGACCCATTCATTTCAATGGATCCGCAAAAAATGCAGACAGCACACCGTGTACTGTCCGCATCTGTATGTCTATTTTGCGGACAAGGATTAGGCATTGTTACAATGGATCCACAAAAAAAAAAAAAACTGATGCAACATGGATGCCAAAAGGACGTCATCCATATTTTTTGCGGACCTGCAAAACACATACGGTCGTGTGAATGTAGCCAAAGTCAATTTGAGCATTTCTCACAGGAAGCTGTAGCTTAAAGGGGTTGTCCGGCTGATTAAAATATTTTAAGAAAAGCTCAAAATAGTGTAAAATAATGTCATAATCAACTTACGGATCCCCTGCCACTCCTGTTCCAGCACGTCCCAGTCCCCTGCTGGCTTCTACTTTCTACTCCCTCTCAATACACAGGAATGACTGCTCAGACAATCACCCCTGTGGTCAGTGACCAAGATGTAGGGACTAGCTGAAGCCCAGGACGCATCAGAATGGGAGCGGAGCGGATTGGTAAGGTAAGTATGACTTATTTTATTATTTTACATTGTTCGGAGCATCAGACGGACATCCCCTTTAACCCACTGCTTATAGTGTTCAGTGTTATGGTCCACTAAGCAAATATCAAATTATTCCATTCACAATGCTGCTTTTCAATATGTCTTGCATGTCTGTATTTATTGCATGAATATGCAGGTTAATACAGGGACGTGGAAATGAGTTTTCTAGTACAAAACATGAAGTTGCTTCTCACCCCTGAAACAGGACGTGTCCCTCCTCGTGACATGTCTTTTTTAAGTAACTACATGAACTCCTCGTGCAATATCAATTCTGCAGCATCGTTATTATATATCTCTATATTGTGCCACTCCCCTAGTATTCCTATTAGAAGTTCCTGCCAGCAGTCTGCAATAAGGGTTCTGCTGGGTGTTACCCATTGGCGGTGTGCTCTTGCACAATCTACCATTGGCAGGACTGATTGGCTAGTATCAGACTAGCCAATCAGTCCTGCCAACTAGTAACACCCAGATGATCCCTTTATTGCAGACTGCTGGTAATTCATCTATAAGCTTCTGTTAGGAATAATAGAGGGATGGTGCATAGAGTTATAAGAGCAGATGCTCCAGAATTAGTATGTGGTGAATGCAAGTAGTTACTAAAACAGACATGTCAGGAGAGGTGACAGCTCCTCTTTAAAATTCGAACATCGTTTTATTCTCCATAATCCTTTTCATTCTAATATTCAGCCTCCAGTTAATTGCACTTTTACAAATGTGACAAGTATATAAAACTCACATACTGTACCACAGCCATTCCAACAGGTCCTATTATAGTGAAGGAGATTAAATAAGAAATGCTGTTTTTTCTTTTCCAGTAGAATCCTAGACCTCAAATAAATAATATAAAATTGGCTAAAGAAAGAATATTTATTAATTAGTTTATTACATTTAGCATGAAATTTAACATTAGACATTTACCCATTTTAAGTTTAAAATATTAACACATATAGTAGTTTCTTAGCACTATTTGGGTGGGTTTAAACACTGCCATTTTTCAGCGGTAACAAAAAGCGTAAAAAATGCATTGTGAATAAAAAAAAATTATTGCGATTGTGGTTTTCGCAGGTGAGGAATACTAATGTGTTTCACCTGTGAAAAGTGTATAGTCTATTGCTGCAACACAAAACCGCAGCAATCGCAGTTAAAACGCAGTGTATTTTCAACACGTTTTTCTCCATGGTGCAAAAAAATCACATGTAAACCCAGCCCGTCTCATATAGCTCTAACAGGTCGTGTTTTGTCGATCAGCTAAAACTCATGCGTTTTAACTGCGATTGCTGCAGTTTTGTGTTGCAGCAATAGACTATACACTTTTCACAGGTGAAACACATTAGTAATGCTCACCTGCGAAAACCACAATCGCAATAAAAAATATGCATTTTTTCACAATACATTTTTTACGCTTTTTGTTACTGCTGAAAAATGGCAGTGTGGGAGAGATTTATCAAGTTGGTGTAAAGTAGAACTGGCCTAGTTGTCCATAGCAACCAATCAGATTCCACCTTTCATTTTCCAAAGGAGCTGTGATAAATAAAAGCTGGAATCTGATTGGTTGCTATGGGCAACTAAGCCAGTTCTACTTTACACCAGTTTGATAAATCTCACCAAGTGCCTTTCTGGTCAAGAGTGAGACTGTTTTTGGACAGGAAGCTGACCCTTTTCCTAATCTTATACCTGCCCTACAGTAGACACCTAAAGGGGCATAACTGATTTCATTACAATAATGAAATCCTCTGCGCAGCATAAAGCTGATCGACAAAACATGACCTGTTAGGCCCCTTTCACACGGGCAAGTTTTCAGCGCGGGTGCAATGCGTGAGGAGGACGCATTGCACCCGCACTGAATCCGGACCCATTCATTTCTACGGGGCTGTGCACATGAGCGGGGATTTTCACGCATCACTTCTGCGTTGCGTGAAAATTGCAGCATGCTCTATATTGTGGTTTTTCACGCAACGCAGGCCCCATAGAAGTGAATAGGGCTGCGGGAAAATCGCAAGCATCCGCAAGCAAGTGCAGATGCAGTGCGATTTTCCCTCATGGTTGCTTAGCAACGGGACCAGATCTTTATTATTTTCCCTTATAACATGGTTATAAGGGGAAATAATAGCATTCTTAATAAAGAATGCTAAGTGAAATGAAGATGAAGGGGTTAAAAATAATAAAACTTAACTTACCTTAGCCACTTGATCGCGTAGTTGCGATCTGTCTTCTCTCTTCATGCTTCAGCTAACAACTAAAGGACCTGTGATGACGTCACATCACATGGTCCAATCACATGGTCCATCACCATGGTGATCATGGTCCATCACCATGGTGATGGACCATGTGATGTGACGTCATCACAAGTCCTTTAGTTGGTTATAACAAACAATGAACACAAAAAATGATTATTTTTTTTATAGGCAAATACTATAGCCTAATAATTCAGATTTATATGTATACGTAAAACTGTTTCAGTCATAAACTAAAAGCATAAAAGGGTTTTCCAGGATTTTTATACTGATGACCTATCCTCTGATCGGTGGGGGTTCGACACCCAGGACCTCCCATGATCAGCTGTTTGAGAAGGCACCCGCACTCGTGTGGGCTCCGCAGCCTTCTCTGAGCTTTTCCCAGGCCAGTGACGTCATGCTCAGCTGTCATGTGACCTAAGAGCAGCTCAGCGCTATAGAAGTGAATGGGGCTGAGCTCGATACCAAGCACAGCCGCTATACAATGTACGGCACTGTGCTCGGTAACCATGGAGAAGGCTGCGGAATAAAAATCCCAGAAAACCCCATTAAAAATATTATAATATTTAATGTCAAGCATAAAACTAATTAAAGGTTTGCGTCTAATTTTCTAGACATTTTTATTAATGCAACTAACAAGGAAATGTTAGTTGCTAGTTAGTTGTTAGTTGCCAGATGATACATTAAAGGCTCTTTCACAACCTCTGAGTTGTATGGAGCTCTAATACAACACGCATAGAAGTCTATGGCTCCGCACCGCTCCTCCATTCATATATAGACATTTACGTTTTTTTCTGTTGGCTTCCTTATTCTATTACACTGGTACCATGGCTCCTAAGAGAGAACATTTACATTATATGGCACTGTGCTGACGCACCATACAGAAGGAAATATAGGGGGAAATGTATCAAACTGGTATAAAGTAGAACTGGCTTAATTGCCCATAACAATCAATCAGATTCCACCTTTCATTTTTTACAGCTCCTGGAAAATGAAAGGTGGAATCTGATTGGTTGCTTTGGGCAACTAAGCCAGTTCTACTTTACACCCGTTTGATAAATGTCCCCCGTAGTGCCCATTCCTTTCTAGTAACTGCTCTTTACAGTGACATAGCCTATGACTTTACTAATACTCATTGCTCAATCGGTATACTATAGAGAATCCAATCATATTATATAATTATAGAAAATCTAATAATACAAAATTTGCCAGCTTCCCAGAAGCTTTGCCATTGCAGAATGTTTTAAAAAACTAATACCACATATATTAAAGTTTTACATCTCTGATCTTCTAAGTTATCTTAAATCCTAGGTTATTCTGTAAAAACGTTAAGAATGAAAAGTAATTATAACTCCGCTGATCGCTCGACGCTGCCGTTCCAGCACTGCTCTCCACTTCCTTGTCTGAGCTTGAATGACAGGAAACGGCTGGATTAGCCTTTTTTATAATAATGCTGTTTAGTCTCTCTCTATTTTAAAAAATTTAAGTCGTATTTCCGTATCAGTTAGTTTACCAGAAGATGCACATCATGCCAATGGGCCTGAAAAAAGGAGTGCTACAAAAGAGACCAGACTACTGCTACCAGTGCTGGCAACCTCCTCTCTCTGCAGGATTTTTATGACTACCAGGCTGTATTAGATACTATAGCAGAAGCACAAAAAGTCATAGTATGAGAATTTTTTGTAAAAAAAAAAAAAATTGTTTTGTGGACCATACTACTTTTGAAGTGTTATTCCTGGAAGAGTATCTTGTATGTATTTTACTTCCAGCGGCACCTGCATAGAATAGAGTGCAGGAGTCTCTGGTAGGGAATGCATGTCACTGTGCACCATGAACCCAGTTATGCTAGAATATTAACTCTTAGCTCACTACTTTCATAGGACTACCGAGTGAATATTTTCTTGAGACAGCAGTGGAACGACCCGAGACTCTCTTATAGTGAATACCCAGATGACTCCCTGGATTTGGATCCTTCCATGTTGGATTCTATTTGGAAGCCTGATTTATTTTTTGCTAATGAGAAGGGAGCGAACTTCCATGATGTCACAACGGACAACAAGCTACTGAGAATTTTTAAAAACGGAAATGTATTGTACAGTATAAGGTAAGGAAAATAGCTCATCTGTGTGGGGATCTGTGTGTCTATATCCAGGAATGACCAAGTCAAAGACCTGACCTTAAAGAGGTAATCCCATGATTAATGCAAAAAATGAAAATCAGACATCATATAGGACATAACAATCTCTTTCTAGCAAAGCTAGAACCAGCCCTGTACCTCACATGTTCCAGAGATCTCCCCATTCATTGCTCTGCTAGATTTATATCAAGCTGGCAGCTCAAGGGGGCGTGTCTTTTCTACTGCATCTCTCCTCTTATAACAGCTCAGAAGGTAGTGGAAGGCTAAAGCTGAGCATGTGCGGCCATCTTAGTGAGCAGGACAAAGAAATGAGAAAAATAACAAACAGCAGGTGGCGCCATACACATACATTTTATTGAATAACTCAGTGGCTATGCTAAATTTTTAATTAAATGCAATTACAAAAGTATTCGGATCCAGGTGCTGATTTGAAAACTGTAGAACATTTTTCATGGGACAGCCCCTTTAATACAATAGAAATGTTGTGGAAGGAACTGAAGTGAGGAGTTCTTGGGAGAAAACCAACCAACATACAGTATCAGTTGAAGCCGTTTTGTATGGAGGAATGTGCTAAAATTCCTCCAAGCTGATTAGCAGGACTAATCAACAATTACCTATCTATCTATCTATCTATCTATCTATCCCAAAAATATAGAAGGGCTAGAAAAATTGTCATTGTATACAAGTATAGAATAAAAGTCTAAAATAGATAGATAGATAGATAGATAGATGATAGAAATTTTAGACTTCTTCTGTACTTATATACATTGACAGTTTTTTGAAGTCATTCCACCATTTGTTATTTCTGTCTAGATAATACATTTTAAGTCACTGTTCCATATCTAATATTTGACAGCTCGTTGCTGCACTCCTAAATACAGTTCTGAACATCGTTTTGCATAAGTTTTCAAAATTTCTAACTTGGGAAAATGTCAAGTACATTACCTAGTTCATTTCACAATGGCACCAACTGCCTTCTATTTCTCAGCAAAATGGCATTTGGTGTCACTTAAGGAAGAGATACCATTCTATCGCATGTAACGGTTTGACAGGCTGCACGCAAGTCCTCTCTTTGTAAAGGAATATGTGCTGGTTGATGAGTGATTGAACAGAAGAGAAAAATATATTCTGATTCGGTTCTTATTTTTAGTTATGTTAGAATACTTGATTGTTTTATGTATTCCTACAGAATCGTCTTCTATTCAGGAGGATAGAATTTGTTATACATTTTATAGCTGAGATATGTCATAAAAGCATATAACATCAGCTTGTATGTGGGTGTTCAGTCATATTTAGCTTGTATGGAAATAGCATGACCCTGTCATATGTTCATTTATTAATATATATATATGTATTATATAATTGTAACAACGTAACTGCTGAAATGACTTAATTATTCCATAGTAAGCCTTTAATTGGATGACTCATCAGAGACATTGATGGCCAGTGGCATAACTATAGGGGATGCAACAGCCACCAGGTTCACAAGCCAGGGGCTCCACAGGCTCCTCACCACATTATTTGTCTGATATTTTCAATTTTCTTATTGATGTCTGGCATGTAAGGTATTATAAATCTGAGACACTGGTGTGGAGGAGTCAATGGAAGAAAATTTATGATGCTGGACATCCCCCACTGTTAGAAAGGAGATCATTAGCCTTGTAAAGTAAAATGAACAGTAGGTCAGTATATAGTCAAGGAAAGGAAGCTGTGGAGAAAAATGCAGATGGACGGCTGCAAGGGTTACATTGTTCTCACAGCACATGTCTATATGGAAAAGATCATTGAGCTATACAGGAGATTATACTCATGGTTATATGTATACTACTTAGAGTGCTGGTCAGTGGCGTAACTAGAAATGACTGGGCCCCGCAGCAAATTTTTGAATGGGGCCCCCTCCCCCAATAATTTTATCAAAACCCCTTCCTTTCATGCCGCCCCCTTTCCTGTGGCTAGTAAAGATGGCTCTCTCAGACCAGGCCCGGCAGCTGTTCCATCCGTTTTCTACACTGTCAATACTGCCACTGTATATAATTTCATTGTGTAATACTGTTGAGGGGCCCTGACAAAATCTTTTAGTACTTCTCCTCCTCCTCTTGGATGGGCCCCTTCTGGGTCAGGGCCCCAAAGCAACCGCTTCCCCTGCTTCCCCTATAGTTACGCCCCTGGTGCTGGTGGTGTTGGGGTATTCAGTAACTAATGGGAGGTCCATAGAAGGACCTAAAGTCCAAGTAGATCAGATTTGGCTGTTCACACACTGGATGAGAGCACAGTCATGTATAGAACTGTACAAAAAGCACAAAATGGTGTGAAAAGCTCATCCCTTGCTCAAACACCTTCTGCAGTGTGATGACTGGTGGCTAGACTTGCATTGAAGGGTCTCTTAAGAGACTCGCTGATGCTGCTACCAAGATACGGGCAGGCTGCAGATGGAAAGCACGAGGAGTAGTTGTGATTGGGGCTTGAACTAACTTTTTGTATCAGGGCTGTGAGCCCTTACTTACATGACTGTTGGTGACCAAATGGCTATGGGTATAGCACCAATGTCTGATTACCATGGATCCAACAACTACAGTATAAGGCCTCTTTCACACATATGTTTTTTTTTTGTGAGTATATGGGCCATTTTTTGCATTCCGTATACGATATGTATACGGAACCATTCATTTCAACGGGTCTGCAAAAAAAAAGGAAGGTACTCCGTATGCATTCCGTTTCTGTATTTCCATTCTGTTCAAAGGTAGAACATGTCCTATTATTGTCCGCATCACGGACAAGGAGAGTACTGTTCTATTAGGGGACAGATGTTCCGCAAAAAGCGGAATGCACACGGATGTCATCTGTTTTTTTTGCGGATCTGTTTTATGCAGACCGCAAAACCAGTCGTGTGCAATAGGCCTAACACTCAGTAATGATTCGAAGTGACAGCAGCCCTAGGGAAACAAAGTTGCACACCGATGGCTCTTGGGGTCTAGCAGATCTCACCTTGGTAGCACTACACAGCCATTTGCTACCAATTGCTCAGATGGTATTAGCCCTTCCTGGGACATTCCTGGCAACACTGCTAGACTGCGTTGTGCCTATTGAATGAGGAGGGGGGTGCACTGGCTTCTCAGGTGCGATTTGAACCTGTTTCATGCACTGCCCAAATAGGTTTTGCCTTAAGTCTTCCTTTACCTTGCACTGGGCTAATATGGAAAAGCAACTAGGGATCAGTCACACCCTTTCACCCTGCATTATTAATCAGATGTTTCTAAAAGAAAATGTACCAACTACCATAATTACAGAAATTTGAAAGCATAATCTAGTTATTGCTTTTTTCTTGCCTTAGTATGAGCACATATTTTGCAGACTCTAAAGCAGGTAGTAACAACTTTTAATTTTATCGTTCATCATTACTGGGTTCAATCTCTCATTTCTCTTCCAAACATATAATATGCAGTGTGACAGTGCAGGAAATAATCAGGCCAGGTTAGTGAACAGTTCTTTACTGGAGATTCAAATTCAAATGCATTCAATTCAAAAGCATATTTTTGCAGTGTACTACTGCCTTGTAGTAGGACACTGCAATGCAGTTCATGAAATTATCAGTGTACAGTATATTAAAGGGGGTCTCCACAAATTAAATATTGATTACCTATCTTCAGGATAGATCATCAATATCTTATCAGTGGGGGAGTCTGATTGCCGGCACCCCCGCCAATCACTTGTTTAACCCCTTCACGCTTTTGGAAGTAACTGTAGGTCCAAATCACAAGTAATTTAGTGCATTTACAGTCACATCTAAACTGCTTACCGGGGCTGTTACACTATAAAGTGTCACAGTCCCGGAGTCTCCGCTCTCCCGGAGTGTTCCCTTGCCGACATGTGCTCTGATTGGTTAGCCTCTGCAGACTAACCAATCGGAGAGCTTCAGTGTTAAAATGCTGTGATCTTCACTTCACAGGCTGTGATCTCCACTCTGGAGATCACAGCCTGAAAGCGGGTAAGACCCCCTGTGTGCTTCCATACCCCAGTGAATTTAGTGCGCCCCCAGTGCCCCTCAAAATTCCCCCAGGTGCCATTTCCCCCCCTTCTCCTGATGCCCCCTGCTCCTCTGTGCCAGCTCTGATAGCAGCGGCTCAGGAATGGAGCCGCTGCCATCAGCAGAGAGTGTCAGCTGTAACTTACAGCTGACACTCTGCTGCTACGGCCCAAATCGGTGCTGGCACCGATCTTGGCTGTTTAACCCCAAAGATGCCGTGGTCAGTGCCAACGATGGCAGCGGCCCGATGGTTGCCATGGCAAACGGATGCCTTACAAAGGAGTCCAGGATGCCATGTATCTAAGGCCTCATGCACACGACCGACGGAACAGATGTCCCCTGATAGAACAGTACTATCCCTGTCCGTAATGCGGGACGCCGTAAAAAAATTATGTAAAAAACAATGACGAAATTGCTGTTTTTGTCACCTCAGCTCCACAAAAAAAAAATACCAAGTGATCAAAAAGTCATATGTACCCCAAAATTATACCAATAAAAACTACAGCCTGCCCTGCAAAAAACACAGCTACATTGGTGAAAAAATAAAAATGTTATTGATGTTAGTATATGGTGATGCAAAATATTATTTATTTTAAACAGTAGTAAAGTAGTAAAACATAAAAAAATATACATTTGGTATCGCCATAACCATATCAACCCACAGAATAAAATGATCATATCATATTTAACACAAGAGAAATCCCCATAAAAAATAAAAATAAAAAACACTGGCACAATTGCCATTTTTACCCACTTCACTTACACAAAAAATGTTAGAGAGTCATCAAAAAGACTTATGTACCCCAAAATGATACCAAAAAAAAGTACAGCCAGTCCCGCAAAAAAACAAGCCCCCACACAGCTAAATGGGGGAAAAAATAAAAAACTGTTATGGACTTTAGTATATGTTGATGCAAAATAAAATTTATTTTTAACACAAAAGTGTTTTTATGCTGAAGAAGCATAAAAAAAAAATATATATATAAATTTGGTATCGTCATAACCATATTAACCCACAGAATAAAATTATCATATCATATTTACCGCAAGAGGAACCCCATAAAAATAAAAATAAAAAAAATTGACAGAATTGCCATTTTTACCCACTTCACCTCCACAAAAAATGGTATAAAAAGTGACCAAAAAGACATATGTACCCCAAAATGATACCAATAAAAACTACATCCCATGCCGCAACAGCGGTTTACAACCACATATATGGTGTTTCCGTAAAATGCATACCAAATTGTGGGGTGCATTTTCTCCTGTTAGCCCTTGTGAAAATTGGGACTAGACCAACTTTATATTGGAAATAAAAGTTAATTTTTCATTTTTACTGCCATGCGTTTCTAAATTCTATGAAACGCTTGTTGTGTCAAAGCATTCACTTCACTCATAGATTTATTCCTCGAGGGGGTGTAGTTTCCAAAATGGGAGTTTTCTTTCTTGGGGTTCCTCTGAGTCTCTTCAAATGTGACATGGCACCTGAAAACCATTCCAGCAACATCTGTCCTCCATTAACAATATGGCGCTCCTTTCCTGCTGTGCCCTATCGTGCACCCACACTGCAAGTCCGAACACATATGGGGTTTTTCTGTAAACTGCAAAATCAGAGTAATAAATACTTAGGGTTGTTTGGCTGTTAAACCTTGCTGTGTTACCGGAAAAATTGATTAAAATGGAAAATTTGCACAAAAAATGAAATTTTATAATGTCCCCACCGCTAAAGAGTTAACAAAGTTTTTAAAATCAGTTTTGAATAACTTGAGGGGTGTAGTTTCTAAAATGGGGTCATTTATGGGTGGTTTATATTATGTAAGCCCCACAAAGTGACTTCATAACTGAACTGCTCCTTAAAAAAGTGGGTTTTAGCAATATACTTAATTTTTTAAATTTGCTTCTAAACTTCTAAGCCTTCTAACGTCCTAAAAAATAAAATGACATTTACAAAATGATGCAAACATAAAGTAGACTTATGGGAAATGTAAAGTAATAACTATTTTATGAAGTATCACTATTTGTCTTAAAAGCGGAGAAATTCTAATTTTGAAAATAGAGAATTTTTCCAAATTTTCTGCAAATTTATTTATTTTTTTTAAGCATAAAGTTAAAACATATCAACTCAAATTCACCACTAATATGAAGTATAATGTGTCACGATAAAACAGTCTCAAAATGGCTTGGATAAGTAAAAGTGTTCCAAAGTTATTACCACATAAACTGACACATGTCAGATTTGAAAAATGGGGCTCTGACATTTTGTCCAAACTGGCTGTCGCTTGAAGGGGTTGAAGGGGCTCTTCACAGTATACCAAACACCGCACCACTCATTGTATATTGCAGCTCAGTCCTATTCACTTGAATAGCACTGAGCTGCAAAAAGGTCATGTGACCGATGGATGTGACATCATAGACCTATGGATGTGATATTACAGTCTGAAGAAAAGACTACAGCATTTGCCAGAGCACAGTAGCCCCATCCAAATGTGATCGATGTGAATGTCGGGAGTCGGACCCCCACTGGTCAGCTGTTGATGACCTATCCGGGGAATAGGTCACCAGCATTTAACTCCTGGAAAACCCGTTTAATGGTAATTGGTGAGGGTCTTTTTCCCCAAGTTGCCCGCTGTCCTCTACTTAAAGCAGGACCCAATACCCTTTTAGAACTAGTAAAATTGTTCAAATAATACCTAGCAAGCTATGTACCTGGGGTGCCCAATGCTAGAAGGGGTGGCAACAAGCTATTCTGACTTGGTCAGGTTATTTACATACAGGACTAGGGCAGTAAACTGAAGCTTTGCCCCGAGTAAAGAAAAGCTTGCATGTACCTAAATACTGACAGTGGTGATGGTCCCAGAAGAAGCACGCCCAGGCTGAACCCCCGTATTACAATTTTACAGACCTGAAAATGTCACCAAATTTATGTTTGTTTGTAGCAAAACTAGGCAGTAATTGCAGCTGGAAATGTTGGTATTTTAGTAGCAGTAATGTTGTGTCATCAACTTACGGATTCATTAGTTAATCTCGTAAAAGAGCATGTCTGCGCTACGTGTCCCATCTCATTTCGCACAGCTGTTCTCTTAATAAGGAAGCGTATGAGTGTGCATCATTTAAATGTAAAAATGATGTATACTATTTAGCATATAGTCAGAAACACATAGGGAAATTTACATTAATCACTCAGAATCTTGAGAGCCAGAACATTTACAAGATCATATTAGAGCGAGTCGTCCTTTTTTAAAGTACCGTACTGGTGGCCAAATCAGTACAAATGAAAAGTTATGGGCAATATTCAAATTCGCGATATTTCGAAAATATTTGGGCGAATATTCATCACAAATTCGCGAATTCAAGAACTCACGATTATTTTCTTGATTGCAAAAATCAGCAATGTAATATTCACGTAATGAGCACGCAATACAGGTGTGGGTGACTTTGGCTACTTTTTTCAAGCGGCTAGAAGTTTCCTGAGACTGGAGAAAATGGTTGGCACGGCAGAACATCACAATAGCTTTATATGCAGATAGAGTGCTCCAATATATTTGCGATTGTGCAAATCGGCACTAATGATGAGAATATTTAGGCGCAATACGTGCAACTTCACATTTTAGCAGGTTTGACTACATATTAGTGATTGGTGCACTAAGTATTGTTGTGAACTTGTGACACAGCACTATGTATGTAGCATGTATGTATGGACAGCAGAACCTATCACACTACCTAACACCCTGCACTGGAACCTATCAGCTACACTATATCAGTATGTAACCTACGCTGACTATCTCCCACTAACTATCTGTATCATATATATAAACTAACTAACTAACTATCTAATGTAATGACACAAGAAAGCATATCACAGCAAAGCTTATCACAGCAATAACACTGCTCTCTCTCAGATCCGCAAAATACTGCATACAATGGCTGCTGGGGAGGTTCTTATATAGTAAGGGGTAGGCAAGTTTCCTATTGGTTGCTAGGGATGTTGCTAAACGCAGACAAATACACTGCAGCCTTCTCATTGGCCCATAACCAAGAAGCAGGAAGAGATCATGGGTTCAGATGAAAAAATCTCGAATATTCCAAAATATGAGTATATAGCACTATATTCTAAATATTCACGAATTCTCGAAGTCGCAATATTCGCAATAAAAATTTGCGATTTGAATATTCGCGCCCAACACTACAAATGAATCCAACTTCTAGTATCACATAAAGTACATAAGGGCTATTCTGCTGAAATGTTAATATTTAGGAATAAGACATCCAGGCAGTAACCACATACAAAGCTAGATAGAAATAGAAAAAGCTAATAGAAATTAAAACAAATATTTAATTTACTTTAATGTATATCTAAACAACCTACTGTCCACCCACCTTTCCCCTAATTTAAAGGGAATGTGGGACAATTTTTTTTTCTGCCAGTTAAAACCAGATAGCAAAACATATCCTTTTTTCTAATCCGTTTTATTTTGTGATTGCAGATTTTTCAAATTTCGATTTCATGAAAATGATTATGGGGGGCAGCCATCTTTCCTGAACTGTTCTTAACAGCATTTAGAAAATTGCTTTAAGGCAGCCCCACGGGCCATAGAAACAATGGTTTGGAGGGCCCCTGATTGACTTCTATGGGAAAGGCTTGCTCTTTGCCCTGTGCAGAGGTCATTGTACAAGGAAAGGATACAGAAGCTTTGACAATCACCTATTATGAATGGAGGACCTTGTGTTAATTATACATACAGGTGCTATCTGTCATTATAATCCTGCCTGTAATGATAAGGAGATAACTATAGTAAAGTGATCTGTACACACCAAGGAGCTGTGCTTATTATTAGGCTTAGTGGCCAGTGTGAAAACTGCAGGATTTTATGTTTTTTGTTTATTTTCTGGTGACATGCTCCCTTTAAATAGGTTGTTTTAAGATAGAATCGTATTCTCTTTCCACGGCAGAGGGAATAAGTATCTAATCAGTGGAGCTCTGACTGCTAGGACCCCCACAGTTTGCAAAAATGGGGGCCTTGTTCCCCATATTAGCAACAAGTCAAGTATGTCCACTGTCATGCAGTTCATTTGCCATAGGACTGCCGGAGATAATTGAGTACAATACTTGGCTATCTCCAACAATCACATAGAGAATGAATAGAGAGGCAGTGGACTTGCACAACCTGACACTCTATTCATATGGGGGTGAAATGAGCCCTGAAGGGGAAGAGGAGAGAGGATGTGAGTAGTGGTGATGGCGATAGATAGGAGTAATAGTAGCGGTAGCCACAGTGGCAATCCTCACTCCCTGGGACATGCATTAATTCCTTCTTCTCCTGAAGAAGGTGGGGTTAGGTCGGGTGCCTTGGTTTCAGCAGGTTTTGTGGTGCAAAGAAGGGTCCCCCTGTGGCATCGGCAGGGAGGGGCAATGGTGTGACAGTGCAGTTAAGTACTGCAAGGCAAAGAGGAGGCCAGTTTTGGGGGTGACAAGTCTACTGTACTGTACGGAGGCACTTTGGGAATATGAAACGCACACAAAATGAAGTTTAGTCTCTCCAGGTTACATGCACAGTGGTCTCTTCCTAATTAACCCAAACAACTTCCCTATTTGGCCAAGGGGTGCAACTTCTCTCTCAATATATCTACAATGCCTAACTGTGGGACACAGTACTTAAATGGATGGCCAGTTCGTATCAGTAGTGTTGCCAGAAAAGATGCAGTGAAGTCCACAGCCATAAACGTGCATTACTTTTCACGAACTTGTCAATGCACTTTCCTTTTTGTAATTATCATCAACCTTCTGCAAAATGCAATGCTTCTTTCTCTCAGAGGTTCACACAGGTTTCCAGTAACTTTTCTGGCATCTCCTAACTTGGAGGGCAAGTGTGCCCTCCTGTGTGATGCTTGTCTCAGAAACTAGCTGGTACACAAACACAAACTAGCTGCTCTGGCTGCTAGCTGTGCACTCTCTATTCTACTGCGACTAGCTCAGAGGGGTGGGGCCAGCCCACGTCTAGCAACTAAGTCCAGGGCAGGAAAATTAACTATTTCTTCCACACACAGCCTGTGAGCTACAATATACTCAATAATGTCACATTAACTCTTTTGCAGTGAACCAAAGTACATTAGAACTTCAACCTTTTAGCAGTGAACCAACAAGTTTCTGTAGGGCAAGAGACCTCTTTTCTCATGAAGGTTGGGGTCCTATAAGTTGAACCTCTACCTTTTAGATACTAATCCTCCATCCTATAAATGTGTTTATACTTGTCACAACCTTTGTAAAGCGGTATTAACAAGTTAACCCCTATTCACTGGATTGGTGATTACTGCTAGATTAGTGGAGGTTCTGGTGGAACCTATAGTGATCATGAGAACAGGATTCTCAATTCCTTGGATTGAATTGAGTGGTTGTTGAGCATGCTCACTACCAATCTACTCACTAACAGGGTTAGCAGAGTACAGTGATTGGGAACCTAGCGAGCATCCATTCTCGTGATTGAAAAAGTGTCAGCGATCAGACTGCTGCTAACCTGGTAGTTCCTCCTTATCAAGTTGGATAGGAGATAACTCGTTATTACTGCAAAACCCTTTTAACCAAGGCATCAAGGAAAATAAAGTTTTGCCTACCTGGTAGAATGCAGTACAGTAGATCATATCTATACTGTGTTCATTATGAGGAGCATAGAGATCTAGCAGCATTGCTTCCTTGCTTTCACAGCTTGCTAAATAGCAACCACTTCTTTCCAAAAATTGTTTTACTCTTCTCCATGAGTTGTACCAGATATTGCAGATTTGCCCTAGTCACTTGGTTAGGGATGAGCTGCAGTACTCGTCAAAGGTCATTGACTAGGGTAAAGCTACAATTTGGAGGGGAAAAGCAGATCCCTTTTATCATTTTAGACAACCCATTTAACCTGGGTAATGTTGGATGTTGGACCCCCACTTATCTGATATTGATGACCTATTCTGAGGAAGGCGCATCCTCGTCTAATTTTCGTAAAAGTCCTTTAACAGATTATTTACATTACAGACATTTATGGCATATGCAAACTCGTTAGAAGAGGGGTTCTTCAACCCCTGTAAATCCTGGTGATCCTAGATACTCCATCTAGATGTAGAATAAATTTAGTGGTGACCATGCATGTATCACTTTTCTGTACCACTGCTGATGCCTTCCTAAAGAGAATGTCCCTAAAATCTGTTGTGCCATCATTTTCCCTATGCTTTTGTATATAAAAAGTCTGACCTCTGCACATATGTCAATGAGTTGTCACAATGCACAGTACATCAACTCTATCATAAAATGCAAGGCAAAATGAAAGGCAGAGGACCTTGAAGTCAGGGAGGCCAGCAGACGTTCCCCTTTGTCCAATTTGAGTAGCCCAGGGCTACATACAGATTTTGCTTTGGGGCACCGGTTATGCCATTGGTCACTTTGGCAGCTATTTTATAAACTTATAAAACAAATGTAAATTAATATATTGTATCATAACTGGAATAACTTTTTATGGCTTAATAACACTTTCAAATAACATCTGACTGAATATCGACAAATCATTGGAAAATCAATGAAACTTTTATACTTCAAAATGAATGAAATTGAGATTTGAAAATGACAAAAGAAAGAAAAAAGAGTGATGACAACGATAAAACACTTGGACTTTGAATAACATTATAATTTGTATATCCAAATTATTTCTTTCAGATTAACGTTAACATTGTCTTGTCCAATGGATCTGAAGAATTTTCCTATGGATGTACAAACATGTGCGATGCAGTTGGAGAGCTGTAAGTATTGTACCAGATATTGATGATTGCAAATGACGTGTGCTGCTGTTTTTACAATTAATTGGTGATCAGCTGTTTAAGAAGCTTATCCTAGGCCATGTGAAGTTGCAGATCCTGAGCCTAGTGGGCATTCCCTGTGAAGCAACCTCTTTCTCCTTTCCTTTTAACAATGCTCTAGTCTGTGTCTCCCCTCTCTCTTACACTTACATGGCTGTGTTTATGAGAAAATGAAGCTTAGACATCTCCTCAGGGATATAGAACATGATTTGTGTTAAAAGGGCTTTCCAGAAGTTCAATACTGATGACTCATCCTCAGGATAGGTCATCAAATTCAGATTGCTGAGGGTCCAACTCCCGTTTGTCACCCTAGGCTTGGGATATGACGTCCAATTTCACTTGCAGTACCGAATAGATCACTATCACCCATTCTTCTAATCAGATGATTAGTCTGTGCAGAGGTTCTCCTCTGTGCACCTCTTGCTGTAGGCGCGTAGCAATCTGACTGATTGATAAACCAAGGTCTCTCAGTATGTGGATTCTGTCCTTCTCGGTTTTCGACAAGTGGCGATAACTGGCAGGTCAATGCACAGCAGCCATCACACATTTATCCCACATAACTTAATTTGATTTATGAGGTTTTATGTGGCTAAACAATTTAGCTTTTTATCTTGCCTTTATGCCTCTCCCACATGCCACAGATTGGAGCTAGGTGCTTGAAAATTTGATCATTTGCAGATTACCGGCTACTTCCTCAATTTGCATATCCTTATGGCTTGTCGTTATTGGTGTTGCAATTTCAATGTTGATGAGTGTATGTATTAGGAAGTGAGATATAATACACAGTGATATTCTAAGGAATAAAACTGCAGTAAAGTTGCAACCCCTTTATGTATTATTGAATGGGATTTCAGGCTCCACATATCTGGCTACATTGGACAAAAGTGTAAAAAATTAACCTGGTTTAAAAAGTCGATTGAGTGTGTAAGATTTAATGAAATTGATTTCAAAAGAGTTGTACTGTATGTAGAACGTCGTCAACCGTATGAGCAAGTATTCGGGAGTTTGAACAACTATGTAATCCGTTCAGATAATCACTGTTGTCATGGCAACCAGGCAGGAACTGTAATGGACAAATTAAGAAATTCTGGATTAATCATTGACTTTTTACACAAACCTAATTTGCTTCCTCCAGTAAGATCATTACTAGATGACCTATGGTGGATAATACTTCATCGTATCAGATAAAATACAGGAAGAAAACTAAATGTCACCTGTAAGGAATACATTTCAAGTCTGTATTTCCATCACTCACTTCCATGCTCATTGCTGGCTATGTTTCTATGCAGTCAGTGAAGTTTATTGTATGGTTTTCCACGGCCATCAGTGACACGCAGGGTTGCCAACCGTCTAGAAAATTCTGGACAGTCCATAAAAATAGGTGACTTTTTTCCTGTGTCTGTGAAAAAAAATAGATGTGTCTGTGATTTTTTTGAGGCTAGTAGTAACTACACCTAGTGACTACATTATTTTGGTGCTAATTATCATCATTTTACAGCTCACAGTAAATGCTGGGATGAGTTCTTATCAGTATATTGAGCTATACACATGGATTACTTACAGTATAATATTTATCATCCATTATGGTTTTCCAATTTGTCCATAAAAAATGTTGCCTGTCAGTGATTTTGGGATAAGTTGTCCAGAAAAAAGACAAATTCTGGTGAGAGTATGATCACATGGTGCGGTCGTGACACAGTTGTGATGCTACTGTACTGTGGTCTGTATTAGCTGTAGCAGGCTCGCTGCACCAGCAATGCCGTGCGGCCATTAACAATGCAGACCAACTAAGGCCGGGGTCACATCACCGTTTAATTTTTTGTTCTTCTGATCTGTTAGAAGAACAGGAAAAAACAACCATTGTATCCTGTATTTTAGGCATCCATTATGCACATTTTGCACGCATTTTAGCCATTTCCGTCTGAGATCCATTTTTTTAGACAGAAAAAAAGTCCTGCATTCAGGACTTTTTTGCCTGTCTAAAAATACAGATCTCAGATGGAAATGGTTAAAATGGATGCAAAATGTGCATAATGGATGCTCAGGATCCATTATTTTACAGGATCAGAAAAATGAAAAAATAACGTTGATGTGAACCCAGTCTAAACAGTGCAGTCCTACATAGTTAATTGGAGCCCACTGTGGCTCTTACGACATGCCATGCCATGTAGTTGTACCCTAAAAATTAAAATAAAGTTAGTTGTTTTTGGAAATGAAAAATAATAATATTCTTATACACAAAATACACAGCTCAGCTCCTATTGATTTAGGAAGTGAGATGGATGATCGGAGTATTACTTCTCCTCCGGTGTTATGTGAACATTACCCCACATGTAATCATTCCATCCTGAATAATCAGCCAAAACTGAGCAAAGGAAAATGATGCCCTATCAAAGAAAGATAAAATATTTTGCAGGAAGTCGATAACTGGAGCATTTGTAGAATGTAGAAGTAAAAGGATTTGAGGGATTAGACTGTCGCTGCATCTGTCCTAGTGTAGTAGTAGCTGTAAGCACACTGACTGCAAAGAGCCAGCATTGAAGAACACGTCTGCTATAGCCAAAGTGTACTTCCCATAAAATATTCATTGTGGACCCTCTTTTCTTGTGCCATTGTACCGCCTTCCGATGTTCCTCTGTTGTGCCTCCTAGAAATGTATAAGTCAATTGACAAATGAGTGTTACTATTGCCCTTGTTAACCCCATCTTTACGTTGCCTCATTCAGACAGTCATATCTTTAATATTTTTCAGTTGACATAGTTGCAGGAAGGCTTGTTTTTTTGTGGGATAAGTTGTATTCATGGCATCAATTTGGGATACACATAGCTGCAGTACCCCAGACCAGGTGGTATCTGTAATTTTTGGTTTGTTTTGTAATGTTTTTGTCATGTTTATGTTTGCACTGCAGACCAGCAGACAGGGGCGTTGCTAAGGTCTCAAAAGATACGGGCCCAAGCCCCAATGAATATTGCCCAGTTCTCTAAGTTGCCCTACCCCTGCATTTTGCGGTACTTGTTATATTAGCAGCACATACCTGTCACACCCAGGGCCTCCTGATGTCTCCTCTGATGTAGAACTTCTCTGTCATCATCTTCTCAATTTGGTCCAGACAACTTTTTTCAGCCGCACAGACATCTTACTTAACTTTTCTGTCATCATCCCCCAACCTGGAGTCCCCCCTCTGCTCGCTGTGCTCCCCTATACCCCAAGTACTATCCTGAAAAAAAAATAGTGCCCCCATAGTAATAGTGCTCCTCATAGTCCCACCAACAGTAATTTGGTCTAAAAGAAGCCGAATTTCCTTGCGCTTCGTGGTAACGAATCATTTTTCCTAAAATGCAAGTTGTAATTGTCTTAGAAAGAACGGAAAAACCACGTGATCATGCTCAATGCATGTCCTTCATCAGGTCTTTTTCAATCAAAAGAGGAGTGGACAAAGGAGTGATTTTATTATTTTTTTAACTCAAAAGGCCGCATTTCACTAGTGTAATACCGGTTTTAACGGCCATTAGATGGGTGCACTTCTGTCTTTTCAAAACTTCTCTAACTATGAGGAAGCTACTACACTCATTTGAGCAACGCGACCCCTTTAACGCATTCAGGACACATGACGTACCGGTACATCATGAGTATTTCCGATCACTGCTGCTCAGCCGGCAGTGATCGGAACAAGGTACCTGTTGAAATCATTCAGCAGGTACCTTGTTACAATGCCCAGGGGGGTCCTATGACTGACAGCTGTAAGGAAGGGGTTAACAGGGAGGAAGCTCCCTTCCTCTCCCATCACCCGCTACTCCGTTCTGGCAGTGGGTGATGGTTGCCATGGAAGCAGGACGCTTTCAGAAGCGTCCTGCTCTCTCCATGGTACTGAAAGTCTGAATAGACCTGCTAAAGGTCTATTCAGACTTTGTAAAGTAAAAAATATAGCACAGTGCACTATACAGGGTTAACAGCCAAACAAAACTCAAAATTTATTGCCCTGATTCTCTAGTTTGCAGAAACACCCCATATGTGGTCGTAAATATATGGCGTAGAGGGAAGGGAACGCCATATGGTTTTTGGAAGGCAGATTTTGCTGGAATGGTTTTTTGACACTATGTCCCATTTGAAGCCCCCTTGATTTACCCCTAGAGTAGAAACTCCAAAAAAGTTACCTCATTTTGGAAACTACAGGATAAGGTGGCAGTTTTGTTTGTATTATTTTAGTGTAAATATAATTTTTGGTTGCTCTATATTACACTTTTTTTGAGGCAAGGTAACAAAATATTAAAATTCTGCAATTTCATCTCCATTTGCCAATAACTCTTGTGGAACACGTAAAGGGTTAACAAAGTTTGTAAAACCGTTTTTGAATACCTTGAGGGGTGTAGTTTCTTAGATGGAGTCACTTTTATTTAGTTTCTACTCTAGTGGTGCATCGGGGGGCTTCAAATGGGACATGGTGTCAAAAATCCAGTCCAGCAAAACCCGCCTTCCAAAAACCATATGGCGTTCCTTTCATTCTGCGCCCTGCCGTTTGGCCATACAGCAGTTTACAACCTTATATGGAGTGTTTCTGCAAACTACAGAATTAGGGCAATAATTATTGAGTTTTGTTTGGCTGTTAACCCTTACTTTGTTACTGGAAAAAATGGATTAAAATGGAAAATTTTCCCAAAAATCGAAATTCTGGAATTTTATCCCCATTTGCCATTAACCCTTGTGGAAAACCTAAAGGCTTAATGATGTTTGTAAAATCAGTTTTGAATACCTTTAGGGGTGTAGTTTCTAGAATGGGGTCATTTTTGGGTTGTTTATATTATGTAAGCCACACAAAGTGACTTCAGACCTGAACTGGTCCTTAAAAAGTGGGTTTTTGAAAATTTCTGAAAAATTTCAAGATTTGCTTCTAAACTTCTAAGCCTTGTAACGTCCCCAAAAAATGAAATGGCATTCCCAAAATGATCGATACATGAAGTAGACATATGGGGAATGTAAATCAATAATTTTTTTTGGTGGTGTTACTATGTATTATAGAAGTAGAGAAATTGAAACTTAGAAAATTGCAAATTTCGTATTTTTTAATAAATAAAAATGAAATTTTTCGACTATATTTTACCACTGTCATGAAGTAGGAGCCTAAAAAACTGGTTCTGTCACCCATTGACTTTCAATGTATTTAGTGACAGATCCGTTTTTTTCCATTTTCATTTCACACAACCGCATCCTAACGGAACATATGCATCCTGATGTGCAAAATCAAAACAGATCCGTTTAATTCTGGTATTAAGTGTGAAAGTAGCAATTTCTGGGTCTACATTTAATGTATAAAGCTGAAATGTCTTTTTGGCATATATGAGCTTTACCTATCGCTACACCATTGCGTCAACTGTAGTATGCACTGAACAATGCCTTTCAATACAAATGTATGTCAAAAGAAAAGTATACCATGCAGAGGTATGTAACTCGAGTCCAGTCAATGAAATTCCTTTTTATCACTGGTTCAGTCCACAGAATGGATAATGCTAATGTGTGCAAGTCATGTAAAAATGATCCTGTCATAAGAGAATGAAGCGACCCATTAGTCATAGACCTTGGATCCAGCCATGTATATACTTCTGACAAAATGTAATAGGAAAATAATGAAGGTTTTTATTTCGTCTTTTTGACAGTTAGTGTTTTATGAGCGTCATTATACAGTGTAAGATCTTCTGATTTTGTTCTAAATGAAGTGGGATAATTAGAATTGTGTTTCGCATGTTAGAAGTCTTTCCCTGCTGCAAATGAGGGTGAAATGTCTGATTTTCTTTTCCGTGAGACATTGATGTGACTGCAATTTACAATCTAATCAACTGTGCTTTGCTTACCCTAGTTGGATACACAATGAATGACCTTATATTTGAGTGGCTGAGTAATAGTCCGGTGCAAGTTGCTGATGGTTTAACATTGCCGCAGTTTATTCTAAAAGAGGAAAATGAACTTGGATACTGCACAAAGCACTACAACACAGGTAACAGCTTTGTTTTTGCTTCCCCCCTTCAACATTTACCTATGTGACTTAATTCGGACAGGCGTGTTAAGTATGCGTGGCTCCATAATCCAGACATCACTCCATAATATGATGGCCATAAACTCATACTGTATCTCTGTATCTCTCTGATTTTATGTGTTGACACTCATATAAATTGTGATTAAGATTGTGAATTCTTAATTCAACTTAAAACCCCTTTACAAGAACCAATGATCAGGGCAATTATTGAGAAGAAGCATCCTAGGAACGCTTGTTCCTGATAATTGGCGCGTGTAAAGGTGCCACCGGTCATTCAATGAACGAGCAAACGTTTGTTCTTCTGCTGGACAGCAGATCGCGCTGTCTAAAGGGGGCCTTTACACACTCCGGATTTTGTTGCAGAATTTTCCGCGACTGGAAATCAGTTCCATTCACCTCAATTAGAAGGCAGACCATGGATTTCTGCAAGTTCCATATAGGTGGAAGGAACTGATTTTCAGTCGCGGACAATTCTGCAACAAAATCTGTAGCATGTGAAGTCATCTTAAACAGGGATCTGCTGCCCAGAAACAATAAATGTGTATGTGGACAAGCAATCACAGCAGCGATCGTTTGTCCCCATACAGAGGAGGTAATGAGCAGGAAATTATAGGGAGCAAATGGTTAGTTCCCAATCATTGCCTGCACTGTTGGCTTGTTTAAAAGGGATCTCTACTACTGAACTTCAACCTATATGCTCTTTGATATGAAATGAGGATTGGCTCAACAAAGGGGTTGCCGTTTTTTACTACTGATAACCTATCCACAGGATAGGTCATCAGTATCAGATCGGCGGGGTCTGGCTGCCGGCACCCCGCCAATCAGCCCTTAGAGCAGAGAAGGCAGCTCTTGTATGAGTGCTGCCTTCTCTTCAGTTTACCTGCTCGAAGCAGCGATTGCTTTTGGGAGCAGTGTAGTAAGTATGGCGTTCCATTCACTTCTATGGGACGGCTCTGTCTGTTCAAGTGAATAGTACACAGTTGTCCCACTGCGGAGAGCAGATAAACAGACCAGAGAAGGCAGTGCTCATATGAGCATTGCCTTCTCTTCAAAAGCTGATCGGCAGGGGTGTCGGGAGTCTGACCCCTATCGATCTGGTATTGATGACCTATTCTGAGGAAAGGACATCAATAGTAAAAAGAGGACAATCCCTTTAATCCTACGTGCTGGGCAAGATTTTTTGCCTCTGCTGCATTGTCCAGAGCCTGGGGCTGGTCACAACAAGCACAAGATTTTTAAGCTGTTGGTACACAAATGGTGCTACTCTGTCTATATATGCATGGGGTACCATTCTAATACTAAAGGCCCCTTTACAGATGGAGCTAGACGGAGCAGACGATTGTTTGGAAGGAGGCATGCCTTCCTGACAATCGTGTGCTGATCATTGAAGCATATGCTGCAATTACATGCAGTGATCTCCTCCACAGTATGGGGAGGAGAGATCACTAATGCCATCGCTCGTCCCCATACATAATCATTGATTGCCAGCAGCAGAGGCTGTTTAGACACCACAATCTGCTGCCGGCAAAAAGTGATTTAGGTGACCGCATCTGTCAGGTTATCGCTAATAAGGATTCGTACAAACACTTCTTAGCAATTATCCGACCGATGCTTGGCCAACGTATAGGCACCTTATGGTGCATCAGAAAGGTGCGCTGTACAAATAGCTTATGGTCCTGTGGCGTTATACTCAAATAGAGTAGCGTGTCACCGATATACATGGCACACACAATACATTTGTTGGTTTATCATAATATCTGTAGGTAGCATGTTCCTGCTGATGCTGTATTATGGTGGATTACTGGCTTGTGTTTTATATGCCAATTTTTGCACCTTCTGTTCTTGGTGAGATTTCTGCTTTAAAAAAATGTCAGCATTAGATCTTAGCTGTGTCTATGTAAAACATGAAATCCAGGGCACATATGTGTATTTTGGCTACTGGTATTTTTTGTAAACCTTTCTCCGTCTCCTTCTCTGTAGGGAAAAATCGATGCCAGAAAAAAATGACATCCACAGATTTGTTTTGAAAAATAAAAACATTTTAAAAAGCCATAAAAAGTGCATGTGGTATGCAAAAAAAAAAACACTAGCTGTTTTTATGGCTTTTTTAACATTAAAAACCCACCAGAACAAATTTGTGTGTGAAAGAAGTTATCCTTAAACAGGTGTTCACTAATAGAAGCATTAAGGCAAACAACAGCATAAGGCCCGTTTTTTTTAAGTAGTTTACGCCACCTGTGTTTTTGCCATTTTCAGATAACCAGTTTTACTTTTTAGTGATCAGTTTACTGAAATAACAAAATTGGTAACAGTAATTACTTATTATTTAATAAAATACCAATTATAATTCTCGCTAATGAAAGTCTGATAGTCTAATCATGAGAAACCAGACCTTCCTGCAAATCCTCCAGAGAAGGTAAAAGTGGCCAGTAGCCAACATGAGCCATTAAAGTGATCCTTGTATTGTACAGAATACTAAACATTAGGCAGGACTTTCATGTAGGAATTCTCATTCTACTCTATCAGTGAATTGTGTAGAATTGCAGTCGGACCTCCTGCGGTCAGAGCTGAATGCTCAATGTAAAGTGAAGAAATCTGGACAGAGCGTTCGCTTTGTCTCCTATGCTCCAGCATTCAGTACCTGTAGTCTGGCTGTATTGCCGCCATTGATTGAGCAGCATGGACCACAGGAAGCTTTTCTGCAATTTTTTAGATAGACGGCAGAATGTATTGTATTTATTGTACTGAAAATTTCCTTTTCCATATCCTAACTCCTAGCTAATGTCTATTTCTTTCCGGAATAGGTAATGCAGTGTCAGACTAGGGTTCCTTGGGCCCACCAGAGGAAATTATTCTCAAGGCACAGCCCCAATTTTTTTTAAAATAATGTCTAATAGGTTTTAAACCAAGGAAATAGACCCTAGTGGCAAGTGATTATCCCCAAAGGCAGCTCCAAATGGGTTTTTGTCTCCTGAACCTTTGGGATCTACTATTGAATCAGAGCCTGGGCTCATTGGAAGATCCTCTGGTACATTGGTGGGCCAATTCAACCAGTTCAAGCTGGAATAAAATAAACTTAAAGCTCTGAACCCAGACAGAACCCCATTTTTACTCCTTTGACCCCCCTGGTATGAGCATCTGAGCATTTCATTTTTTATGTTTTGTGGAGAGACAGTTCTAGGGGCTTCCATGTTGCTGGTGCCTAGTAAGGCTGTTACAGTCTGGAGTGCCCGACTTAACTGGGTTAATGTCTCCTGTGTAATCATGCCACCACTTGGATGTGGCTTGGGGCATTGGATGGAGTCTGCTTTAAGAGCATGTGATGACATGTCTATATGCTGGGGCATAAGAAATGGAGGGTCTGGAGTTCCCTCAGTACCGGACGGATCATTCCCAGCATTGACTACAGTATGGCTTGATTCGCCTGTCTGCTGAAGTTTGGAATATCGGATGTGTAGCTCCTCTATGTCACTTTTTGCCTTCTGATAGGCAGCATGGCTGTGATCAAGGTTGTATTTTAAGTCCTTGATCGCTGCCTCTGCAGATTTTAATTTTTCCTCTAACTGGGATGCATTGATCTGCGTTTTCATTATATATGCGTGTCTACTTTCTGAGAGAGTACTGGCCTCTAATAATGCAAACAAAACATGTGGCAACATGCATAAGAGATGTTATTCTCTCTTGGCATCATCTTGTAATGTATCAAAATAAGTCAGGTATTTTCTGACCCTGCCATGTGGTATCCACATATCTTTACATTCTTCCTTGGCTCGTTCCTGCATCTCACTGACCCATGTAGACATATCATATCTCAATTTAAGCCGTGAATGTACATATTCAACAATGTTATAGATCAGCTGCTCCGGGCTTGATGGACCATCTGCTGTAGCATGGCCACTGCCCGTGTCACTGTCTGCAGCACTCATTTTCCTGATCAATAACCAATACACAGATAACAATAACAATCTGGCTAGCCAAGGAAAGATGGAAACTTTCACTATTTGCACAAATAATTAAAGAGTTAACTCGATCTTGGTGGGACCTTTATATTTGTCGCGGATATAAAGCGCAAAATGCTTTATATAAAAAAAAAAAACAAAAGAAAGGATCAAAGGAAAAAATATCAAAGTTATTGATCCTATTGAGGAGAGGGCGACATAATAACCTCTCAGCTCGTTGACGAGAACCTTAATTATTTTGTGCAATTAGAAAGAAAACGAGGTACCATCATCTATGCAAAAATATATGTGAGTTTAATATACATAAGTGCTAAATACAAAATCGATGATACAACCTGTACAATGATAGACAATTAAATATAATACCACTACCTTCAATCAATACTGAATATCGCCAATCAATGCAATGATATGCAACAATCCACCTTTTAACCAATTGAGGTATATGGCGGCACTATAAATTTACCAGCTCGGTATTAGGCTAGGGAATAACAAAGTTCCCAAGGACTAAGTACCAATGTCTGATGCTCAATTAGCAATATGCATCTTTGCTAAGGGAATGATCAGACTTGATCAGGAGCCTTATCAATTACAGATCCACAAATGGGGACCTTTGACTATATACCGGGCTAAGTAACTTATCAATAACGCAAGCAATAAGCAAGATATACGTTACCAAGGGTCAAAAGGTGAGTATGGCTCCGGAGGGACGGTCAGCTCTCCAGAGGGTTCCCCGTGATCCAGGATAAAATCCACGTGTCCCTTTAATCTTTTGTTTGTAGTTTTTTCTTTCTCTTGGAATCCCTCTTCTTATCCCGTCTATGATTAATATTCACAGACTTATCAAAAGCATACACCCCTTTAGATAACGGTCTTCCAACCAAACCAGAGGGTGTGCACATATGGTAATGGTACTGTGAGATCATACCCAAAATGCTTTGTGGTGAACGTGTTATGCTACCTGCCGATACCTAGGCGGCAATGTTGTATAAGCTATAAATCTGAAGCTTTTAGGAGTTAAATTTATATAATGTGACTTCATGTTCAGTGGTAGACATCCGCCACCTGGGACATACATCAAAAAGGGAGGCATACCCCCTGACACTTGAAGCAATTAAAACCTAGATTCCCAGAAACTGTTCTCATGTCATAAAGTTAAAATGTAGACAGCAAATGTGTGGGTTTTGGATTTCACAGGTGCCTTATCTTATGAAAATAACACAACTTTTCCGAGCAGAAATCCAACTGAGCATGCTTTCCCACATACCTCAGGAATGCACGCTTCTGGTGATACACACACAGGATATATATACGTTAGTATATGATTAGAATACGTAATAAAATAAAACCAATATGTGAAACATAAAACAACACATATGTGATCTATCGATTAACTTGTGTCAAAACTAAATATGATCCACTATATGAACAGACATTATATATTTGTCTCATTAATACATCTCATTATGAAAAAATGCCAGACGAGAGCCAGGAAGAACCTTATGTCTGCTTATAGCCTTGTGATGAGGTAAAATTACTCCCTTAGATAGGCCCACATCTGCCTGGAAGAACCTTTCCTTGAACCCATTTTTCTCTTTTACAATGAAGGTTCATACAGGAGGGTGAATATAAGTACAACATGGCTGCTTATAGGCCATGAATACATGTTATAACACTAGTAAATGTATAAATGTTTATATACTTATGAAAAGTCATGACAGTTTTTAACACTACTAGGCCGGAACTTCTGCCTAGCAGCTTTTCCGGTGACATCACCGGCTCTGATGTGTGGGCTTTAGCGCTGCCCTAGCCATTTTACAGGCTAACCCCATCCATTAGTGATGTCACTGGGCTCACTGCTGGGCAGAAACCTCCGCCAAGCAGTCCCTATGGAGAGACTAGTACGTCACCATCTCTGATGAGCTGGCTTTGGCGCTGCCCTAGCTTTTTTACACTGCTAGC
This sequence comes from Bufotes viridis, assembly GCA_033119425.1. Lineage (NCBI taxonomy): Eukaryota > Metazoa > Chordata > Amphibia > Anura > Bufonidae > Bufotes > Bufotes viridis. Next base: position 67,160,356 of record CM065591.1, read on the forward strand.
TGAAAGCATCTGCCTAGCTTACCCATGGAGACCCTGGTACGTCACCGGATTTCCAAAAAAGGCATTTGCCTTGTGCGATTCAGCGCAGTGCCGAGGAGAGCATTGGAGCATGAAATTCATCGATGCTCATATTAGGGGGGCTGCCTGGGTGAAAACAGGGGTATGTCCAGGTTCAGCTCTGAACCCGGACAACCCCTTTAATCTATTCCAAAAAAACAGGGAAATGCAATTTCGTAGCAGCATACCACACAAAACTATTTCAACAATACACATAAAAAAGAAATAGAAACATATAGTTAAATTAATTAAAAAATATAAATGAATACACAATATTGAATATAAAAAATATACTTAATCACATTAATCACCTCCAACGTGCTACAAACCCCAAATACCTTTTATAAGGATTTATATGTATATATCGCTAAATCTACTTCCATTTGCATACATACACCAGTGAAAGAGATGTTTCTGGTTACTCATGATGGCCATAAACTTCCTCAGAATCCTTTTCTCAAGGACTTCTTCAAACCGTGACAACAGACTACCTACAACACCTCCTACTTTCTTAATCAGTTTCTGCATCTTATTCCCATCCCTTAGAGCAGCTATGTAGTAAAGCGCATCCTCCACTACAAGGTTGACTTTTGCTGTCTGGTGCCGACTTCCGGGGACAAAGTTACACCCAAACAGCTAATCGGGAAAGGAGGGAAGGTAGTGTCGGTCCTCCACCAGTTAGTGATGGCCTAAAGTGCTGTATGATTTCCTTTTGGTTGTAGTAAGGATATTAGGGGCACAAGAGAGAAGGCTGATAGTATATTCATCCTGAGAAATTACACCTCTTGGGTTGACAAGAAATGGCTATGTATAGTCCATGCAGAGCTACCGTATAGCTAAGTTTTCCTTCACTTAGGGCCAGGGGTGGACTAGGAACTTAAAATGGACCTGTTACCACAAAATGCAATGCAATCTCAAAGCACCATGGTTCTGGAAAGAAACTAAAGGAGGCACCATGTTGTAGGGGGGCAACACAAGTAGGCAAAGACAGCAATACCACAGTGCGGCAAAAAATATTTCCTCAGCAGAATGAAATACCACAATGCAGCACAAAATAATGCCCAAGAAGAACCAAATACCACAGTTCTGTACCACAAACTCCCCCCTACAGACCGAAACAACACAGTCTGGCACAAAATATTGCCCAGATGCTGCCACTCTGTGGAGGCTAGTGCCATACAGGAGAATACAGCTCCATATACTTCGTACATCCATTGACATCTCCTCTGATATAGACTTTCTCTTTCCTCATCTTCTCTATTCAGACCAGACCGCCATTACAACTTCTAGGGACAGCAATCCAGGTAAATTCAGGAGGGCATCTTTAACTGCTGGCCTGGTACATAGGTACCTGACCTTATTTAACACAGGCAGAATCATATCTTTATGTACTTTGCTCAGGAGTAGGGCTCAGGCAACCTTTATGTCACTTTTGGCATGATAAATGTCCCCCTTGGTTAGAAGTTACTAGTCCATTAGGGTATGATGTTAATATGTTGTGTTCTTGGTGGAGAATAGGACTTTTCAGTAATCAATTATGGGACTTGTCTTCTAATAGAAGTAGACAAGTGGTAACGTTGATCTATTGAAAAGCAAAAGATACTCGGGACTTGTGTTGGCGACCAAGTGATACTGTAGATTAATGTATTCTATTGACCCTTCTGGTATAGAGTATTGTTATATTTCCGATTGTGACAAATTTATGCAAGCGCTAGTAACAATGTTTGTAATAGGTTTCGATGTTTTACGACCTTCTTTTATTTAGAGGTTTGGAGCAAAATAAAAGTAAATTCAAAACATTGTTGTCATAGGGCTCCTAAGAGAATACTCTATGGATATACATGGTGGACCCTGTCCAGGGTGCTGAAATTAAAGTAAAAATCAATTCCATATTATATATGGATATACTCTTGCAAACTGGCTTTGTCGATTGTGACTTGTGAGACACAGTTACTAATAGTGTGTGAAGGGCCAAAGTAATATTTCGTGCCTGCTAAGTCAGTTTTAGAAATTTGTTGGTAGATGTTCCAAGGGGCGTAACTACCATAGTGGCAGACCATGCGATTGCTATGGGGCCCAGGGCAAGAGGGGGGCCCAGTCGTAGTTGGGATTATCTCCTCTTCTACTGGGGGTGAAAACTTGGTCAGGATTCTACCCTTTAAACTCTAAAGGAACAACTTTTAGCAAATAAGGCAGTGGAAAAATGGCCCAAGAGTCATTGAAAAGGGTTTAGGCAGAAACCCGTCTGTCCTGTGTGGGAGGCCTGGTCTGATCCTTATTATGGGGCCCTTACTTCTATATGTACGTCACCCAATGTTCCTATGGAGCACGTTAGTTTTTATCCTTATTTATCAAATAGGGAAAGCCCCCAAAAATTGTCTCAGCTGCTCTCTATTCCAAATCTGCCATAGCTGTGGCAGGTAAAAATAAGTCAGAATGTGATTGTTTGCCTGGGTTAAATTTCATAAGTTCTGTGTGCCACTTTCATAAATTTGGCAAATGGACCGTTTATGTACACAAATAGACATATAAAGAATAATAATAGCAATGTAAAGACAAACTTCAAATTGTCCCGTGTTGATAAATCAGGGTCTTGGTTTACAAAATGTTGCAAACTAGAAAATTCTGGGAGATTATGTTAAAGGAGTTATCCCCTGATTAATCAAACATCAGACATCATATAGTACAGACATGACAATACCTATCTAATAAAGTTAGAACCAGCCCTGTATCTCACATGGATCCAGAGATCTCCCCATTCATTGTTTTAATTGTTCTGATAGACATTCAGGGGACATTTCCTTTCTCAGGTGGGGGTGTCCTTTCTGCTACAGCTCTCTCCCTATCACTGCTTGGGGGGGTTTCTTTCTGCTGCAACGGTGTCACTGTAACTGTCACAGCTTCTAACATGTTGGAAGATAGAACCAAGCAACCCCCTAAAGAATGTTACTGAGGGGAACAGAGAAATGAGGAAATGAACAAACAGCAGGTGGCGCTCTACAGATACATTTTAAAATTTTAATTACACGCAATTACAAAAATATTCCAATTCAGGTGCCGCTTTAAAAAAAGTTAAATATTTTTTATGGGACAACCCATTTAAGGGACAATAACCAGTATTATAACTAAGATATGTTTGGTTTTTAAAAATTAGGTTAACACCTCAAGGACGACACCAATTTTGTTAAGTACCTAGAGAACTTTGTTATTCTCACCTCTCTAATACTTTGTTATTTCTGAGTTAATAGTTATGTGAGGCCTTCTTTTCAGTTTAGACATACTTGCAAAGTACACATAAGCTAATATTTAATTTACTTGATTTGTTCATTGTGGTGTATGAAATAATTTTGGCCCTTTTTCTGTCATTTAATTTTTATTTTTGATGGGCAGATTTAGGAAACTAAAAGAAAAACTGCATGTGTTGCCCATAGCAACCAATCACTGCACAGCTTTCATTTTTTAAAGTAGAACGCAAATGAAAGCTGAGCTGTGATTGGTTGCAATGGGTAACAAAGCCTGTTTTTGTTTATTTTCAGAAAGTTTCATTGCACTTTTTATGAATAGTCATAGATTTTAATTATTATCTCGGTCTTTGTCCACATGTGGTTTTACTTTTAATGAGGATCATCTACCATGAATGTTTAAGAATGTTTTACCATACCTAAATGTTTAAGAGCTCCGACTGCTACCATCTGTAATTTCTCTGCCGGCAGATATTAATTTTTGGAGATAGAGACTGTATGAACTTTCCTTTTTTATAAAGGATACAAGTATACACTTATATCGAAGTCTTAAATATATCTCCTCGTGATTAGAGGAGACGTTTTGCAGCAGTGCCGCACCAGATCAAGGACATTGTCTCACGTCCAAATATACAGATTTTCTACCACATGTAATCATAAGTTACAACTGGACTTATCTTCGATGTGATGTGAATGGGAGATTTTACATTATACCCTTTTTAGTGCTATATATTATTGTGAATTGTTTTGGATTTATTAAATAGTACCCTGTGATTCCTAATATATGTGAGTGCCCCACCTTTTGTTCTATATATTGTAAATCATTGAAGAGTGGGTGGATCTCTTTAGGCGGTGAGCACCATTCTCACACATCCTTATCTTCCAGTGCCCCCTCGTATACCATTTTGCTCAGAAATCTTGAGCATCCATTTTGCAGATTTTGTCTCGGTTTTAGCCATTTGTCTGAAATCTGTTAGAAGAGAAAAAAAAGTGCATGCAGTACTTTGTTTTCATCTAAAAAAATGGATCTCAGACGGAAATGGCTGAAACGCATGCCAAATGTGCATAACATACGCTCAGGATCCTTTATACATGATAGATAAATAGGTAGATTGATAGATAGATCAAGGTTCTTGTTGAGCTGAAACGTTGCAGAAGCATAGGTGAATTTAAAAAAATCCACCTTTTTAGGTAGATAGACAGATAGATGGATTTGAGAAGAAAGATAATAGATTTGAGATGATATACCATACAGACAGACTGACCAACAGACAGACAGATCCCACAATTGTTCTATATGGAACTCTAGCAGAATATAAAATTATCTGCTTACAGCTAAATACAATGCATCAATTTAGAGCTAAATGTTTTTAAAGAATGAAAATATTTGTTTCCGTGTACACCTCTACAATAGAATGCACTGTAAAATAGAAACCGTTATATCAAAAATGAAGCACTAGAGATGTTTCGAGAGATGTTCTGTCTGAGATTTCAAGGATTGTAGGATTGTACTGACTGTAGACTACATCCTGTCTTTGGAAGCAAATGTTGATAAGGCGTGGGGCGCTGCGTCATATGTTATAGTGCTCTTTTTCGCATTGTTCAGTGAAGGTCATATTAACATTCTCTGGAGTATTGTAACATCAGATAGAGGACTATCCGTACATACATATGCTGTGTGATCTATTTGGAATACACTCATGCCTATATTGCACATCTTCTTCAGATGCTTACATAATAAATCAAAGAAAGCACCATCATTCCTTGAAGAAAAATATGATTCCCCTGAGACTCCTTGAAGCTTTCTTCTGACTGATGGGAGTTCATTAGATTTTATTTGTTGAGAGAAGGCGATGAATGCGCAGGCTGGCCCCTGACTGTTTCCAAATGAATACATTTTAACCACAGCCATAATTTCCCAGATAAGCATGAACCTATTCTACTAGTTGCATGAGTTGTGTCATTGTGTTCAATCTGATAATGAAATGTGGCAGATTCAGGCACGTGTCATACTTGCATCTGTCACTGTTAGAAGAAAAAATGCAATTTCAAGTACAAGAGGGTCACAGGCAGTGTAGAAAGTACCATCTTAATGTGAAAACTCTACAATGAAGGAAGGTCTGCAGCGATATATTTAAAGTGGGGAGGAATAATTCCCATGTCACTTTTAATTATTTGTCACTACAATCCGGGAAGCATGTAAAATATGTATATTTAATGCATGCCAGTGATTTCCTGCAAACCACGGCAGATAAAATATGCCGCAATAAGGTGGCATAATGTGTGTGACATTAAGAAATGAATCCATGAATTTTTGTTTTTGTTTGCTATTGTTTATGGAGCTGCAGTTGAGCTCTAATAATAAGAGAGTAAATAAATAAATAAAATAAATAATATTAAAATAAATATTACCAGATACAGCTGAAAAAAATGGCCCTTTTCTTCTAAGGCCTCATGCACACAAACAGGGGCGTAGCTAGAAATGACTGGGCCCCACAAGACAAGAATAGGACATGTTCTATTTTTTCAGGAACGCAAATGGGGACAAGAATAGGACATGTTCTATTTTTTCGGGAACGCAATTGCGGACCAGGAATTGCAGATCCGCAATTGCGGATGCGGGCAGGACATAGTGTGTCCCCATAGTAATGAATGGGTCCGCAATTCCATTCTGCAAAATGCAGAACAGAATTGTGGACGTGTGAATGGACCCTTACCCCTACACCATGCAGTACAGAATGCATTATAAAATCCATACCCCATGCCATACAATATACAGTATAATCCATACACCATGCCGTACAATATACACAATAACACCACAGTGTAGGTGTTACACTGTATATTGTACCGCATGGTGTATGGATTATTCTGTATATTGTACCGCATGGTGCAGGGATTATACTGTATACTGTAGCCATCTATAGTGCCATTAGTTTTAGAACAGTAATGTACATATAGCGCATCACGCTGTTGTTTCTGGTAAGATTAAACGATATGGTAGATAGGGATTCTATAAGTGATGGCACTGTAGATGAGGGTCCTTTAGGTGAGGGTATCATAGCGGAGGGCAGCACTAGGGACCAAAAGGATGAAACAAACAAGTGTATCCTGATATAAATTTAAGGGTACTTTCACACTTGCGTTAGTGTGATCCGGCAGGCAGTTCCGTTGTCAGAGCTGCCTGCCGGATCCGCCGATCAGTGTGTCAACTGGCAGCATTTGTAGACGAATCCCGGTGCGGATCCGTCTACAAATGCATTGCAAGAACAGATCCGTCTCGCCGCTTGTCATGTGGATGGACGGATCCGTCTTGCAGTCTTTTTATGCGCAGACTGGTTGGACTAATCCGTCCTTCAGTTGTTTTGCAATGCCGGCACTAATGCAAGTCAATGGCAATTAATGCCGGATCCGGCATTCCGGCGACTGATCAGGCATTTTGGACTGACATAATACCGCAGCTTGCTGCGGTATTATGTCCGACCAAAACGCCTGACAGTGACTGAACGGAAGGCATGCTGATGCACACTGAACGGATTTCTATCCATTAAGAATGCATTGGGAATATGCCTGATCAGTCCGCGAGAAGAAAAGCTAAGAAGTGTGAGGGGTTAATCTCTGACAACCCTGGTATGATTTGGGGTATCCAAGGGCATTATATTGCTGCAGCCTGTGGGGTCCCAGACTCCCAGGGGGCCCCTGGACCCCGAGCCTCAGATAGATACATTTCTGCACAGTCTATTATGCCCATAAAACCCAAGTCTTTGCTAAGCTAGCCTTTTACCAATGGCTTATCCAGTAAATTACTCTAGACTCAGGCTCTAAGATAACGCCGCCGGCACCTCCACATTACCTCGCCTAGCTGGATGCTGCTGTACGCTCAGTCCTCTTCTAATCAGAGAAAAGAGGAGCCGCAGCAGTAGCTCGGCAATATGTATAGGCGGCGCTACGGTGAGCCACACAGGTCACATGGAAGAAGACATTTTGCCAGGGGCAGGGTGAGTGGCCGCTGGGCAGACATGGGCGGGGGCACAATAAATGCTGCGCAGCTTAGAGCAGCTTAGTGGAGCTTAGAGGGAACACTGTACACTACATGAAATAAAATAAAAAATGGCAATGGCAATGGCGTAGGGCCCCATAGCCATTGCTATGGCTGCTATGGTGATCCCTACGCCACTGCCACAAATTCAGGTTTTACTTGCGGATAGGATGTGGACCCATTCATTTGAATGGGTCCACAAAAAATGCAGTCTGCATCTGTATATGGGTTCCACAGCACCTCAAAAAAGATAGAACATGTCCTATTCTCGTCCGCTTTGCAAGGATAGGCATTGTTACAATTAATCCGCAAAAAAACAGATGCAATACGGATGCCAAACGGACGTCATCCGTATTTTTGTGGATCCGTGTTTTGCCTGCCGTAAAACACATACGTTCGTGTGAGTGTGGCCTTATCCTGAACAACCCCTATATTATTCTTCTGGGTCATTTTACACAGTTTACTCCCATTATGTTTGAACCACTCAATCTATTCCACTGTCAGAGCTATCTGGGAGACGTATTCACTCACTTGTCTGTCATCATTGGGATTTGCAATCTTATAGTCTAAGACCAGGTTCATAGGAAGAAATTAACCTATCAATATGTCTTTGGAGTGTGAAAGCATACTGTACCCAAAGGAAATCAACACAAGTATAGGGAGAACATAGAAATTCAATGCAAATTGCTTCTGGTCATATTCATGCCTAGCAACCCAGTTCCAAAAAGCAATAGTCCATTGAGCCACCAAAACTGACTAGCATAACATATGAATTCATATAACAATTAGTTTAGAAATAAAATACCATCACATTTACTCACTTTATACATCAAACATCCTTTACTATATGATTTATCTCTGAATTCTACATAGCCTTAATACGGCACCTATTGACTTCCCTCAGGCCCTATATACAGTAGAGAGATGGATAAATAGTAGATGGGCTTCCTAGCTATTTACTTCACCCACTGACTTCCATCAAACTCTTAATAGATAGATGGATGGATGAATAGATAGATGGGCTTCCTATCTATTGGCTTCACCCATTGACTTCCATCAGAACCTAGATAGATAGATAGATAGATAGATAGATAGATAGATAGATAGATAGATAGATAGATAGATAGAAGAGCTTCCCACTGTATCTACCAACTTCATATATTGACTTCTATCAGAACTTATATAGATAGATGGACTAATTAATAAATAGATGGGCTTCCTATCTATTAACTTTAGCCATTGACTTCTATCAGAACCTATATAGATAGATGGGTGGAGGAATAGATAGAAGAGCTTCCTACTGTATCTTCTGACTTCACCCATTGACTTCCATAAGAACCTATTTAGATAGATAGATGGATGAATAGATAGAAGAGCTTCCTATCTATTGACTTCACTCATTGACTTCAGGCTCTACTATGCCTCTGAGCTCTGGACAAAATCATGTCATGTTTGATTGGATACCACATTATGGAGCTGTTCTCCTTTACTAGCATTGCAGAGAACATTGGCTCCATAATATAGTACTGTACTATACAGAGGCATCATAAGGCGGAACATGGAGTGTGAGAGTTCATTCTGTTAGATGAACCTCTTGATTTCAGCAGGTTCGCCTGACCACCTATGGTCAGACGAACCTCCCGACTCTCTCTTTGCTCTCAGTTTTCTTTCCTACCCTCATTCACTACATATGCAATCCAAATAGGGAGAGATAGCTGCCTGTCGAATGATCATTTAGCCAACAGCTATCTCACCTGTATGCCTAGCTTCAGTTAGAAGCAAGCAATTTGCCTGCCTTGCAAGAGGACAAGCTGTCTGTTAACTTGGGTGGTCTCAGCCACAACAGCATCTTGCCCATGGCTTTGCATCCTCCTGTAGGTGAATGGGCTATGAGAAGCTATGGAGTGCATTGGCTGGAGTTTTGTGGGTATTGCCATTGACTTGATGTTGAAACTGTCATGTGTCTTCTCCTATGCACATCATCTATGTATGTGTGAGGCACATCTATACAGAGAGGAGGGTTTGAGCCTCTCATGCTGAATGTGCCATGACTATTTTTCCGTTTCTTTTTAGGAAAGTTTACATGCATTGAGGTTAAGTTTCACCTGGAACGTCAGATGGGATATTACTTGATACAGATGTACATCCCCAGCTTACTCATTGTCATCTTATCCTGGGTGTCCTTCTGGATTAATATGGATGCTGCTCCAGCCAGAGTTGCTTTGGGAATTACAACTGTCCTAACAATGACAACTCAGAGCTCAGGCTCAAGAGCCTCTCTTCCAAAGGTAAGTGAACTCTAAAAGGGTTGTTTAAAAAAAATGGCGTCAGAATAGCTTAAAAAACACAAGTAACAAAAAGAATACTTAATTGATCACCTGCAGCTCCTCTTTTGGTGATTCCCAGGTCCTTCTAGCCACTACTTCTTAGTTCCTCTCAACTCATTGTAAATGATGACCACTAAGCCAGTCAATGGCTGAGGTGGGCCACCATATAGCCAGTTATTGGCTGAGCAACTAGTTTCTGTGAGCCAAGAAGAATCAAGAAGTAGAGATCAGCGGACCTAGAAATTGTCAGCACAGTAGTCATGGGATACTAGTGAGGGGAGTTTCACTTTTTTTAATGCTCTCTGTCAAAAAAAATACCACCTAGACTATCCCTTTAAGGGAAACTTGTAAGTAACCCAATATTTCACTTGGAGCATGTACCTAGTTATTATAGAAATTTATGTCTGCATGACCCTCTCCCATGGGATTGTTCACTCACTGTCCTCTGTCCATGTGAATAGATGAGGTACCAAAAACCTCAAAGGGGTTGTCCAGTATTAGGAAAACATGGCTGCTTTCTATCAGGACCAGCACCATACCTGTCCATTAGTTGTGTCTGCCTAGCTCTATTGGAGTAAATAGGGTTGAGCTGCAATGCCAGGTACAACCTATGGACAGGTGTGCCACTGTTTTTTGGGGAAAAAAAGCTGCCACGCTCTTCTAATTCCTTTAAACAGCAACTCCTTTAAACATAAAATGTATTATTTCATGTATTCTGAAATAAGTTTATAACAGAACTGAGAAAATAGTATAAACATTTTTGGAACACCTTCTTAGAGAGGTAAGTGACTTTGTTTGGTTTATTACAGGTATTGTTATTCCTGGCTGCTAATATCATCATGGCTATTTGCATTCATTATGTTACCACTTCTTTCAAACAAACTTGTCATATGGTATACTAATGGAGTATGACAAGTATTACTGTACTAATGTGTCACTGTTACAGTATATGTTATGTTCAACCGGCAAGATGCAATGAGTTAATATTACCCAAAATGCGTTAGAGAGCAATGTTTATGTAAAAGTGATGCCGGCTGAGTCTGACCTCTTTGCTAACGTTCTCCTCCATACAACTTTTTTAATAATATTTCTGATAACTCTATAAGGATTTATAGATTAATATTTTTTTATTTTTTATTTTTATTTTACCAATACACTAATATCCAGATCCGAATTATAGATTTAAACATAACAAAGAATAAACTGCATTTGCAATTTAACAATTGAGCTTTATTTAATTCATTAATCACATGGCATCACATAAAGAGTTAAAATGTTTAAAAATTATGGTGGATGGTGTCAACCATATTAGATTTACAGTAAAAAAAAACAGGTATTTTCACCAATATCTTTGCACATTATTACATCCAATATTATAACTTTGTATTAATACATTAATTTCCCACCAAACAGCTAATATATGTATATGTATACTAATGCTATAATGTATATTGCAGTTGATTGCTCTCACAATGGGACGCACCTATACAAAATGCATCAGAAATAAAGTGCAAGTGCATATAAGTGAAGCTAATGCTGTGCTAACACTATGAGGGCAATCACCACAACTCAACATTGCATACAATAAACTGAAGGGTATCAATAATACAAAATGCAATACAAAGATACTGACCAGAGTGTAAAGTTACACTGACACCAACGTCACCAAACCCCCGACGCGCGTTTCGCGGTCTGCTTCCTCAAGGGGATCTTGGGGGGATTAATAGTCCCTTGTAAATCAAGTTTAGTCTACCAAGAGAATTTACAACTGTGCATCCCGCATGGTATTCCATATAGATATTAAAACGTACTATACTGAGATGCAGTGAGCATTAAAGGGGTTTTCTAATAAAATCAAAAAGGTTCAGGATGGTATATAAAAGAAATTGATAGCTCAACTGACCACCTAAGCCAGTGTCTGACTGCTCAGCCAATGGAGATGGACCAGGAACTAGAGACCAGCAAGGAGCCAGAAGTACCAGAGCCGCAGGGGATCCCTATTCTAGGGATTGATGGGGATCCCAGCAGTCAGACCCCACTGATCTAACCGTTATCTCATATCCAATGGGAAACTTTAAGACACACTGCCCCTCCACTTCCCTCGGATGGGCCATCACCAATGATGTAGAATAGGTGTTGTGTCCATCTGAAGGCAGTGGAAGAAGGGTGTTTCTTAGACTTCCCTATAGTGCTCTGCATGGGGAAGCCTCAGAACGTTGCGGCCATCTTAAAAGGAATCCAACTGGGGATAAGAATAGAGGAACAAAGGCAGCATGGGCATATAGAGGGCACCAAGTATATGGACTATGCATCATGTACAGTCGAATTTTTAGGTTTGGACTGGAGGGTCAATATAACATTAAAATATGTAAAAACAATACCTGCAAAAGATAGAAACCTCAAGACTGAATACGGGTGTCAAGGGTCTATGATTTAGAAGAGGATTTAAGGTTTTTGTAAGGGGTCAGACATTGACTGCAAGTCTTTGTGCCATGTTTTCACCTCTCTGGTGGGGAGCTATATTGCATAGGATTTGCCCAGGCGATATCTTTTCCTGCCATCTCCTGAGGTAAAGTTCTGATGTCTTAAAGGGTCAGTCCAGGCAAAAGCTTTGGCCAAAGTAATTGAGCTGTACATTCTTCCAAAGTATCATTCCCCTGAAGGAGCCCCCTGCCGTTCTCTACTAGTCTGCAACCTTTTCTGCGATAACAACAGAACAGTGCTCTCCTGATCCAATATAAGGCATACAAGCTCATCTGCAGTATATGTAGAGAACACCAGTAAGGATGGGGCTGCAATAAAGTTAAGATGTAAAAAAAAACTCCCAAGCTGTGAGCTCTGCTCTGCGATTGGCCAGCGCTACAGCCTGGGAGAAGAAGACGCCCAGGACAAAAAGGGCAGACTCCTCCCAGTAGAACTAAGTCACCAAAGACACCAGATGACATAGCGGGAGAACGGAGCGGCGTCCAGGGATATTAGTAAGTGCAATGGGATCCCTGGGCGCCGCTCTCCATATCATGATACTTAGTTCATAATTTTTTTTCACATTAACGGTCCTCTTTAAGATTGAAGGTGATCTGCTCCACACAAAAAAAGAAACAGGATAGAATCTTCTGCCATTCATTTTCTATCTATAAATAAATTCTGTCGTCAGACAATAATAGAGCATACTAGACGGATAATGACCCGGGGACTTACGTATCAAAAACGTATGTATCAAAAGCTCATCTGCCATGACTCTTTCAGGTGAAACAATAAAATAAAAGCATGGAAGTTGTATAGACAAAGGTACCTGCCGCATCTTTTTTTAGATATTTCGTTTCTCAACCATAGTCAGTTGTCATGGAAACTGGTCTTATCAGATTGGTAATGGGCCAATAAGACGATATCTCCAAACAAATCTCATCACTTGTATACCTAATCTGTCAATCTTGTCTTACTGGTAAGTTTTTAATATATTATTCCAGGATATTCTATTGTTTGTGTTCTTGAAGCAATTCACTCAGAAACAGAGTGAGATATGTGAGAGATAGGCATGGATCACAATGTAAAGAGGGGACACTGGCATTTATAGGACAAGTGAATTCTTCTAATTCTTCTTCTAAGGGGTCGGACAGTGTGACGAGTCTATGGAGCACATACATGGAGTAATGGTTTGTTATGAAAGGGTTTGTCCAAGTTAACCATTTCCTTAGGCTACATGCACACGACCGTATGTGTTTTGCGGTCCGCAAACCGCGGATCCACAAAACACGGAAGCTGCTTCCGTTCTGCAATTTGCGGAACGTGGCCCATTGTAGAAATGCCTATTCTTGTCCGCAAAACGGACAAGAATAGGACGTGCTCTAGTTTTTTTGCGGGGCCACGGAACAGAGCAACGGAGTGCTGTCTGCATATTTTGCAGCCCCATTGAAGTGAATGGGTCCACGCCCGAGCCGTTGAATATGCGGCTCGGACGCGGACCAAAACAACGGTCGTGTGCATGAGGCCTAACTGAGCGATTTTTTTGCATTTTCATTTTTCATTTCTGGCCTTCCTGGAGCCATAACTTTTTATTTTTCTGTTCACATAGCCCTATGAGGGCTGGCTTTTTGCAGGTCAAGTTGTAATTTCTAAGGGCAACATTTAATATTGCATGCAATATAGTGGGAAACTGGAAAAAAAAAAATTCCAAATGGGGTGGAACTGAAAATAAAAAAACAATTCCACCATAGTTTTATATGTTTTGTTTTTATGGCATTCCCTTTGTGGTAAAAATTACCTGTAACCTTCATTCTCGGTGTCAATATAGGGTTTTCATCTCTCAGATGGCGTGGTCACATTTTACTGCAGCATTTGGGGGTTTAAATGTCTACGATAGGCGTTATCGCTGATTGCAGACATTAGCCCTGGGTGTCTGTTGTGTGAAACAGCAGGCTTGTGGCGGCTATGGTGCCTGCTCCGCTCTGGAATAGGAGCTAAGTCTCTACCGCCGACATATATAGTCATGTGGTGGTAGGGAAAATACAAAATACCGCATCAGGAACACAGGAATGGTCTACAAGAGCAAAAGAAGTCATATTTTTTGCTCCTACTATGTCCTGAGTCACGCCCTGGTCCTGCAGCCCTGACATAATTTTTCTGGCTGCAGCGATGAAGTCTCATGTATCACAGGTCATCGTGCAGCCAATCACTGGCCTCAGCAGTATAAGGCTACTTTCACACCAGCGTTTTTGCAGGATCCGTCATGCATCAGCAAAAACGCTTCTGTCACGATAATACAACTGCCTGCATCCGTTATGAGCGGATCCATTTGTATTATCTTTAACATTGCCAAGACGGATTCGTCATAAACACTATTGAAAGTCAATGGCGGGCGGATCCATTTTCTAGAAAAAATCTGTCTCCATTGACTTACTTTAAGGGCTCATGCACACGACCGTATTTTCTTTCAGCTTCCGTTCCGTTTTTAGTTTGGCCCGTATGCGGAACCATTCACTTCAATGGGGCTTTAGAAAATACGGAAGTTACTCCGTGTGCATTACGTTTCTGTTTGTCCGCATGGCCGTTGCACAAAAAAGTAGTGCATGTCCTATTATTGTCCCCAAATCAATGGGTCCGCAAAAAATACGAAACACACATGGAACACATCCGTATGTCATCCGTATTTCATCCGTATCCATAATGTAGAAATGCTATGCCCAGCCCATCTGGCTCATGTGTTGATGATTAATAAGTTACTGTTTCCGTTTCCGATCTGCAAAAAAACAGATCGCATATGAAAACCATACAGATATGTTTTGTGGAATAACAGAACGGAAGAGGACTTAAATCAGAGAAAAAAAAACCTCAGATGCGGAACAACGGATCAGTGAAAAACGGACCGCAAAACAACAACGGTTGTGTACATGAGCCCTAAGAGTCATGACTCTGCACCACATCGCGGACAGATAAAAGCTGTGTCCGCAATGGGTATGCAATCAAACGGAACGGAATGCATTTTGGTGCATTCTGTTTCGTTCAGTTACCATCCCCCCTTCCCCCGTCCGCTATTGAGATCCGTCATAGGATCTCAACAGCGGAAATGGAAAGCGCAGATGTGAAAGTAGCCTAAAACACATGACTGTTGAGGAAATTGATTGTCTGCATGGGTGGTATGGAGTGCACGCAAACCAGAGTTTGACGCTGGAAACGGCAGGGGAAAAAAAGTGGTAAGTATGACTACTTTTGTTATTTTAGACCAAGCATGGGCAAACTGCGGCTCTCCAGCTGTTGTAAAACTACAACTCCCACCATGCCCTGCTGTAGGCTGATAGCTGTAGCCAGACTGGGCATGCTGGGAGTTGTAGATTTGCAACAGCTGGAGAGCCGCAGTTTGCCTATCCCTGTTTTAGGCCATTTAGTGCTGTTGAGGTGGTTTTTACTTAACATAAACAACCCCTTTCACGACCTGACCTGTTCCATGTGCTCTTGGCAGTTGCCATTACACCTAAAGGCTCTGCTCTCTCGGCAATTGCTGCCCCCTCTACACTTTGACACTTTGACAAGGCTAAGCAGTGTCAACATCATAACGCCCGCAACAGTCGATCAAAGTGCAGAGGGTGCAGCAACTGCAGAGAGAGCAGAGCCTCTAGGAGTAATGGCAACGCCCTCGTTGCTCCTAGAGATTCATTTGCATATATTAAAACATCATTTTTCTCAGCAATGCGGGCACATATGAACATGGGACCAACACAGATGCCTTCAGTTGCCAAGTGCACATGTAACAGGTCAGCCAGTTCCATGGGGACAAATCTGCTGACAGATGCCCTTTAATACATTCCCCCTTATCTTAGTAGCAGTCTAAGGGCTCATGCCTATGTCCATTGGCTCGCATACAGCGAGTCCGCAATACACAGGCACTGTCCGTGTGCACCTCGCATCTCAGATGCGAACCCTTTCACTTGAATGGGTCCTCAATCCGTGAGATGCAGTGCAGAACGGAAGCACAGATCGGAAGCCCACGGAAGCACTACTGAGTGCTTCCGTGGTGTTTCTGTCCGTGCCTCTGCACCGCAAAAAAATAGAACATGTTCTTCTTTTTAAAGGTGCGGACGGATCATGGACCCATTCAAATTGAATGGGTCTCGATCCATCCTGGCCACCGCACGGATGTTTCCCGTGCATTGGAGACTGCAAATTGCGGTCCCCAATGTACGGAATGGCCGCACAATGGCCGTGTGCATGAGCCCTTATTCTTGTAAATTCTGTTTATTTTAGAATTTTAAAAAATTTCTAAAATTATTGTCAAAATTATAATAAGCAAAAATAGAAAGCATAAATACAGGAGTTACATCACTCCCTAGATATTCTGATATTGAAGGTAACAGGTAAATGATACTGGTGGCAGGCATGCTACATATATTAGATATAAGTGAGAAAAAAACAGCACTGCCATATTCCAAACTGGTCGCTTTATTGGAAGAAAACACACTCAAGCAATAAAAAACATAACCTTCTTGACACGTTTCGGGCACCCAGGCCCTTTGTCAAAAGAATGGCATGATCATGAAAAACTGGAGTTAAAATACATGTTAGAAAATAGATTTACCTATCAAGAGAAGACACGTCATACTTCTATGGAACTGCCCTCTCTGTTATATCAGGATGAATTCTCCAGTACTATTTTGAGGCATTTGGAGTCTGAATCCATGAGGGAATATGTCCAAGCACCAGCAATTGCTATTCCGAATCCTGACTTTTATCCAGTCCAGGACTTCAGTGCTGGATAGTTTTCAGGATTTGGTGGAGTCTGAATTAGTTCGTCTTCATAAAGCCTCTTTGAATAATGAGCATGTTAATAACCTAAGTAAAAATGAGAAATCAGCCCTTTATAAAATGAAGAATAATGAAAGGATAGTAGTGCATACAGATGATAATGGTATGGTTGTTGTTCTGGATTCTGCACTTTATAAGAAGCTGAACCTAGAACTTTTATGCAATACTTCCACCTATCGCAAATTATCGCAAGTTTCAGTTTGTGCGCATGGCCGTTCCGCAAAAAAGTAGTGCATGTCCTATTATTGTCTGCAAATCACGGTCCGAGGCCCCATTCAAGTCAATGGGTTCGCAAAAAATACGTCACGCACACGGAACACATCCGTATGTCATCCATATTTCATCCGTATTTTGCCGATCCATACTGTAGAAATGCTATACCCAGCCCATATTGCTCATGTGCTCAGGCTGTGTCGCATCACCTGAACAGTTACAGTTATTACAATAATGAGGTAAAACAGTTTATTTTGTTAAAACACAATTATTTGAGTTCTTTTTACGGGGGTGTGCATCTATGGGGGCCACATTCTCACCTTATTTAGCCAACCTTTTTGTGGCGTGGTGGAGGATTCTTATATTTTTCCAGAAGATAATCCCTTCCTACCACACCTAATAAGGTATGGCAGATTTATAGATGACCTCCTCATTATATTGGGGGGTTGCCAAGAAGACATCATTTCTTTTGGAACCTTTATCACCAACAATGATTGTAATTTGAGTTTCACTTTAAATGACACAACGAATATACATTTTTTGGATTTGTCGCTTACTGCATATAATCATGATATTATTTCTGCCACTTACACTAAACCCACTGCGGGTAATTCTTTACTACATGCAAAATCTTGTCATCCGCTACACACTATTTATAATTTCCCGAAGGGTGAGTTTATAAGGTCTAGACGTAACTGTTCAGATGATGCGACTTTTCAGAGTGAATGCCAAAGAATCTCTAGTAGTTTTTTAGCGAGAGAATATCCCACCTGGTCATTGGATCGAGGCGTTCAATACGCCTTCCGAAAGGGAGGAGGGACTTATTGGCTTCATCTTCTAGAAGTATACATATGAGCCAGCCCGAAAAGAAAGGTGTTATTTTTACAGTATATAGCTTGAAGTACAGACAGGTTGTCAACATCATAAATAAATATATTCCCATACTGTACCAAGAATTTTACAGGGGGGGTATTAGGGCCCCTACTGTAAGTTCTATACTTTCCCCTAGAATGTTCCTTTTTAAAAACCATCATGCACTTGGTTGAAATCGAAAGGATTTTATAGGTGTGGACATAAAATTTGCAACAACAAAAACCTTTTCATCGTATAAAACTAACATCAGTTATAACATATCCTCTTATATTAATTGCAATACGAAATACGTTGTGTACCTCATCGGCTGCACCTCTTGTAGATTGCAGTACGTGGGATGCACTACTAATACCTTAAAAACGAGGCTTCAGAAACATTTATCCGATGCAAACAATGAAAAGGCATTGAATGCCTCTGTGGTTTCTCGAAATTTTCTTGATGTCCACGGGGGTGATTTATCTTTTTTCACCTTCTGCGGAATTAAAAGGGTATTTTTTCAATGGTGTTGGTAATGCAATCCTGTGTGTGTTTGGACAGCGTTCTATTCACTTGTGCTGATGAATTGTTGAAGCACATTTCATCCACAGATGCCTGTTAGGCCTCATGCACACAAACGTTTATACGGAACCATTCATTTCAATGGATCCGCAAAAAAAATGGCAGGTACTAGGTATGCCTTCCGTTTCCGTATTTCCATTTTTCCGTTCTGTTCAAAGATAGAACATGTCCTATTATTGTCCGCATCACAGACAAGAATAGTGCTATTCTATCAGGGGCCAGCTGTTCCGTTCCACAAAAAAAGGAATGCACACGGACATCATGCGTATTTTTTGCGGATCTGTTTTTTGCAGACCACAAAATACTGATAAAGCCATACGGTCGTGTGCAATAGGCCTTACCCTGGAGCTAATTTTACACCAGATTTACTCCCACCTGTTGATGACATGTCCTCTCTTGATAGGTAAATCTATTTTCTAACATGTATTTTAACTCCAGTTTTTCATGATCATGCTATTCTTTTGACAAAGGGTCTGGGTGCCTGAAACGCGTCAAGAAGGTTAATTTTCTTATTACTTGAGTGTTTTTTCTTCCAATAAAGTAACCAGTTTGGAATACGGCAGTGTTGTTTTTTTCTCACCTGGATTCAAGAGTCTCTGCTCGCCGTGACACGCCGACAGCCTTATGGATATTGTGGTTTTCTGATTGAGCTGGTAAGGGGGAGATTCCCCGTATCGTGTTTCTTTTTGCATATATTAGATATAGATATGAAGACTAACCAATTAATAGACAATCGACTGGATTCCATAGCAGGGAACATTGATGTAATATGAATAATCAGATTGAATAAACATATGGGATGAGTGTGTGATGGCATCATAAAACACGATGAGTCAAAAACAGTCAGATTTGATCATCAAAGCACCTGGCTGCTAATGAATCATCTCATCAAACTGAAAAAAGAAGCTCTGACTTCATGATTATTAATAGTATTCGGGTTATGATAATCATTCCGTACAACAGGACTGCAGATCGTATCACTCATAACATAACATAACTCAGCTGGGGTGTAACCTATGCAAAGAGACAATCAAAGAGAAGGATCATTATCACATGACCTTACTATACTGTCTATCAGGTCATCCACATCTTAGGAAACAGTTAGTAATAGAGCAAGCAGTCATCCATGCAGTCTTGTGCCTAGTCCAATATGCCGACATACTGTATGATCAGCGTCAGACTCCTTATTTCCAGAAAACACATGGTGCACATCCACTTTTAACCCTTTTCCGACATTAGACATAACTGTATATCATAATGGTGGGAGGGATTTATGAAGCTGGCTCAGGAGCTGATGGTCGGAGAGGGACTGGAATCCCACTCTTTTAACTCTTCAGATGTCAAGGACAATAGCAACCACTGCCTCTGATCAGTAAGGCAGGAGAAGGGGACTCCCTCTGATTGGTCCCTCCATGGAGAAATGGTAGGGTGCCAATCAGTTATCATGGCAGCCTAGGACCTTGTGAAGGCTCCCAGGCCTACCATAGCCCTATCTTCAGCAGGGTTTAAAGCAGTTGTGCTACCACTAAATTTTATTTAAATGTAATTCAGCATTAAAAAGTAGTTGCCTTTCTAATATACTTTCGGTTACAAAAATGTTCAAATTGATATTATCCTTATTTTATTATAATGTGCATGTTGACCTACTGAGGTGGTCACACATGCTCAGTTCCATCCTTCAGTTGCCACCAGCCCTATCTACTGTTAGAAGCTGTGACAGCTGTAACAGAGTGGTAGCTGCAGCAGAAAGGACACATCCCTGAGCTGTCATAGGGAGAGAGCTGCTGCAAAAGGAACAGCCTCCCCTGAGAAAGGACACACCCCTAGAGCTGCCAGTCTGAAGAGAAACTAGTAACACGCATAGGGAGTCTGCTGTGGTAGTGAAACAATACTGTGAGTCAGTATGACACGCAGCTGACAGGCGTCGCTCTTAGAATCACTGCACACTTTACTTATTTGGGCAGTTACAGGTCGATGTTAGCGACAGGTATAAAAAAACTGTGCAGAGGCCCAAGATCCTACTGTAGCGTGAAAGAGCGCACTCCTTTTACACCATCGTCAGCTGATTCCACATAGATGTCTACAGAACCTGTTCTAATAAATGCTTTTACAAGTAGAGCCCAGAAAGAGTGGAGAGGGTGTCATTTTATGCTGTCACTGATTATTTTGCCCTTCCTGATCTGTCAGAACAATAACCCCCAAAAAACGGATCCTGTCTGTTGAGCATCCGCCTTCACTCGGTCAGTATTTGGTAAATGATCCATCAGTATTGCTAATGTAAAAAAAAAACAGGAGTGGATACAAGACAGAGATGACTTATTTCCACTAATACACGCCAAAAAGGTCTGGCTGTAATTTTCTCACTTCACCACACAACAGCAAATAATACTTTTTTTTGCCACTAATACACGCCAAAAAAGCTTTAGAACATATGGCTGCACCACTGAAGGGCAAATGATAATACACCTGAAAAAGGGCTGTAATTTTCTCTTTTCACTACTAATAAGCCCTTTTTTTTCCAGTTATACACGCCAAAAAAGGATTTACAACATATCACTGCACCGCACAAGGGCTAACAAGACATAGAAATATTTCCTACTAATACACCCTGGTAATGGCTGTATCAGTGGGGTGGGGGGAGATAGGAGGGTGAGTGGGTAGTAGACTTCCGCTCAGAACACACCTATTCCGAGAACCCAAATACGAGCGTCAGTATCTTATATGCAGGTGGCACGTAGATAAAACGTGAATGCTAAAATATATTTGTAAAATATGTCTAAAAAGATACATGTAATATGGTGTACAAAAATAACAAAAATAAAATAGACTTTTTACTCACTTCACGAGGGGGGCGGTTTACCAGGATAAGCATAAAATACCTGTAAACCTAACACCCCCCCCCCCCCCAGCCTGGATCACTTCTAGGATGTTACAAAATGAATGCTCCTGACGAAGGGAAGTGCATGTCCCGAAACGCGTTGAGCCGGATTTTATACTGTAATAAAGACAATTGAACAGAAGCCACTTTGAGATTGGCTGCCTTCATTTTGTAACATCCTAGAAGTGATCCAGGCTGGGGGGGGGGGCAGTTTACAGGTGTTTTAAGCTTATCCTGGTAAACCACCGCCCTCGTAAAGTGAGTAAAAAGTCTATTTTATTTTTGTTATTTTTGTACACCATATGATGCATATATCTTTTTACACACATTTTACAAATATATTTTAGCATTCATGTTTTATCTACGTGCCACCTGCGTATAAGATACTGATGCTCGTATTTGGGTTCTCGAAATAGGTGTGTTCTGAGCGGGAGTCCACTACCCACTCACCCGTCCTATCTCCCCCCACCCCACTGGTTCCCTACTTGCAGACAATTAGTTCAGCATGTTAAACCCTTCAGCAAACTCTATACTGTACTATTCTGTCTCCTTCACACCCTCTTTCACCATCCTCTGGCGCCTCAAGTTTTTCGAGTCTTCTGGACTCACGTCCACTAGATCCGACTAACCCTCAAAACTCTCTTTTATCTTTCATACACCAAATGGCTGTATCACACAGCACTTGCACCCCAATAAAGAGAACGGTTTGCTGGAATTACAGAGGTATCATCTATTGCAAGCCTGAAAGCAGCTGTATAGTGGCAATTGCAATGCAGCAAGGTATAATAGGATTGTTCCTATTACCCGGGCTGTACACTCCCCTATTGATCCCTGTTCTGCTTCAATACAATGTAGAATAATTCCCCCATATCCTTTCCCTACACTTCTAATGCTCTTTCCCTTAACTTCTATTCAGCAAAATAAAAGTTTTCAAGTCTTTCCTAGCACTTTCCCTAGCGCCTGCTGACGTCTCTCCCTTCACTAAGTACACTGGAAATTGGCTGAATCCAAGATGGCTGAGGGTATTTATAGGGCTGTCTGGCTGCTCGCTGGCTGCTGATTGGCTGCATGAATGGCATTTGTGGGTGATCCCTCGTTCCCAGAGTACTTTGCTCCATGTCCTAACATGTGCAGCAGCCATTTTAGGAAAAAATGCAATCCGTTACCACGAATCGTTAGGAGATTCGGTGCAAATCGAATTTTTCCTAAAATTCGGATCGAATTCCACTTCGTCAACTTTGATTCGCTCATCTCTAATGGAAATCTACAGTAAAAATGAACAAATCTAAATTTTTCTACGCTTTCTATTACTTTTTTTTAAAGCAATAAAGCATTAGAAAAACAGTATAAATTAGTTATTGCTGTGGTTGTACTGACCTGCACAATAAAGGTAACATGTCATATTTAGTGCACATTGAATGCCGTAAAATCAAAACCCCAAAAGAATGGAAGAATTGTGTTTTTTTTCACTGTCAATACACAGAGTTATTTTTCTGTTTTTTAATACAAGAAATGGTAAATTAAATAGGACCATTAAAAATACAACTTGTCCCTCATAAAGCAAGGTGAGTGGAAAAGTAAAACGTTAAGGCTCTTGGAAGTCGGGGAGGAAAAACCAAAAACATAAAAAAATGTTCAAGATAGGAAGGGATTAACTCAATCATAAACTTACAGGACATATTATCACTGCAGTTTAATATGTTACTTGTGACTCAACCCATTTAAAAAAGCCTACTGGCAACTGATATTCTCCTAAGTCCCACCCTGCATATGAGATCAGCAAATTGAATCCTGAACTTTCGACATTCAATTCACCATCAATATACTGTAGCATTACTCAAATGGTTTTAAAGGGGTTATCAGAGACAAAAAAATGCCGCCCATATGCCCAGTCCCCTCACACTGTATATAGTTACCCCACACCCTGCTCCCTGCGCCGTTCCTGGTCCTTGAACCGCTGCTGCTGATTCTTCCTGTGCATGGATGAAAACATCCGGTGTCAGGGGGAGCAGCCAATGGCAGGAGGGGACGGAGACGAGCCTCCCTAGCGTCACCCTCGATGTTTTCGTCCGCGCATGGGAAGAAGCAGCAGCGGCGGTGCAGGGAGCCAGGTAAGTATATTCAGTATGAGGGACCCGGGCATATGGGGAACATTTTTTTGTCTCAGATAATCCCTTTAAGGGGGTCCTGAAGTCACTTGTTTGAATGCAATGATAGTATGCATGTCGATCCACTTCTTCATTCACTTCTGTGGGGCTTATGTGGACAACTCTCCATCAATCCCATAGAAGTGAAAGGAGTGATCATTGATCCTGTGCATAGGTTATACGTGAACTTTGTGTGATAACCCATTTAAACATATTTTAACTAAAAAGTAGCAAATATCAGAAGTACATGCTTTACCTCTATTTCAAGACATTTGTTTTAATGGAATGTATCTCATTCAAAGTGAAGCTGGACTGAAGAATAATTCTCCCACTTCTCCCAGTGAATGCCCTACCAAAGTGTCCAAACTCTTGTTGTCTAAGTGTCTAAAACTGATTCAGGAACCATATTAACTCTGTATGGGATCTCCATACAGCACCTTTTCATTGAAATGTTCTTTCCTAGAGCACCTCCATAATGCGTTGTCCGATAAAGCATGCCCTTTATGTAATCTGCAACATATGGAGGTACAGTAAAGCCCCTTAGATTATTATAGGTACCATATTAGAGATCTGATTCATGTGAAATCCCTAACCACCAGAAACTTGAGCCATTTTGTCCTCTCTAAAGCAGTTGTTTCAAGAGAGGACCATATAATCAAGGAAGAAACATCATCATCAGGAAATGGTGTGTCTGACTAGGTGTATTTTTGTTTTTTAGTACGTGTCTTTATAAGCCATAACTTTTTTTCTTGTTTGGTTATGTAAATAATTTTTGCGCCTTTTTACATCAGGCTTTATTTTTTCATTTTTATTGTAGCAATGGTTTGTGTTTATTTTTTGTACCTGGGAATTCTTTATTAAAAAAGGGAAAATAGTATGTTTTGTATTTTCTTCTTTTTGTTTTTAAATTGCACAAAGAAGCAACTAAAACACTTGTTTAAATGATGTATCATTGTTTAAATTATATATCATTTTGATATTGGAAAATATATAGTTTATGATTGCCAGTGGCAGGGGTAGAAGCTGACTTCTGTAACTGTGGCTGACATATTAGCTTCAGTTACAGGGAGAATACAGCCCCCAGAAAGTTTGTAAAAGGCTGTGTAGCCTCACCGCAGTGCTTATCTGGGTCTGCTAAGGCCCAGCAGCTTGTACCAAAAACCTTATCCCCAGCAATCACATGGATTGCTAATATGACAGGAATGGCCATAAAACAAACAAACAAAAAAAAAAACATCCTAGCCTTTTCTACGGGGAGCCCTGCTGCCATTGATAGTGGACTCTTCTTTCCTGTGACTGCATGGCTAGTGTGCAGCGGCCTACTCTGCAAAGACATTAAGGAACATTCTTGCAGAGATAAATGCAGACCACCCAGTCAATAGCTGGTCCTCAAGTGGTTAAAGGGAACCACAAAAATGCATTCCAATCATGTTTTAAAGGAAAAGATTTAGTATAATTTGTATTTTATGCAACTATATCTTTCTTCATTCTGAAAAAGCAGTTATGTGGGAGGTCCTACTCCTTGACTGACAGCCTTCCTGACAGTCAGTCACCGATTTGGCCTGCCCACATGACTTCTTAGCTCAGAATGAGGAAATATTTTGATGAATTAAATACAGTTTATGCTAAATCTTTTCCAACAAAACAATATAACAATCTGCTCAGCTCCTCTCGCTCTATAATATGCTGCCTGCAGACTGCACTGAATTTTCATAGTGACTCATTCATTCCCTAGAACGTATAAGTCTGGTAAAGCATACATCCAGTCAAAAATGAAAACTTGGCTGTATTCTTAAAATGTAGTAACTATGCACAAGCCTCCTGAGTCTGACATTTACCATTGTCAGCCATAGTTTCACAGGTCTGCGGTTTCTGTAACTAAGAAGATTATAATTCCTTCTCCCTTCTCTATCAGGTGTCCCTTAATCATAGTAGAAGTATTCTTCTGCTGCCATCATAGCAGAAACATGTTTGATTGAATCTATGCCAGTAGAGTGTGAAGCATGATCTTCTTTGGAGATATATCAGGCAGAACCAACATCATCACTGTTATTTTTTTTATTTTTTTGGAGGGGCCTAAAAGCTTGCAAGGCTTTGTGCATTTAAAACAGGTTCAGAAAGGCAAGGTACAACATGGGATTTTTAACAAAAAAACTGTGATTATTCAGGTTTGGGTAATGCACTTTTGTTACAAAGGTCACCTAAAATTGAGCTAATTACAGAGTGCACTATTGCTGGAGTCTGCAATGATCTACTGTAAATTGACCACCACCACAGGGAAATGAAACATTACTTGATATCAGTGGAGCAGATAAAAATAGAGAGTTCTCGGTTGTTGATTTCTAATGGCTAACTGAAATGATGATAACTAATAGCAAGCTTTCAAGATGACTTAGGTCTTTTCATCAGGCAAAGAATAACATAATGTTGTGCTATTCCATGCCTGATGAAGACAGCTAAGTCATGACAAAAGCTTGCTATTAGTGACCATCTCTTCAGTTAGCCATTAAAAAAGATTAATGACTGAACACCCTCTATATTTACAGTTTCTATCTACTGGCTAACATGGTCCTCGGACTGGTCTGGTTCTTCTATAGTAAAAGAGGTGCTCTTTATAGCCGAAATCTGCTCTAGCTTGTTGATGAAGGCTATGATTTGAGGAATCCTTTTTTTATTAAAGTCTAACTGTAATTTCATCTTTTAAAGTAGAGGTACAGTGAGAGTAAGTGTTTTTTTTTGGAATGCACCCTATTACTGAAATATGATGATTTTATAAGAAACTGTATGTAAAGTTTATCTTTAACAACTCTTGAACTGAGAGTTGCTAAGCAAAAATCTGTCTCCAATGTCTACTGAAAGCTGAGTCAAGATGCTGGCTAACTGTATGATGCAGAAGCTTTTCAGCCTGCCTCTGGTCCCCCTTATCCAGCTGCTGCCTTCGTACCCCAGCCTTGCATTTTCCCTGAATTTAATCTGCTGCCATCGCTGATCACAGGCATCAGTGCCTGCCTCTACTTTCGCAGCACATCTCTGATTAGAACTAGAAAGACAGGGAGAAAAGTGGGGCTGTAGGGTTCTGCACTGAATGTACCTATACAGGAACATAGTACACTTACTGTCAGAGCTGAACACTGTATGTAGCCTAGCTGAGAAGGTAGATGGGAGTGCTGTTGTCAGTGATCAGCGCTGGCAGCAGATAAACTGCAGGGTAACATGTCACATCAGCTCTATTGCACATTTAATGAGGCAGGGTTAGGTTAACTTGGTATGGACTATGAAAAGGAGAGCAGAGGCAGACTGAGAAGCCTCTACATCATACAGCTATCTGGATTCTCCTCAGCAAAGATTTTACATACAGTTTCTAATAGAAATTACCTTATTTTTCAATAAAGGGTATTGCAAAAATACTTTCACTCACTGTCCATACACGTTAAAAAAATTAAATGACAGTACACTTTAACTTTTAGTTCTAAACTCATGGCCCTGCACATCACAACGTGCTGTTCTCCAGTAATCACTCATCATTGGCTGTTTAAGTCACAATTATACATTTTTTACGATGTTTTTTTTAATTTTCACTGTAGAAACGGTTAACAATAAAGAAGTGATTAAAACACTGAATGCAAATAATTACTGTACATTCCCAATCTGCAGAAACAGTGGTGATTTGTCAACCTTCCAAGTACAGTACGCCTGCATACTGAACACCTGGGGACTTGGACCTTAGTTGACTTCTTAATAGCTTCCTTTGCAGAAGTCTTTCGCTAAAAATGAGCATTCCGAATTAAGTAGATTTGCAAATCAATGCTGTTAGTTCTTAACAAAGCAGAAAAAACTAGAGCCTTTGTTTAGGACTTAGGAGAAGATTAGCCATAAACCCGCTATAAACCCATACATTGCTAAGCTAAATCATACCTGAAGTAAATTAAGTATTTTTTTCTTAAAGTGGGACGGCATCAAGAAAAGTTTTATCCTATTCGGTATATTAGTACCACTCAAATACATTTTGAATTCTCAGTTATTTCCGATAGGAAAGAGTTGTAGACTTTTACTGGTTCTCTTTGGATGTTATCACTGGTTCCATCAAAATAGTGATTGAAAAAGTATCAGCATTAAAATCTTATTTTTATCCCATCAGCACTTTTTATCCTGTATGCGCTCATCCTTCCTAACTCCACGTCACTCCACCGCTTCCTGTGCCACCAGATCCCCAGCTCAGACTCAGTTAAGACTACCATAATAGCTTCTGTTTTAACTGATCCATGACATGTATGACAGATCCAATTTCAAATGGATTCCAATGTAGCCTGATGGAACCCATTGGCCCATCAAGTTTTTGGTGTTTTGACAGCAATAATAGTGCAATGGAATATTCCATTAATACCAACACCAGAACACCATCAGAAAGAAAGCCAGGGCAAGTGTGAACAGAACCTAATGCATTGACCAGGCCGCAGGGGCATGCATGAGTGCATGTGGCCGGATGAGTGCAGTAGTCATACTCACGGTTTTCTGAAGATCCCTAGGCCAGCGTGCAGTGAAGCTTCGAGTTGTGGTACATTTATCACAGGTTCAGCATGCATGTACTGGCAGTTGTTTCGCAAGCATCATTTCCACGGATTTGACACTTCTCACATCTGAAATTTGAGTTAGCAGGCACAGTTGATTCTGGGGAACAGTTTTCCTAACTCTGCACTCCTCTAGCTGACTTGTGCACATAGGTATCAATGCATAGGGTGTATACTTTGCAATGCAACTACTTGGCGATTCTTCCTAATAGCAGGCAAACCATTCTTCTCCATTCTTTGAAAGGGTTGCTGTACTCACAGGACACTTCCACAGGATCCACCTTGGCATGTGGAAATTCTCAAAGTGGGCCAAACTGTAATTTGGTATGCTCAGGTATCGGAGACAACTCCTGAACATGGATGCTGTAAAGTCAATAAGTCCCTTTGGACAAGTTACCTCTACCGGACTTCTACTATGTCTCTGTTACATCTGGCCTGCTTTGGTAGTTGTTTGTTTTCTCCTTCAGGCCTCTCCCTGGCTGGAACCTGGGTCCAGGGGTGGCTAGGTTGTCAGCTTCATATCTTTGTGCTTCCTCTAACACTGCGCTCTCTCCCCCTGACTGAATTGGCTCAGATTTAGATTGGTTTAGATTGTATTAGACTATACTCACTTAGACTGACTGCCCTCTGCTGACTCAGTCCTCTCCATATATAAAGGGTGACACCATCCTCATCTAGTGATGGCTGTGAGATATGGTCTGTTATCTCAGGCCAGCCGATACAGAAATATAAATGACAGTGCATACATGACAAGATAATGCATTTTTGTCCTTTGAAGCATTATGCAGCTCTTGAAGCAGGATGCTGCACTAACACTTCTCATCCCCAAATTGTGGCTTCTCTCAGTGGTCGGCAATCCTGTCCTTGTTACCAATTACGAACCTTCCTTCAACTCTCCAGCCTT
The DNA here is from genome assembly GCA_033119425.1 of Bufotes viridis. NCBI lineage: Eukaryota > Metazoa > Chordata > Amphibia > Anura > Bufonidae > Bufotes > Bufotes viridis. The sequence goes on from CM065591.1 coordinate 67,189,458, forward strand.
TTGTTGGTTTCTCATTTACTTTGAGGCACTTGTAATGCAATTTATCAACTTGCTTAGCCTGCTGTTTGCTGGGAGGATTTTTTTACTGCTATTACTAAAACTACATTTAGTTTAGTCTGTTCCTCTTTGTCAGGTATAGTGATAGCTCTGTTCAGTTTGTTTTCTTAGTCTGGAATCATAGTCCATTGGCTTTGTTTGAATGCATCTTGGGATTTGTGATTCCACAGTCCTTTTCTTGTCCATATTGTAGTTGTGTTTATTGTGGATTCAGCTTTCTGTTTGATGCTGGAATTTTGATTTTCTACAGTTTTCTTGGAAATAGTACTTCAGGGTCAGTTTCTGCTAGGTTTTATTTTTCTACATGTATTGCTCTGCACCTGTATACCATTGCTATCTACTGTCTGTTCCATTGCTGGACTCAATCTTCCTCATCCTTTGCCATTCTACTCCAATTTTTTGTCATGTGTCAGTGACTATCAATCTGATATGTGCTTTGTATATATTTTCTGGTGACTGGTTTATTATGATATTCTGCTCTACTCAAGTTATCTGAGCCAAGAGTCATAGTTAGGACTCGGGAAAGGAGTCTTCTATTGGTGAAGTCAAGTTCTGCAGTCATTATACCTCCACTGTTTGTCAGACCATTTTATCACTCCATCTTTCTGCAGTGTTTTTGCATTTACAAAACATCCTCAAAATGCTGCAGGGATTGGTGTTTTCTAGATATTATAATATAATATAGTCTTTTAATAGAATATAATGGAAGGGAAATTGCAGATTGATTTAAGTGATAGAAAAGCATGCATTTCTCCTTAACAATGACAGTTGTCAGCAGAAGACATGGAAATATAGTTCCATTATTTTTCTATTTAAAAGGAAACTATCACCAGTTTTAACCTTGTGGTGTGAATATATGGCAATGTGCAGGTAATGAGTTGGTAATGTCTTCTTTTTTTTTTTTTTTGAAGGGCCAACCCCATGCAGATGGAATTAGTCTTTATGTGACTCTATATACCATACTATAATATACAAAATAGGCTCATTAGTTTGTGCGGTGCCTTGTACTGTACATGCACTATGCATTTTCAGGGTTCCGATGTCTCCTACAGGATATTGAAGACTATGGCCCAGATTTACTAATGTGTCTATGAAAAAAAATTGTCTAAAAAGTGGCGCAATTTGGCGCATCTATGGTTTCTACACTTTTTTATGAGATGCTTGACAAGGGCTGGGTGTTTTACAGGAAAGAAAGTGGGGCCTAAGATGCACTATATTACTTCAAAATTGCGCCACAATTCTACCGTAAAAATCTGTTTCAAATTAAGCCAACCAGTATTTGGTATAAAGTCAGAAAAAAGTGTCTGTCCCTGCATCACATTTACCACCCAGCCTGAGCCACTGTGATAACTCTAGCACAGGTCTAGACAGCTTGTCTAAGCTTATGCCATATTTAGGATTAGTAAATATGGGCCTATGCTTGATACAATATAAGCCCATTCACACTGTCCCATGTGTATCTAGCAATGTGTGTGATATTTTAATGAATCTTCAGTTAAAATGATGGTGCATACTGTGTAAACTACAAAACAAAAGCTACAGATTGGATAAATGTGGACCAATATGTTTCTTTCATGCAGTTAGATGGTCTCCCATTTAACACTCTGACGATCATCGAGCCCATCTTTAAAGAGGACCCGTCCCCTCTCCGGACATATCTGTTGTAGTAAATACTTGCATTCCTAGTGTAATAACTATTCTGGAGCATCTATTCTTATGGTTCTCTGTTATGCCATTCCTTTATTATTCCTGATAGAAGTTTAGAAATGAATTGCTAGCAGCTTTCTGTAAGGGTACAGAGGGGTGTTACCAGTTGGGAATGAGTCTCTGCATAGTCTGACAATGACAGTACTGATTGTACAGAGTCAGACTGTGCAGGGACACACCCCCAACTGGTAACACCCACCTGTACCCTTACTCATGACTGCTGGCAATTAATTCATACATTTCTAGAAGGAATCATACAGGAATTTTACAACATAGAGTCATAAGAATAGATGTTACAGAATAGTCATTAAATGGGGAATGCAAGTAGTTACTAAAACAGACATATCAGGAGAGGTACCAGGTTCTCTTTAAAGCCTCATTCACACATCAGTGTTTTAGTCAGTGATTTTCATCAGTGATTGCGAGCCAAAACCAGGATTGGAGCCTCCACAGAGATAAGGTCTAAGGGAAAAATCTGCACCTGTTCTGTGATTAAAGCCGCACCTGGTTTTGGCTCAAAATCACTGATAGAAATCACTGACCAAACACTGACGAGTGAATAAGGCATAACTCTGCTGCCCAGTTAATCCACCTCTCTCCTTGTTACTACTTAACCTACAATCCTCACAAGATCTCCTTTTCTACTCTCCTCTTATCACCTCTTCCCACAACTGTGCATACCCCATACTCTGGAACTCTCTTCTCCAACATATCAGAATCTCACCTACCATGGAAACCTTCAAGAGTAACCTGAAAACTTACCTCTTCAGACAAGTCTACAACCTACAGTAACCCTGCTATCACTATACCACCATATGAGCATCTTCTACCCTCACTAACTGTATCCTGTAACTTTTTTACAAGTTTGTAAGTCATCGTGATCATGGTTACGGTCCTTGGTTTCTATTATGCATGTACACCCTTTTTCTTACATACAGCACCCTGGAGAAAATGGCGTATTAATTATAAATAATAAATGTTCTGTTATCCATCAAACTAGCTTACCTCCTGTGCTGGTAGAAATTCTGTTTCTTAAAGGGTCACTGAGTTTTCCAAAAACTTTAATACACTACTGACTACTGACAACCCCATAACTGAACAAAACAGGCCTAATTTCATCTTCATGGATGACAATGCGCCAGCTCATCGAGGTCGCATCATTAGGGAAGGGCTGCTGGAGACTGGGGCACCGCAAATTGAGTGGCCTGCATTTTACCCAGACCTAAATCCCATTGAAAACCTGGGAGCAGCTGAGTCGCCGTGTAGAAGTTCATAACTCTGTACCCCAGAACCTCAATGACCTTAGGGGCGCCCTTCAAGAAGAATGGGATGTCATGCCTCAGCAGACAATAAGTCGACTTGTGAACAGCATAAGACATCGTTGTCAAGCTGCAATTGATGCTCAAGGCCACATGACAAGTTATTGAGACACTGACATTTTTGTGGCACTGGTGTTAGCTTTTTTTCAATAAATAGTTTGGGATGAGGAAATCACCATTGCTGCTTCTACTTAAATGCCGGACTTTCATGATATAATATCACTGTAGCGTAAACTTTTTACATTTTCTATAAATTTCACCCAAAAGCCAAATTTCCCTAACTTTTTGTGAGTGATGTCTAAAAAGTTTTGTTCAGTGGGGGTGTGAGTGCTGAGACCCCCGCGGATTGCTAGAACACGGAGGGAGAAATGCTCCTATATTGTGGAGAGAGAGCATGCTATGCTAACGGTTGTCACTCATCATACAATTGGTAGGAGTCTCAGCGCTCAAACCCCCACCAATCAAAGCTTTTAATGAGCCTCTATGACATATTAACATTTTTTGGAAAACTCAGTGACCTTTTTTAAGTTTTATTACATCCTGTAGACTGGTGGGGGCTCATAAATGGGTCTCACATCTATCTATTTTATAAGCATAATAGTTTGAAAGCTCTGGTGTGAGCTCTTAGGGAAGGTAAATATTAATGTAAATCTTAATGGGAAAAACTTTAGTCAACAATATTTATGGCGCTGCTTATGCTAATGGCAATGCGCTTTCAACAATATACTGGTAGGAATTGACCTCGCAGGAGCAGAGCATACATAAATTAGACCCCATTTAAAAAGTAATGGTAGAAACTCATTATAGCATTTATTCCAAACATCGCACATTGACGTTCTTCAATAAAATGCCAAGAACCATGATTTCGAAAAGTGCTGTAAAAGGTACCAATTTGCCAACAGGCCTGCGGAAATGAATGCACCAAGAAAATACAGGCATGTTCTTGTGTTGAACATACTGTGTAATATCACAAAAAAATATTTCCTTTCTTCTTTTCTTGGTTTATTTATTTACCCTTTTGTGAAAACTGCCTGGTGCGTCCAAAAAATCTACTCCTGAGCAAAAAGTAGTGGCTCAGTATGGATTTTCGGCATACAACTTTCTTTGGATGAAATATTTAGAGCTAATGTATAGCGCTTATTAAAGCTAATTGTTTGGAATTATATCACCTAGTCATTTAGGATAAAATATTAACCCTTTCATGACCAGGCGATTTTTAGTTTTTTTACTCCCATCCCTCCTAAAGCCATAACCTTTTTATTTTTCTGTTCACATAGCTGAATGGGGGCTTGTTTTTTGTGGGATGAAAAGCCCTTTCTAATGGCACTATTGACGGTTACATACGATGTGGTAGGAAGCGGGGGGGGGGGGGGGGGAATAATAAATGGGGTTAAATTGGAAAAGAACACAATTCCAGAACAGTTTTTTGGGGGGTTTGTTTTTATGGCATTCCCTATCATAAAACTGACCAGTTACTTTTATTCTCTAGGTCAGTACGAATCCGGCAATACCACATATGTATATTTTATATTTTGGAAAAAAAAAATATAAGAACCTTGAGAAAAATGTTTTTGTTTTAGTCTCCATATTCTGACCCCTATAGCTTTTTTTTTGTATTTATGTATTTAGAGCCATGTGAAGACTCATTTATTGTAGGGTGACCTGTACTTTTCAGTGATGCTATTTTGGGGAGTGTACGACTTTTTGATCACTTTTTATTTAATTTTCTTGTGGGAAGAGAAGTGACCGAAAAACTATTAATTGGCCATTTTGACTTTGTTTCCATGTACCTCACATGGATCCAGAGATCTCCCCATTCATTGCTCTGCTAGATTTATATCAAGCTGACAGCTCAGGGGAGTGTCTTTTCTGCTGCAGCTCAGGGGGCGTGTCTCAGCTCTCCCTATCACAGCTCAGGAGGCAGTTGAAGGATGAAACTGAGCATGTGCGGCCATCTCAGTGAGCAGGTCAAAGAAAGAAGAAAAAGAACAGACAGCAGGGGGCGCTATACAGATACATTTTATTGAATAACTCTGTGGCTATGCTAAATGTTTAATTTAATGCAATTACAAAAGTATTCAGAAACGGGTGCTGGTTTGAAACCTGTGGAATATTAAGGCTTCGTTCACATCACCGTTCAGCATTTCTGTTCTCCTGCTCCGTTTAGGCCCTAATCCTTAGTTGGGAACAAAGGAGGAAGTTCAGTACAGGGCCCCAGTCCCCCTGGGCAGTGTAACATGTGCACACATGAATAAATATTGCTCACATGTATACCTTAGTAATAATTGTATTTCAGGCCACATTTTCACCTCTGTGAAGTATTTTCTAGTAGTTTTACTCCTTTGCAGGCACCATCTTTGCCAGTTTTTCCTGAGCTCATAATCATCAGGGAAGATAATAGCTGCTATCATACTTCCCATTCTGTCCCCGCTTTAATGCAGTAATCGCTCATCTGTCCCTGCATGAAATGTGAAAATTGGCAACCTGTCTGCAGATCACCCCGTCCCCACACAATCAAAGATCCCTTTAACCACTTCCCGACACATGACGTAATAGTACGTCATGGCGGTAAGTGACTTCCCACTTTTGGACGTACTATTATGTCAGGGTGATCGGGTGGGTACCTGAGCGGTGTGCGCCTGATCACTGCAGGGAACCGTCAGTCACTGATAGCCCCTGCTGTATTCGCCAGCTTCGCTGTAAAAGGTAAGGGAGCCCATCAGGTCCCTGCACTGCTGTGGCAGAGACCCAATGGGTGACAAGGCAGCCCGGGGAAGTCATCTTACAGCACCTGCTGAGCCCTATAGTATTGTTCCAGACTTGCATGGAGTTATATCAGATAAGGATATCCTTTATTCTATCTACTATATCTGTGTTTGTGTGTTTTGCGGCTCTTGGCTGTTTCTCTAGTGACTGAAACATGCGTATTATTCGGCTTTTGGCAGTACGCTCAGTTCAGCCATAATAATCGTCTGTTAGCGGCCATTAGCTGGTGTACGCGACATGTGTAATATATATGCGTTATATGTGTCTGCCATATGCATTTTTAGTCACTAGTTTATTGTATTTTACATATATGCTGATTGAATCATTATCATATGTGCTATAAGCGTGTGCTATATGCGTCATTGGTTTGTTACCTGTTATGGTTGTCTGATATATGCACCTATTTGGGTGTTATATGTGGTATCACAGATATCTTTTTGATGTGGTGAATACGTTATCACTTTGGTCCCCTGAGAAACCTTGTTTTATTACAAGGGGAAACGCGTCAGGATTGGATAAGGGATTTATGCTATACCACGGTTTGAATTTTTAGCAGCTATATCAATCGATGTTATATAGCAAGTTGGTAATTTGATTATTAGCATAGGGACTCATATGGAATTAATAGCCAAGGTTCGAGGACAGAGGGTCCCTACCATCAAGGGATGCCTCTGGGTTGAGCAGTTTTTGAGGGATGTTTTAGGGATAGATGGTTATGTGATTAGTATCTGATCAATTCATACGATCTTTCCCTACCTTTTTCTGCTCTGTACTGGTGTTTTTTCCTGCGTGATGTGTGTCAGTTAGGTGGCACTTTGATAGTGTCACCTTTTGTCCTATGGGATTTTTCTTATTGATTGTTTTTCATTAAAAGCTATATTTTATTAAGTTTTTCTCAGTGATTTGTGCTGCCCGATGTCTTGCATGGCATGGGGACCTGCCTTCTACGGAGGCGAGGAGATCCAGCCCCGCGGCTGTGTCTCCTAGGCAACCTGTTAGTGTATTACTCAGTGTAATACACTAACAGGCACTGCATTACAATACAGATGTATTGTAATACATTGCAGAGGGGTTAGCCCCCCAAAAGTTAAAGTCCCAGAGTGGGACACAAATAACGTTTTAAAAAAGTAAAAAAAAAAAAAAGTGTTTTTAATATACAAAAAAGAAAAGAAAAAAAGAAAAAACAAAAACAAAACACACATATTAGGTATCGCCGCGTCCATAACGATCGGCTTTATAAAGATATCCCATGATCCACCCCGTCCGATAAACACCGTAAAAAAAAATAACAATTATTGTCACCTTACATCACAAAAAGTGCAACACCAAGCGATCACAAAGGCGTATGCCCCCCAAAATGTTATCAATAAAACCGTCACCTCATTCCACAAAAAATGAGCCCCTACATAAAGACAATCGCCCAACAAAAAATAAAAAATATATAGCTCTCAGAATATGGAGACACTAAAACATCATATTTTGTTTCAAAAATGCTATTATTGTATTAGAGTAAAATAAATAAAAAAAGTAGACATATTATATTGCCGCATCCGTAACAACCAGCTCTATAAAAATATCACATGACTTAACACTGTAAAAAATAAATAAATAAACTGCCAAAAAAGCAATTTTTTTGTCACCTAACATCACATACCAAGATGCAATACCAAGCGATCAAAAAGGCATATGCCCCCCAAAAAAATGCTATGGGTCTCAGACTATGGAGACACTAAACATATTAGGTATTGCCGCATCTGTAACGACCTGCTCTATAAAAATATCATATAACCTAACCACTCAGATGAACACTGTAAAAATAAATAAATAGAAACTGCCAAAACAACCAATTTTTTGGTCACCTTACCTAAAGTGTAATGTTGAATGATCAAAAAATCATATGTACCCAAAAATGGTACCATAAAAAATGAGCCCCTGCACAAGACGATCGGTGGAAAAATAAAAAAAATATGACGTTCAGAAAATGGAGACACAAAAACATAATTTTTTTCTCAAAAATGCTTTATTATGTAAAACTGAAACAAACAAACAAAGAAAGTAGACATATTTGATATAATTGCATCAGTAACAACCTGCTCTATAAAAATAGCACATGATCTACCCTGTCAGATGAACGTTGTAAAAAATAAAAAATAAAAACGGTGCCAAAACCACAATTTTTTGGTTACCTTTCCTCACAAAAAAACATAATATAAAGCAGCTAAAAATCATATGTACCCCAAAATAGTACCCATAAAACTGTCACCTTATCCCGTAGTTTCTAAAATGGGGTCACTTTTTGATTGTTTCTACTGTAGGGCTGCATGAGGGGGGCTTCAAATGGGACATGGTATCTAAAAACCAGTCCAGCAAAATCTGCCTTCCAAAAACCATATGGCGCTTCTTTTCTTCTGCGCTCTGCCGTGTGCTCTTAGATTAGTTTACAACCACATATGGGGTGTTTCTGTAAACTGCAGAATCAGGGTAATAAATATTGAGTTTTGTTTGGCTGTTAACCCTTGATGTGTTAAAAAAAAAGGATTAAAATGGAAAATTTGCCAAAAAAGGTAATTTTAGAAATGTCTTTTCCATTTTCTTTGAATTCTTGTGGAACACCTAAAGGGTTAACAGAGCTTGTAAAATCAGTTTTGAGTAACTTAAGGGGTGTCGTTTTTACAATGGGGTCATTTATGGGAGGTTTTTACTATGTAAGCCCCACAAAATGACTTCAGACCTGGTCCTTAAAAAGTGGGTTTTTGAAATTTTCTTAAAATATTTCAGAATTGCTTCTAAAATTCTAAGCCTTCTAACATCCTAAAAAAAACAATGACATTTAAATAACATTTAAAAAATGATACCAACATAAAGTAGACATATGGGGAATGTTAAGTAACAAATATTTTATGAGGTATCACTTTCTGCTTTAAAAGTAGAGAAATAGAAATTTTGAAAATTGCTAATTTTTCTAAATTTTTGGTAATTTTCAGATTTTTTCATAAATAAAGGGGAAATGTATTGACTCAAATTTATGACTGTCATGAAGTACAATGTGTCACGAAAAAACAATCTCAGAATGGCTTGGATAAATAAAAGTGTTCCAAAGTTATTACCACATAAAGTGACACATGTCAGATTTGAAAAAAATGGCCTGGGCAGGAGGTTAAAACTGGCCCGTGGTAGAAGGGGTTAATGGGACTTAAGATGGCCATAAACATGCACACTCACCTTGGACAGAGCATGGATGTGTTCAAAGTGGGAAGAAGGAAGGAAGATTCTGCCAGACACCTCTTTTGACACTTTAACATAGTAACATAGTTTACAAGGCTAAAAATCATCTGTCCATCCAGTTCGGCCTGTTATCCTGCAAGTTGATCCAGAGGAAGGCAAAAGGCCCTGTGAGGTAAAAGACTATTTTCCTCACTTTAGGGGAAAAAAATTCCTTCCTGACTCCAATCAGGCAATCAGAATAACTCCCTGGATCAACGGACCCCTCTCTAGTAGCTATAACCTGTAATATTATTACACTCCAGAAATACATCCAGGCCCCTCTTGAATTCCTTTATTGTACTCACCATCACCACCTCCTCAGGCAGAGAGTTCCATAGTCTCTCTGCTCTTACCGTGAAGAATCCTTTTCTATGTTTGTTTGGAAACCTTCTTTCCTCCAGACGCAGAGGATGTCCCCTCATCACAGTCACAGTCCTGGGGTTAAATAGATGATGGGAGTGATCTCTGTACTGACCCCTGATATATGTATACATAGTTATTAGATCTCCCCTCAGTCGTCTTTTTTCTAAAGTGAATAACCCTAATTTTGATAGCTTTTCAGGGTACTGTAGTTGCCCCATTCCAGATATTACTTTAGTTGCCCTCCTCTGAACCCTCTCCAGCTCTGCTATGTCCGCCTTGTTCACAGGAGCCCAGAACTGTACACAGTACTCCATTTAAATTAATCCAACATTCCTATCCATTTTCTCTCTGACTTCTGCTATTGATGGAAATCTAGGGGGCCCCATATATATTAGATAGTTGTATGGCCCTGCCTAAATTACGGTAACCAGCATATGTCTAATGTGTATGACTAGGTTTAAAGATAATCTGTCAGCTCCTTATCCAGCTCTTTGACACACAGCTGTGGTTCACCTGACCAAAATGCTGTTTTTCTTTTGTTGATCCAAGGTTCCTTTCTCAAGTTCTGATACCTTTCCTTAATATACAAATAAGGCCTTTGGTGCCTCACCGTTGCTCTTGTTGCACCCAGGCTCCGGTACTTTCTCCCTCCACTCTTCCTTTGCTACTGCCTGGCCCCATTAATCAAAGCAGCCAGGGAGGGGCTGGTCACAGAAACAGGCGGAACGTGGATGCAACAAGAGCAATGGTGACGCCCCCATTGCACCAAATTTGCATATGAAGAAAAAGTATCATAACTCAGGAACAGAGCCTCAGATCAACAAAAGAAAAACAGCTTTTTAATCAGGCGAACCTCAGCTATGTGTCTATGCAAACAGTTGGATAGTGAGGTCACTGGTGACAGATTCCCTTTAAGGTCTGACAACCTTGGAGAAAGGGGCAGGTTCGGTTATATCTAATGTCTTGACTATAAATGATGGACTTTTTATTTATATTTGGGGTGGAAGCTGTACCATTTAAGGTATGTAGGCCGATCAATAGGTTTTCGATACAGGGATATGGGTATTAAGCCGTCTTGAAGTTTTATGGTGGTGTCCAGAAAGCTGACTTCTGCATGTGAATAGTTGAGGGTCAGGTTTATAGTGGGATGGAATTCGTTGAATTGTTCATTAAATTTTATCAGTTCATGTTCAGAGTCGGTCCAGATTATTAGGATGTCATCAATGAATCGGAAGTAGGCCAAGGGTTTTTTAGGGCAGGATACCAAAAATACATTTTCCAGTTTTGACATGAAGAAATTTGCATATTGCGGTGCCATTTTACTGCCCATGGCGGTTCAAGTGGTCTGTAAATATATCTTCTTGTCAAAAGAGAAATAGTTATGGGTGAGGATGAATTTGGTCCGTTGTAGTACAGACTCTGAGACAATCCCATTTGCCTCAAGGTATACTCGGCAAGCAGTTAATCCATCATCATGTAGGATATTCGAATACAAGGATTCCACATCCATGGTGGACAAGATTGAGCCTTTAGGGAGGGGACCTATGGTTGACAGTTTGTTCAATAAGTCAGTGGTGTCCTGTAGATAGCTTGTTGTGTTCCTCGCTAATAGTTTGAGGATGCCCTCTATCCAACCTGAGATTTTTTCAATGAGGGTTCCCACACCTGAACTGATCGTTCTCCCTGGATTCCCTGCTTTGTGTATTTTGGGAAGCACGTAGAATACTCAGATCCTGGAATTCTCAGGAATCAAGTCTAAAAGTTGTGTGTATTCTGCAGGAAGACCCCTGATGACCTTTTTTAACTCTCTCAAATATTTCTGAGCTGGGTCTCCCTCCATTTTGATGTAGTACTGTGTGTCTGTGAGTTGTCGGTGTCTTCTTCTACATACATTAAGTCCAAAGTGTTCAAAAGGACTATAGCGCCACCTTTATCTGCAGGTTTTATGGTGATTCCTTTGTGGTTTATAAGGTTTGAATCACCCACATTTCCTGTATGATGATGTTGAATGTTTCTTTTATATGTTTGTCCAGTATTGCAGACTGTACTACATTTCTAAAGGAGTCAATGTACTGGTCCAAAATGGTATTGCGGCCAGGAGGAGGGGTCCAGTCAGACTGTTTTTTGTCCATCAGTGCCAGGCTGTTTGAGAATTCTATCTCCTGTTTGTCATGGAAGAAAGCTCCCAAAAAAAAGATTCAAATGGAAATACAATACAATACAATACAATGACCCCTCTCTAGTAGCTATAACCTGTAATATATTATACTCCAGAAATACATCCAGGCCCCTCTTGAATTCCTTTATTGTACTCACCATCACCACCTCCTCAGGCAGAGAGTTCCATAGTCTCACTGCTCTTACCGCGAAGAACCCTTTTCTATGTTTGTGTACAAACCTTCTTTCCTCCAGACGCAGAGGATGTCCCCTCGTCACAGTCACAGTCCTGGGGATAAATAGATGAAAGGAGAGATCTCTGTACTGACCCCTGATATATTTATACATAGTTATTAGATCTCCCCTCAGTCGTCTTTTTTCTAAAGTGAATAACCCTAATTTTGATAATCTTCCAGGGTACTGTAGATCCCTCATTCCAGTTATTACTTTAGTTGCCCTCCTCTGAACCCTCTCCAGCTCTAGTATGTCCGCCTTGTTCACAGGAGCCCAGAACTGTACACAGTACTCCATTTTAATTAATCCGACATTCCCATCCATTTTCTCTCTGACATCTTCTATCGATGGAAATCTAGGGGGCCCCATATATATTAGATAGTTGTATGGCCCTGCCTAAATTACGGTAACCAGCATATGTCTAATGTGTATGACTAGGTTTAAAGATAATCTGTCAGCTCCTTATCCAGCTCTTTGACACACAGCTGTGGTTCACCTGACCAAAATGCTGTTTTTCTTTTGTTGATCCAAGGTTCCTTTCTCAAGTTCTGATACCTTTCCTTAATATACAAATAAGGCCTTTGGTGCCTCACCGTTGCTCTTGTTGCACCCAGGCTCTGGTACTTTCTCCCTCCACTCCTCCTTTGCTACTGCCTGGCCCCGTCAATCAAAGCAGCCAGGGAGGGGCTGGTCACAGAAACAGGCGGAACTTGGATGCAACAAGAGCAATGGTGACGCCCCCATTGCACCAAATTTGCATATGAAGAAAAAGTATCATAACTCAGGAACAGAGCTTCAGATCAACAAAAGAAAAACAGCTTTTTAATCAGGCGAACCTCAGCTATGTGTCTATGCAAACAGTTGGATAGTGAGGTCACTGGTGACAGATTCCCTTTAAGGTCTGACAACCTTGGAGAAAGGGGCATTTTTTTTCTTTAAAATTTGGATTATAAAGTTTATCTGTGCATTCTTTTTTTTATTTATTTTTTATAAAATTAAATTCTACCTACGCTTATTTTATTTTTTTTAATTATCAGTTAGGATCAATGTTGCAAGTATCTAAAGAAATACACAGTATCAGAAAGCTATTATCCCCTAAGTGAATAATACATAATCCTATATTATAATACTAAAAGAGCTACAAGTTGCCTATAATGAATTCAAAATATAAAAAAATGAAAACATCTGTTGTAGTCGATGTAAATTGTCCTAATTCATTTTTGCAATGTTGTTAGTGGAGGGGCTCAGATGAAGGGTAAGTTACAAACCATTATACAGATTCTCAGTGGGATCTCCATGACATTGATTTGTTCCTTATAGTTTAACCACTCTGCTGTGATTATTTTATTTATTCATTGTTCTACTAGAATATTTTGTTCTTATCAGGACTGGCTTTTTGTAGCAGTTTACACACCTCTTTATTATAAATGGGTTGTCCGGTTTTAGCACAGAGTTGCAGACACCCCAATGGCTAGCTACTTCTGAAGGAACACTTCTTAGAGGACACTGTCACTATTCGTGAAATGTCTGCTTTAGAAAATAATTGCAGTCCACGTGTAATAATGTTCTGGAGCATCTTTTCTTATGACTCTATGTTGTGCCAGTCCTCTATTTTTCCTAATAGCAGTTTATGAATAAATGTAAAACTAGGTGTTACCAGTGAGTAGTGTCCCTACACAGCCTGACACTGTACAATCAGAGCTACCGGTGTCAGACTGTACAATGACACAACCCCAACTGGAAATACCCAGTTGTTCCTTTATTCATAAGCTTTTAGTAGGAAGAATAGAGGAATAGCACAATATAGAATAGATGCTTCATAATTGTTAATGAATGGGAAGTGCATGTCAGAAGAAGTGACAGGTCCTTTTTAAAGAAGATGTCTGAGAGTTTTAAACTAACTGCAGTAATTGTTTTAAAATTAAAAAAACTAAGTTTCCTCACCTATTGAAGCCCCTTCCTCACTGGTGATGATGATCCAGTAGTGTATGCCAGGCTTTGTTTGCATGACTGCTGCAGCCAATCACTGGTATGTATGCTAGCATCTCTGCGGAAGTCAGTACGATAAGCCTGGAATTGATTAAGGTTAATTTAAGTTGTAAAAGCTGCACAATAAAAGTCAAATAACCATAAGCTACAAATTGGTTGATTTTAGTGAACTGTCCAATGTACATTGCTCTGGTGATAGTGTTAGGGTGCTTTCACACTAGCCTTTTTTTACTCTCTACGCCGGAAAGAAACTAATCAGGATTATCCCCATGCATTTTGAATAGAGAGAAATCCATTCAGGATGCATCAGGATGTCTTCCGTTCAGTATGTGGACGTTTTTTGGACGTTGACAAAACCGTAGCATGCTGCAGATTTGTCTCCGTCCAAAAATCCGGAAGACTTGCCGTAATGCCGGATCCGGAATTAATGCCCATTGAAGTGCATCAATCCAGATGCGGAATTAAGCTAAACGTCATTTCGGCGCATCGCCGGATCTGACGTTTACCTCTGCGCATGCGCAGCAGCAGTTCCGATCAGGGCCCTAGTGTAAGCTGGGGCTCTGATCGGTTACCATGGCAGCCAGGACGCTACTGAAATCCTGGCTGCCATGGTAAGTACTCCGCAGCAGTGTACTTACCTGCACTCCGGCCTCCGGGCGCTCCTTCATGACGTCACAGGTCCCCGCGGCGCTGCGCAGGTAAGTACACTGCTGCGGAGTACCATGGCAGCCAGGACTTCAGTAGCGTCCTGGCTGCCATGGTAACCTGAAAGCATTTCGAAGACTGATCAGGATCCTGGAAGTCTTCCAGTTTGTGCTTTCAATTATCTGCATGCAACAATAGACTATATAACAGCATGCAATGTCAATCAGCTGCTTCTAAGGCAAACAGGATATTGTCATGTGTTAAAAGAGGCAGGGATTCATTGGCAAGGTTGGATTTTGCATTTCCTGGTCCTACAGACCTCCACTGCATTTCTACTGTACTCCGTTTAGTGGTCTCATTAAGACAAACAAAATAAGAGTATTGCAGTTTTGATACTACTTGATACTACAAGAATATATGAAGAAACAGCAATATATATACAATAAGAACAGAAACATGGGGGAATGAATGGACATTTGAAAACAACAGAACAACAGAATATCAAAGATCTTGAGAATGAGTCCTTAATTATCTTACAGATAAGGGGTGTGAATGTTTTATGGTCTCTAAATTGATGTTATCTCAGAGACCTGGTGCCCCGACTATGTCTATAGAAGACTCTTTAGATCTTGTAGTGAGTCATAAATCCCGGGGACAAATTCAGCCCAGTATTCAAAGTGTCAAGCAGTGTTATAAATTTGTATTCCCAAATTCTTCTAGCTCTTTGGGATTTGAAGTTACCTTTTAATATGAGAACTTTCATGTGTTCTTCATTGTCCTGGGCTACAGAAATGCTTAGCCACAGGAAAGTGTAGCTTCTTCTCTTTGATTGTGTGGATTTTGTGCATTGAATTTCTGTCCTGTTTCTCCAACGTAGAGGCCTCCAACAGGACATTTAGTGCAGAGAATCAGATAAACAACATTAGATGTAGAACATGTGAATGTCCCAGGGATCCTATAGTCCTGCTGTGTGTTGGGGATCCGGATCTTATCTGTTGTCATTATATGGGAAGAGGTTTTGTATCTTCTGATATTACAGGATGGGTTCCTTTTTCTGTGGTACATGGCCTTGAACTTGATCTGATCAGAATATTCCTTAGATTTGGAGGTTGTCGGTAAGCTAGTAAGGGGGGATCTGGGAAGATTGTTTTTAGTCGATCATCCTTATGTAGGACATGATGTAATCTTTTGGCAGTTTTCCTCAGTACGTCTAGGTGTGGGTTGTAGGTGACAACCAGAGGTACGCGCTGGTTCTGTTTCTTTTCGTTGTATTGGAGAAATTGACTTCTGGGGATCTTGGTTGCTCTTGTGATCTGATCTTCAATTGAAGCAGGATGATAAGCCCAGGTGTAAAAATGTGTTTTTCAGATGTTGTAAATGCTCATCCCTGTCTGATGGGCTGGAACAGGTTTGATTATATCTAATGGCTTGACTATAAATGATGGACTTTTTATTTATATTTGGGGTGGAAGCTGTACCATTTAAGGTATGTAGGCCGATCAATAGGTTTTCGATACAGGGATATGTGTATTAAGCCGTCTTGAAGTTTTATGGTGGTGTCCAGAAAGCTGACTTCTGCATGTGAATAGTTGAGGGTCAGGTTTATAGTGGGATGGAATTGGTTGAATTGTTCATGAAATTTTATCAGTTCATGTTCAGAGTCGGTCCAGATTATTAGTATGTCATCAATGAATCGGAAGTAGGCCAAGGGTTTTTTAGGGCAGGATACCAAAAATACATTTTCCAGTTTTGACATGAAGAGATTTGCATATTGCGGTGCCATTTTACTGCCCATGGCGGTTCAAGTGGTCTGTAAATATATCTTCTTGTCAAAAGAGAAATAGTTATGGGTGAGGATGAATTTGGTCAGTTGTAGTACAGACTCTGAGACAATCCCATTTGCCTCAAGGTATACTCGGCAAGCAGTTAATCCATCATCGTGTAGGATATTCGAATACAAGGATTCCACATCCAGCCTTTAGGGAGGGGACCTATGGTTGACAGTTTGTTCAATAAGTCAGTGGTGTCCTGTAGATAGCTTGTTGTGTTCCTCGCTAATAGTTTGAGGATGCCCTCTATCCAACCTGAGATTTTTTCAATGAGGGTTCCCACACCTGAACTGATCGTTCTCCCTGGATTCCCTGCTTTGTGTATTTTGGGAAGCACGTAGAATACTCAGATCCTGGAATTCTCAGGAATCAAGTCTAAAAGTTGTGTGTATCCTGCAGGAAGACCCCTGATGACCTTTTTTAACTCTCTCAAATATTTCTGAGCTGGGTCTCCCTCCATTTTGATGTAGTACTGTGTGTCTGTGAGTTGTTGGTGTCTTCTTCTACATACATTAAGTCCAAAGTGTTCAAACGACTATAGCGCCACCTTTATCTGCAGGTTTTATGGTGATTCCTTTGTGGTTTATAAGGTTTGAATCACCCACATTTCCTGTATGATGATGTTGAATGTTTCTTTTATATGTTTGTCCAGTATTGCAGACTGTACTACATTTCTAAAGGAGTCAATGTACTGGTCCAAAATGGTATTGCGGCCAGGAGGAGGGGTCCAGTCAGACTGTTTTTTGTCCACCAGTGCCAGTTGTTTGGCTGTTTGAGAATTCTATCTCCTGTTTGTCATGAAAGAAAGCTCCAAAAAAAAAGATTCAAATGGAAATACAAATGCTAAAGAGCAAACTGAGAATTTGGTCCTGGGAATGCAAAAATACTACAGAACACACCAACTATATTTGATAGACAACAAGAAAAAGAAACTCCACAGACTTCGACTTAGAGCGGGGCAGTATTCACACACTAATCGAGTACAAGCGAAAGCTAACAGGATGGATCAGAACATCGATCAGGAACCTGATGAAGTCAGCTTTGTCATTAATCTGTCATCATACAAACCGAATAATGTGGAACTCAAGGTGCTCTCCAAAGGACTCTCATTCTGCCCTACCAAAAGTCTTGACAAAACAGAACTCTAGTGACATGGAGCAATATTTTAGGAGATTAAGACTAAAAGAGTTCTTCCATAACAAACAGGAGAGAGAATCACTCTGTGATGTGTCTATTTTAATCTTTCTATGACGCCGCTGCACTTTTTCCTGGGTCAGACAGGGCACTTTTAATAAAGAGTTTACTTTGACACTCTGCATTTCATCTGACAGTTCATGTTCCTCTGTGAATACAGAAATGTTTTACCATTTATATAAATGAAGGTTTAAATGTTTTACCATTTACATAAATGAAGAACATTTTAGGGTTACTTTCACTCTTTTTGGCAATAAGTCATTCTGTTTCCAGCCTGGCTGCTTTTATCAGCCTTTTACATATTCTATTTTTTTCCTTATAGTTTTAGTGATTTAAATGTTTTATTTTTTATCATTTATTGCTTCCTTTACATTTCTATTAGGGATGAGCGAATCGACTTCGGATGAAACATCTGAAGTCGATTTGCATAAAACTTTGTTTCAATACCAAACAATTTATACTGTAAAAAAACATTTCCCGTTCTCGGGAATTTATGATTTCTTAACCATTGTTCAAAGAATATGAATGATAACACAAACTTTTCTTTCACTGATGGTTAGTGGTTGGCTGAAGCCATTTATTGTCAAACAACTGTGCTTACTCTTTTTAAATCATAATCACAACACAAACTTCCCAAATTACCCCGATCAAAAGTTTACGTACCCTGGTGATTTGGCCTGATAACATGCACACAACTTGACACAAAGGTTTACAATACAGATAAGCCCACATCTGTGGCAATAACTTTTAAAACACAATGTTCAGCAAAACTTTGTTTCAGTCTGTCTCTTAAAGACAATGAGCGTCCATTTTAACTATATTATCAGGTATCATATACACTTATGAAAATGTCTGACAATATGAAGAATACGTGAGAATGTTGTCACATGTACCACACGGCCAGAACTTGCCAGATATTCCTGCAGCTCATTTAGGCTACGTTCACACGAAATAGGGCACAACTTCACTGCAACATTTGTCGCGCGACAAAAAGTCGCACTATTGTCGCGCGACAATTTTTATAATGGGAGTCTATGGTGTCGCATTGCGACATGCGACATGCTGCGACTGCGACGCGACAGTTGCAGAAAAACCCATCCGGGATGGATTTTTTCCAACTGTCGTGTCGCAGTCGCAGCATGTCGCATGTCGCACTGCGACACCATAGACTCCCATTATAAAAATTGTCGCGCGATAATGCGACTTTTTGTCGGGCGACAAATGTCGTCGTGTGAACGTAGCCTTAATGTTGCTGTAGGCCTCTTGGTAGCCTCCCAGACAGGGGCGTACCTACCATAGCGGCAGACCATGCGACTGCTATGGGGCCCAGGGCAAGAGGGGGCCCAGTCTCAGTTGTGATTATTTCCCCTTCTACTGGAGATGAAAACTTGGTCAGGACTCTACCCTCTAAAGCAGGGATGCCCAACCTGCGGCCTTCCAGCTGTTGCAAAACTACAACTCCCAGCATGCCCGGATAGCCTACAGCTATCAGCCTACAGCAAGGTATGATAAAAGTTGTAGTTTTGCAACAGCTGGAGGGCCGCAGGTTGAGCATGCCTCTAAAGGAACAACTTTTAGCAAATGAGGCAGTGGAAAAATGGCCCAAGGGTCAATGAAAGGGGTTTAGGCGGAAACCCTTCTGTCCTGTGTGGGGGCCTGCTTTAATCCTTGCTATGGGGCCCTTACTTCTCTATGTACACCACTGCTCCCAGACCAGTTTTCTTCTCGTCTTTTCATGACACCTACATAAGAAAATCACCCAGAAAAGGGATACACTAAAACATGACAATTTTTTCAAAAATGCTTTCATTGTGTAAAACTGAATTCTTAAAAGAAAAAAAGTAGACTTCGCTGTATTTGTAACGACCTGCTCTATAAAAATATCACATGGTCTAGCCCCTCAGGCGAATGGTGTAAAACAATAAGATAAAAACTGTGTCAAAACAACCATTTTTTTTTTGTCACCTTGACTCATAAAGAGTAATATTGAATGATCCAAAAATCATATGTACCCAAAAATGGTACCAATAAAAACATCAACTTTTCCCGCAAAAAATGAGCCCGTGCACAAGATGATTGGCAGAAAAAAAAAAAGAAAAAGTATAGCTTTCAGAAAATGGTGACACAAAAAAAAAAACACAATTTGTTTTCTTTGGCCAGGGATGTCATGTGATCACTCCTCTGAAGATTCTTGCTGTGATGCATGCTGGGATTTTTACTTTAACTTTGAAGCTGCTCCACCAAGACAGCCTCTCATCAATGGGAGCATGCTATGCTGAACACATTAGAAAAATTATATGTACACAGTATGGCCCCTTTTCGCACTTACTAATATAGCCTTTGTTGAAATTCTGCATTATTTTCTATACAGTTGTGCTCGTAAGTTTACATACCTTTGCAGAATTTATGTTTTCTTAGGCCCCTTTCACACGGGCGAGAATTCAGCGTGGGCGAAAATCCGGACCCATTCACTTCAATGGGACTGTGTAGATGAGCGGTGATTTTTACGCATCACTTGTGCGTTGTGTGAAAATCGCAGCATGTTCTATATTCTGCATTTTTCACGCAACGCAGGCCCCATAGAAATCCTTCTGTCTTCATTCAACAGGACCTGTGCTGACGTCACCAAGCTCACTAAGTGGTGAGCGCGATGACGTAATCAAAGGTCCTTTGGCAGGTCCTGAAAGAAGAAGAAAGAAGACAAGGCCGGCTGTGCGATCAAATGGATGAGGTGAGCTAATATATATATTTTTTTAACCCCTCAATCAACATTTTAGTAGGCAGTCTGTATTAAGAATGCTATCATTTTCCTTTATAACCATGTTATAAGGGAAAAGAATATAGTGAATAGGGGTTGCTCATCTCTATCATCTCCTAGCAACCATGCATGAAAATCCTACTGCATCCGCACTTGCTTGCAGATGCTTGTGATTTTCACGCAGCCCCATTCATTTCTATGTGAAAAACACAGAATATAGAACATGCTGCGATTTTCATGCAACGCACAAGTGATGCGTGAAACCACCACTCATCTGCACAGCCCCATTGAAGTAAATGGGTCCGGATTCAGTGCGGGTGCAATGCATTCACGTCACACATTGCACCCACGCTGAATTCTCGCCCGTGTGAAAGGGGCCTAAGAAAACATAAATTCTGCAAAGGTATGTAAACTTACGAGCACAACTGTATAGAAAATGATGCAGAATTTCAACAAACGCTATATTAGTAAGTGCCATTTAATAGTTTCACAAACACATTGATCAACACTAACCGGAAAGTGGACAACCCCTTTAAGGAATTAAATTTATTTAGTCTTTAGGCGTGTATAAGGGCACATGATTAATTTATATAAATATATAAATGGGTGTACAAAAAATATGCTGAAAAGCTTCTCCATGTAAAATCCAATCAAAAGACAAGGGGGCACTGCCTCCATATGGAGATTTGGTCTCCAGAGGCGACAAGGCTTCTTTACCGTAAGATCTATGAATCTGTGGAAGAGTCTACCTCAGGACGTGGTCACAGCAGGAACGGTTGACAGCTTCAAAAGCTTAAATGAATTCTTAGAACTAACTAACATTTATGTCCCCTTACCTTTGTCCAAATACTCTACCATCTCTTGATTGACTTTAATGAACATATCTTACTATGTACCGTATTTTTTGCCCCATAAGACGCACTTTTTCCCCCAAAAGTGGGGGAAAAATGCCCCTGCGTCTTATGGGGCGAATGCTGACAATTTACATCGTAGCCTGCGGTGCTCCAGCATCGCAGGCTGCGATGTATGAGCGGGGAAGGAGGAGGGGCTGGAGGCCGGCAACTTACGGCGGGCCCAGTGCAGTCACTGTACTTACACTGGGCCCTGCTGCTCTGCATAGTATTTCTAAACAGCAATGCTTAAGTTCCTAATAGATTTAACTAAAGCTGCGATCTCTCGTTTATTATAACTTACAAGAAATCCTCCGTAGCAGGCAGTGCGGCTGGCTGGGTTGCGTCACTCACTGACGTTGCATGCCTGCTCCGCCCACTTTATGAATGAAGCAGGCGGAGCAGGCGTGCAACGCCAGTGAGTGACGTAACCCAGCCAGCCGCTCTGCCTGCTACGGAGGATTTCTTGTAAGTTATAATAAATGAGAGATCGCAGCTTTAGTTAAATCTATTAGGAGCTTAAGCATTGCTGTTTAGAAATACTATGCAGAGCAGCAGGGCCCGGTGTATTAGGGGACATTGTTATACGGGGATCTGTGGATGACACATATTATAGCAGTGTCATCCACAGATCCCCTCATAACAGTGCCATCCACAGATCCCTCTCCCCATATCAATGCCATCCACAGCTCCCCCATAACGGTGACATCCACACCTCCCCCATAACAGTGCCATCCACAGATCCACCCATAACAGTGCCATCCACAGCTCCCCCATAACAGTGCCATCCACAGATCCCCCATAACAGTGCCATCCACAGATCCCCCATAACAGTGTCATCCACAGATCCCCCATAACAGTGCCATCCACAGATCCCCCATAACAGTGCGTCATATATAGATCCACCATAATAGTGTCATGTACAGACCAGCATTCGTTCAAAACCCACCAAAACCACACCTTTTGGTCAAAAAAATTTTTTTTCTTATTTCCCTAGCCAAAAACCTAGGTGCGTCTTATGGGCCGGTGCGTCTTATAGGGCGAAAAATACGGTAATTATAAACTACTAAATTCAGACAAAGCAGGACACTACAAATTCTTATAAAACAAAATCTTTAATTTGTGACTAGAGATGAGCGAATCAAAGTGGAATTTGATTCGAATTTCAGGAAAAATTTGATTCGCATTTTTTCCTGAAATGGCTGCTGCACGTGTTAGGACATGGATCAAGGAACTCTGGGAACGAGGGATCACACACAATGCCATGCACGCAGCCAATCAGCAGCCAGCCAGCCCTGTGATGTCACAGCCCTATAAATAGCCTCAGCCATCTTGGATTCAGCCATTAACCAGCGTACTTAGTGCAGGGACAGACGTGTCAGCAGGCGCTAGGGACAGTGGTAGAAAAGACTTTAAAACTTTTCTGTTGCTGTATAGAAGTTCAGGGAAAGGATAGGGAGGAATCATTTCACAGTATTGAAGCAGAAGAGGGTTCAGTAGGGGAGTTTACAGACAGGGTAATAGGAACAATCCTATTACACTTTGCTGCACTCACTGCGGATCCAAATTACCATTATACATCTCTGTAATTCCAGCAAACCGTTCTTGTTATTAGGGTGCAATTGCTGTTTAATACCGCCATCAACAGGGTTTATTACAAGGAAATATTTCTTTGTCTTATTTGCCCTTGTGCGGTGCAGTTATATGTTCGAAAGCATATTTTGGCTTGTATTAGTTGGAAAAAATGGGCTTATTAGCCATTGTGTGGTGAAGTGAGAAAATTACAGCCCTTTTTGGCGTGTACTAATGGCACAAAAATATATATGTTTGCCGTTCTGCAGTGCAGTTATATGTTCTAAAGCCCTTTTTGGCATGTATTAGTGGCAAACATATATATATATATATATATATATGTATATATTTGCCATTCAGCGGTGCATTTATATGTTCTAAAGTCCTTTTTGGCGTGTATTAGTGAAAAAAAAAGGGCTTATTAGCCGTTGTGTGGTGAAGTGAGAAAATTACAGACTTTTTTGGGGTGTTTTAATTTCCTATTTATTTATTTATTTGATCTAACAGTATGTCAGGCAGAGAAGTGCCAGGCCCTGCACAGGGGAGTGGCAGAGGCCTAAATGTTTGTGGCGCAGGCACAGGTGGCAGCAGAGTAATGGGGCGTCGCAGCAGGAGTCGCAGCGAGAGGACTAAGCTCCCGGAGTCATCTAGCGGTCGTGTCTTGACTAGCAACCCAGCGGTTCTTGAAAGGTTGACTCGGTCATCCACTTCGTCCCAAGTGACATGGCCTGGGAGCAGGCTCTGTGCCCTCACCTGTCCTCCACCTGCCTCTGTCCTTTTCTGTTCCCTCAGCCAGAGAAGTATTATATGTTGTGGGCTCAGCTCCACTATACAGCGAGGACGAGCTACTAGAGGACAGTCAGCAGCTACTGGCCAGCCAAGATGTGGAGGAAACATCTGCCGCTTCCTCCTAGGCGGGAAAGTAGTAATGAGGAGAGGGGCATGGGAGCTGGTGTCGCGAGTGGTCAGGCTCCCCACCAAAAGACTGTTGAAGAGGACATCAGTGACGTGCAGACAGTACTTGATGATGATGATGTAGCTGTTCGCACTTGGGAGCAGAGTGAATTATGGGCTTCATCAGGAGAACAGGATGGCAGCTTGCCCGTCAGGCAGCGGCAGAGCTAGCAAGTTGCTAGAGTGGCTGGGAGTCAACAGGGTGGCAGCAGTGGGAGGTTGGGAGCCAAATGTGCCCAGGGTAGACCACCCACTTCGCAGGAGCCTACCTGCCTGGAAAGTAGTGGTGCAGGGATTTACAGAAGCAGCAGTTGTAGCAGTCAGTGCGGAGTGTTGGGGGTAAAATCACCTACTCGGCAGTGTGGCAGCTTTTTTATTAAGCCGCTGGAGGAGGTGAATATGGCCATTTGTAGAATCTGTGGGCAGAAGGTGAAGCATGGCCAGGGTGCCAATGTTGGCACCACTGCCCTGTGTCAACATATGCAGTGTCACCATAAAGTGGCCTGGGAGAACTGTGGCTCCGATGTGGTGGTCCAGCCTGCCGCAGCAACCACTGCATCACCCAGTGGCACACACTCGATTTCAGGCAGTCAAGGCTCCACTACCTCAGCCGAAGGTAGCTGTTTGTCCTTCACATCATCTAACAGTCCTTATACTCCTGCTACTCGCCCTCCTACTCCTTGTCGTCAATCATTCCGTCAGCAATCGATCACCGAAGCGATTGCCAAGAGACAACAGTATGCGTGCACTCATCCAACGGATCAGAAGCTGAATGTGCTCCTGGCAAGTTGCTAGTGCTGCAGTCCCTCCCTTTCCAAGTGGTGGACTCTGCACCTTTTAGAGAACTGATGGGTTGTGCCGAGCCGAGGGTAAGAGTCCCAAGCCATCGTTTCTTTACCAAAAAGGCAGTACCAGCCCTGCACACGTATGTAGAACACAAGGTGGGCCAGTCCTTGAGCCTGTTGGTGTCTGCCATTGTGCACAACAGCGCCGATGTGTGGAGCTGTAACTACGGTCAGGGACATTTGTCCTTTACGGCCAACTGGGTGAATGTGGTTCCTGCACAGCCACACCAGCAACTTGGCCAGGTAACGCCGCTTCTGCCTCAACGTTCTCACGCCATTGGTCCTGCAACAATGTCCGCTTCTGCCTCTGCCACCACCGTTTCCTCAGCCTCCAGTGCAGGGACAATTCACAGTGCCCCTCCAGCATACCATATGTGCAGGGCATGGCGGTGTCACGCGGTTCTGCACCTCATTTGCCTGGGCGAATGGAGTCACAAAGGGGAAGAACTGCTCCGTGCCTTTCATAAAAAAAATCGAATCCTGGCTTTCTCTGCGACAACTCAAAATCGGAACAATGGTGACCCACAATGGGAAGAACATGGTGACAGAATTGCATCAAAGAGGGCTGAGCCATGCGCCCTGCATGGCACAAGTGTTTAATCTGGTTGTTAAGTTGTTCCTGAAGTCTTCCACCCATCTGCAAGACATCCTAAAAATTGCCAGGAAACTTTGCATGCGCTTCAGCCACTCGTATGCCGCCAAGCACACCCTCCTTGAGCTGCAGCGGCAGAACGGCATCCCCCTACATAGGCTGATATGCGACGTTTCCACCCAAGCGGACAGGAATACTCGGTCAGCGGCAGCTCATGCGTGAGAGCTGCCGTTTGCTCAGGCCCTTTGAGGAGGCCACGTTATTTGTCAGTCGCCAGGACAACGGGATGAACAACGTCATTCCACTGCTTCATGTCCTGGAACAGATGGTGGTAAATCTGGCTGGTCAGGGGACTGGAGACGTGGCGCCTAGGAGGAGGAGGAGGACATTGGAGCACAAGCAATGTGTAGCGAAATGGGTGGTTTTTCTACATAGGTTACAGGAGAGGAGGAGAAGGAGCAGCCAGAGTTTCTACAAGTGATGAGGAAGACTTAGAGGACCCAGACACACCGTGGCAGTATGCAGTAGAGATGGAGGCAGGAAGTCCCTCCGAGTCACCTGCACGAATGGCCCCATGCATGCTCACTTGCGTAGTGACAGCCAAATTGTCACCATTCGGCAGAGGTATGACTTCTGGCTCTCCACCTTGTTGGACCCTCTCTACCGGTCCAAAATGGGGGCCTTTTTTAAACCCGCTGAGAGGGAGATAAAACTGAACTACTATAGAGACATTCTATGTAGTCAGTTGGCCGCTACCTATCTGTGCCATCGTCCATCCTCATGCAGGTCTGACTGGGGGCCCCTCTGCACTTACATTCCTCTGTCATGGCTGCTATGGCAGGGTGGGGGGGTAGGAGCAGTTTCGGTTCCATCACCAGCAACTTGAGTCTTGAGTCGCTGATGATCAACTTTTTTTACCAGCCTAGTGAAGAAACTACTCACCAGCAGCAGCAGCAGCTAGACCTGGAGCAGGACCTCAACCAGCAGGTGGTGGCATACTTGGACAGCACCCTGCAACCCCACATTTAAGATCCGCTGGACTACTGGTCAGCCAAACTGAATTTGTGGTCGCAACTGGCAGAGTTTGCCAGGCCAGTAGTGTGACATCAGAGCGGGTGTTTAGTGCGGCAGAGGCCATAGTTACTCCAAAAAGAATTTGCCTGTCCACCCAAAATGCGGAGAGACTGACCTTTGTCAAGATGAATCAGGCGTGGATCAGCCAGGATTTCCACCCACCAATGCCTGATGCATCAGACTAGATCATCCATGGTGCCACACAAACACTTTGACAAAAGAGACCAGTTTCTTCTGGCTACCCTACTCAGCTACTATTCTGATGCTGCCACCCGTCTGATGCCACACATCTGATGCCAAGTGCTCCTTCTTTCACCCACCATCTTCAGCTTGTACTGGTATTGCCACCCACCTCCACACTCTGCAACTGTGCCACCCTGTGGCCTCCTCCTGATGCTGCTGCCACCTCCACACTCTGTCATTGTGCCACTCTGCGGTCTCCTCATGCTGCTGCTGCCACCTCCACACTGTCATTGTGCCACCCTGTGGCCTCCTCCTGATGCTGCTGCTGCCACCTCCATGCTCTGTCATTGTGCCACTCTGTGGCCTCCTGATGCTGCTGCCACCTCCACACTGTCATTGTGCCACTCTGTGGTCTCCTCCTGATGCTGCTGCTGCCGCCACCTCCACACTCTGTCATTGCGCCACTCTGTGGCCTCCTCCTGATGCTGCTGCCACCTCCAGACTGTCATTGAGCCACTCTGTGGTCTCCTCATGCTGCCTCCACCTCACCAGTATGTCGCAGGGCCATTCCCACCTTCCCCACTTCATGACTGGGCCACTATTTTGCCATTTGGCCTGGCTGACATTATCATTTATTTGACCCTTCACCTGATCTGT
This sequence comes from Bufotes viridis, assembly GCA_033119425.1. Lineage (NCBI taxonomy): Eukaryota > Metazoa > Chordata > Amphibia > Anura > Bufonidae > Bufotes > Bufotes viridis. The sequence continues at coordinate 67,216,507 of CM065591.1, forward strand.
CAGAGGAAGGAAAAATGAGATGCACAACGGATCCTGTCTATGTAACAGCTGTAAGGCCTGCATGACCTGGTCCCTATTTTGTATCAGAATTGGCTTATGATTTGGTAGCCAAAAGCAGGAGTGGGTACAAAACACAGAAGACATGAAAATATTCCATTCACATGTCATGTCTGTTTTAGAACCACTCCTTTTTTTTTGGCTTTAGCAATCGTGATAGTGACCAAATTCCTACCGCGTGAAGGCGAATGCTCCACAGACAGAATCCGTTTTTTGGTGGTTATTGTTCTGACAGATCAGAGGAAGGGCAAAATAAGCAGTGACGTCAACACAAACTTACTGCTGACACCCACTCCCCTCTATTGGGGGGGGGCCATACTTGTATAAGCGTTTAATAGAACAGGTTCTGTAGACATCTATGTGGAATCAGCTGCTGACGGTGTAAAAGGAGTACCCTTCTTCTTGATGCTAACATTGACCTGTAAGGCTGAGTTCAAACTTGAGTTATTTGGTCAGTTTTGGCCCCATAACTGCCCAAATAAGTGAAGTGGGCAGTGATTCTAAGAGTGATGCCTGTCATCTGCATGTCATACTGACTCACAGTATTGTCTCACTAGCAGCGACTATATGCATGTTACTGCAAGGCACAGTGTTCTACACCACTATAAAGGCTCTCTGCAGCCAGAAAATAGCCGGTTTTTAATGCGATTCGCCACAAATGAATTTGGATCAAACCTTTTTGAGAAATTTGCTTATCACTATTTGTGACCATTGCTTGCTGAGTAAGTTTCGTAGTATTTGTGTTCTGCACTTTTTCTACAAACAGTCCTACAGTCCTCTACATTGAAATTGCAACACCAAGAAGGACAAACTATAAGGTTATGCATATCGACTCATAGAGGAAGTAGCAGGTGTCGCTAAGATCTGCAAATGTTCAAAATTTCAAGCACCTAGCTCCAATCTGTGACATGTAGGAGCAGCATAAAGGGCAGATTGAAAGTAAAGCTTTTTAGCCACATGAAACTTCAAAAGTCTAATCAGTTTGTGTGAGATGAATGTGCAATGCCTCCTGTTCATCAACGTTCCAGTTATCGCTACTTGTTGCAAACTAAGAGGAACAGATTCCTTTAACTGAGAGACCTTAGTTTATCTGGCAGATCTCTACGTGCTTAGGCTGAGATATCGGTACTGTTCAGCATTGCGTGTCCCCGTGGTTGAGATTACAACAGTGAACTGGAATGATAAGAGGTGTTCAGAGGTGACCCTCTGCACGGATGGATCGTCTTCTTAGAAGAATAGCATGTAATGATCCATTCTGTACTGTAAGTGAAATTGGAAGTCACATTTCAAGCCTAGGGTGGCCAACACTGTCTACACAAACCATCACAAGGCATTTGCATGACATTGGGCTACGAACCAGATGTCCAGTAACAGGTGTTCAATTGACTTCATGCCATCTATCTCAAAGGCTATCATGGTGCACGGCAATAGAGGGTGGAGGCTCTGCTCTTCAGAGATGAGTCCTGATTTTCTGTTGGATGCAATGATAGCTGGAGATTGATCTGGAGATCATGTGGGCAACACACAGAGAGGCCTTCACAAGGTAATGTCACACTGATCCTTTCCCAGGATGATGGTATAGGGTGGTATAATGTATGGTAGCCAGATCCCTCCAGTCTTCATTTCATGCACACTTGGAGTTCTATTGATTTGGTTGTAGAACCAGTGCTATGACTGCAGTGTGTCACAGCCGCTATCTCTGGCTGTGACCTTCCATCCATGCTCGTTCGGCAGCTCCTCGCTGTGGTTTCGTTTCTGTGTGTTCTTTGTAATTCTGTATGGGTAAACTCCCCTATGTTCCTATCAGGAGTTAATCCTCTCTGTCTGCTCCATGGGTGTGGCCTCTCTGTTGCACCCATGGAACCTGTATATAAGGCTGACTTTCCTTCAGTTCTGGGTCAGCTCTTCTGGTGTGTATTTGCCCTGTCCTGCTCCTGGTTCGTACTCTGTCTCCCATGGGATCCGTGTCTGTGCTCTGTTGGTTCACCTACTTGTTCATTGTTGTCCGTATTCCATGTCTTGATGCCTTTGCCCTGATTTGTTAATGTTTGTGTCACCTTGTGATTATTATGTCTTCGTCTTGCTTTGCTGCTCCAGTCTCCCCCGGAAGGGGGTCTGTCATTCCTCGGAGGGGGAACGTTATCGTCTCATGGTTATGCCCTCGGAGCAGCTCTCCTGCTTCTGGTGCAGCGTGCATCGCCCGTGCAGCAGCTCTCATGTTGCTGGTAGCCATGAGTTATGTCTGTGTTAGTTTGTCCTCTTGGTTATGCCCTCGGAGTAGCCCTTCCGCTGCTGGTGCAGCGGGCATCGTCCGACCAGTAACTCTCATGTTGCTGGTAACCATGAGCTGTGTATGTGTTTCTGATTTTCTCCACTCGTGGCAATGCCCTCGGAGCAGCCCCCGTGCTGCTGGTGCAGCGGACATCGTCCGTGCAGCAGCTCTCATGTTGCTGGTTGCCATGAGCTATGTATTATTTTGCTATGCTTTGCCTCTCCTGGTATGCCTTGTTCACTGCCTGGTGTATGTTTAGATTCCTTGTTTGTATTTGCCTGTCTGTTATGTTTGCCTATGTACCGTTGGTACCTTCTGGTACCTGTTGTCCCTTCGTTCCTGTTGTCACTGTCTAGTTCACTGGCAACTTCCTGGGGCAAAGCCTATCCCTACCATCTGGGGCCCTAGTGAATACCAGGAGTTGCTTAGTCACGCCCCTCTGGAGTATTACTAGACAGTGGTGCAGTGGGGGTTTTCTCCAACTGTGCTGACAGTACATAGAGCTCATGTTTTCCCTGTGCTTCCTTCCTTGTCTTTGATTGTGCAATAAACTCTGATGTGACTGTGCCTGTTTGCCGTATGTTTTTTGCTAGATGACACGGAGATCTCTCGCGGGACTTCCAACTCGTGACACAGTGACTCAGATCACTGCTAAAAACTAATTTGTTGCTGAAACAGTTAATGCTTTGTGTTATGCTCTTTATGTGATCCCAAAAGCTGTGTAAGTAATACTATTTAGTCATTATGTCCTAACTCAGCAGTAGGAGGCTAGCCCTGCCTTCTCTGAGGGAGAAGCTGTCTAATTGGATTGCAACAGCCAAGTCAATATTCATCATTCATCTTTAGTAAAGAGACTGTTCCTTGTTATCACTAAACTGGGCCTGGTTATTGACTCCACCATATACTGCACCCAAACTCCTGCCTCATACCCTGCCAAATATCCACCTCATAAGCACCCAGAAGAGTAGCTCTAATACCAGGGTATGTCCCGAGGAAAGAAAAGGCACTCCCTCCTTTCACTGCATGGCCCGAGGGAGCACCAGGGTGAAGACTGCCACAGTGAACTCTAAGTAAAATTACCACCATCATAGCCACTACCACGCCTGGTCGCTGCACATCGATTTCTCCAAATTGTCCAAGAAGCCATTTTTCAATAGAATAGAGCAAGGCTGCATGTTCAGCGTGCTACTGTGAGTAACCTAAATGGCCTAAATGTGGTAACATGGCCTGCAGCATCATCCGACTTGTCTCTGATCAAGCTCATCTGGTATATCCTTGGTCGGCAATTGCAAATGGAGATGCTGGCAGCAGATCTTGATGATTTATGTTCCCAAATGCATTCAGCATGGCAAAACATTCCTCAGACAAACATTAATAACCTCATTGATTGCATGCCAAGACGTATAAGTGAGTGTATATCTGCAATGCACATATTTGATACTGGGTAAATCGAGAAGTTTTTGAACTTTTTTTATCATTTGCAATTGCATATCATTGTTGTCTATTAATCCTGTGATTTCCATAATTCCATGACTTTTTCTTCGTAGTTTTGCAATTTCAGTGTTGAGGAGTGTAGTTGAAGCTTCTGGAGGTATGTCAAAAATGGGTATAATAAAAATCTAAGTATTACCAAGAGCAATAACATAGTTGAAATAAGCTCTTTTACAACTTTCAGTATTCTATAAAAACATGTATATCTAATGAGCACAGTGAGGAAGAGCTACTAAGTAAAATGCTTAGCAGAGTATATGGCATGCACTCAATGGGGGTTATTTATCAAAGACTTTGCAATTTATATTGGATGGCACTCCTTACTTGTTGATAGACGGTGCTCAGTGGTAAAAGATATCATGAATTGTAATATGAAAGACCACGGCACTCGTATTTCTTTTGCATAAAGTTGTTCTGTTTTTATTATTCACATATGGTTAAGATCCATCTAGGGTAGTATTATAGATAGACAAGGTGGCCTACGTTTCGGTCCTATATCCGGACCTTGATCACGGCCTAAAGTGACAATAAATATAACATATAAGTATAGCTCTTCCAACATACGGGGGAGGGATCAACACATGTATTGCGTAATTGCAAGTTCAGAATGTACATAGAATATTGAACGATCATGTCAATGAATGATGTAGATAGAGAGTAGAACCAAAAATTGGAAGCAATCAGAAAGAGAGATCGCAAAAAGAAGGAATCTCAAATGAAGGAAGTAATCATAAACAAATGTTAAACAAAATGACATAGAACTAAGTAGCCATATGTGGATCTGACAAAATCAATGGAGGATTCAAGGGAGATGATCACGTGGATGGAAGAATGTTGTTGGTATGGGTATCCTATAATAGATAGCATATTATTCAAAACATTATAATATAGTTAAGGTAGCAATTACCTAAGGAGTGTGATTTTAGGATATAATATGCATTGTAAAGAATAAAGGAGATGACCCGGCGTTAGTGGGTACTGTGGATACTGTCGATATTGTACTCCTCAAGTCACCCCATGGATAAGTAATACAGTGGTAAGAAGGTAATGCGCTAAATGAGGAATATGTGCTTGGATCGTCAGTATATAGGCTACAGTTAAGTAGTACAGCAAAATCGGAGGGCCTTACCATGGTTATAGAGTCTGTGAAGTGTCCCAGATGGCGTGGGGAAGTCATAGGTGGGTGGGTTTTTTAAACCCTGTGTTGGCGCGCATAGAGTGTCTCATGTGCGCATGCGTCAGTTAAACGTTGTCATAGCGTGTGTGTCAGACGTCGATGACGTCATTGCGCATGCGCACATGAGGACATGAAGCGAGGGTAGATACTGGTCCGGATATAGGACCGAAACGTAGGCCACCTTGTCTATCTATAATACTACCCTAGATGGATCTTAACCATATGTGAATAATAAAAACAGAACAACTTTATGCAAAAGAAATACGAGTGCCGTGGTCTTTCATATTACAATTTATCAAAGACTAGCATTTTATGCTGGTCTTCAATATCCCCAGCATTGCTGGAGGATGCACTTAATTTATGATGATGTCATAAATTAGGTGCACCCCAACCTGAAGTGCATTTTAATTATTATTTATGCCAGGAAACTGGAGCAAATGGCCTCTGCAATGCCCCCACTTTCCAGTGGCAACTGCAGCGTAGAAATACCATGTGCACCTAAATGTACGCACTGGCATACAAAAAGTCGTAAAATAGGGTTGTTTGATTTTTTTTATGCCAGTTTCTGGCGTAGGGGGTCAAGATAAATGACCCCCAATATGTTATGTATTGTAGGCGTGTTTTTCCTTTTAAAAAGTTTATATCTTTTAGAAAGAATGGTAGGGCTAAGAGGAATCATAAAAATTTAAAAAATAAATACTGGAATAAATGTAAGCCAGTCATGAGCTATCATAAGGAAGAGAAATATATCTAGCATGCATAAGTGTGTTTTACACTAAGTTTGCCAGGCATGGGCTGTCGAAAATGCAGATAAAGCAAGTCTCCATGATACAGTATATGAAAAAAGAAAAAAAAATCTCAGCTTTATGCTTCAACAATAATAGAAATGAGCCTTTTTCTTTCTTTCTTTCTTTGCTTTGGTTTTGCATGTGTATAATTGCTTCACCCAAAGCCATGAGACTCGCTATAGCATAAGCACAATGATATAATTGCAGTTTCTGTCTTGTTTCTGTAGGAAACATTACAGTATTGGATCTTTGTACATGCTTCCATCAATAAGACACTATATGCACTTTTTCATGCGTAGGCGTGTGTTGCTCAAATTAAATTGATTATGTTTACATGACTTTTAGCTGACTTTTAGCTGACTAATATTGTGCATCCATTCCGTCTCCATTCAGAATGAACTGAATGCGGATGTGTGAATGGAGCCTTAAAGTGAATGTGTCATCAAAAATCACACTGTTTAAAACATGTTTTTATGTTAAACATAGTTTTCCTGCTCTGTCGAGATCATTTTTCAATAGTCATCTGATTATCATCACAGGCAGGATTATAATGACAGCTAAGGGCGGGTTCTCACCAGCATTGGGAATTAGGGCTCTTGCACGCGACCGTGTGCTGGCCGGGCCCATGCTGTGGACCTCAAATTGCGGTCCGCAATGCACAGGCACCGACCGCGGGGCAGCCGCATGCGGATCGCAGACCCATTTACTTGATTGGGGTCCGCGATCCGTCCGTTCCCCAAAAAGATAGAACAAGTTCTAATTTTTTGTGGAAAGGGAGCACGGAACGGAACCCCACGGAAGTACTTCCATGGGGTTCTGTTCCATGCTTGCGTTCTGTGGGGTTCCGTTCTGTGCCTCCATTCCGTTCCGCACCGCATCTCTGGATTTGTGTACCCATAGGCCCACAAGAATAGGCATTTCCTAGGCTCTGTCCTTTCTATAGGCACATATAACTGTTCCTTTTTACACATAATGGAAAAACATCATGTTGACAGGACTTATTTTTCCATCATGCATAAATATGTGTGCCCATAGACATATTTACGACGGAGCTAAACGGGATGCCTCTTAAAGGTTTCCGTTTTGCATTCCATCCTAAAATTCCATTATATTTTGTTATAACTCTATTATAACGAAACACGGAATTCCTAGCACTGGTGAGAATCCACCCTAACGGAATTCCTAACGTTGCTAAGAACCCACCATAACACTTATGTATATAGATAACAAAGAATCCACCCTTCACAATATGTGATGTCACAGCTTATGTACTCCCCCTCCCTGCACAGTGACTTTTGCATGGGTCACAGAACATGCCCACAAAACTCTCATTGAAGGAAATGAACATCTCTAGTCTACAGGTTTCTACAGTCCATGAAGCTGCAGTAAAGCATATCTCTGAATGCTGTTAAGAGCAGCTCATGGAAGATGATCGTCCTATAAGCAATTACAAAAATAGGCTTAAAAATCTAAAAATTATCTAAAATCAGGAAAATAAAAACATGTTAGAAAAATATATGTATCAGCATCTGGTTTTATTTAGTAAAACAAAATATAAGTGATACATTAATGCGACAGTGAGATTTTTTTAACAGTGTTCTTACCTAGCAACCAATTGACTTTGTATCTAGGTTGCCCTACTTTCAGTTGATGTAGCTGCATATAGACAAGTGGCCACAGATAGATCTTTCTGCTATACAACACATAGGGAGAGATTTGTCAAAACTGGTGTAAAGAAAAACTGACTTTGTTGCCTATAGCAACCAATCAGATTCCATCTTTCATTTTTCAGGGCCCCTTCGGAAAATGAAAGGTGGGGTCTGATTGGTTTCTATGGGTACCTAAGCCAGTTTTCCTTTACCCCAATTTTGATAAATCTCCCCTACTGTTTTTTAATTATTTAAAATTATTAATTTTTTGTATACAAACCTACAAGACAAGGGTAAATGATCCATATTATACTTAGTGGATATTTTGTTGAGCAGACAATCTTTAAATCTACGTTATCCACTTCTGACATTACTTTTTGTTTTAAGTGATGTCTAAAAATAAGCTGATCAACTGTTCACTTGATTCCTATGGTTGCACCCCACCAATGTAAGCTTTATTCTCTATGTAGGGGATATTGGATAACTTGTTCTAACAGGAATATCCCTTTAATGAAGATCGGTAGTGTGGGGAACACTGCTTTGCAGATTTCTAGCTGCTGTCAGACTAGATAAGTCTAACTTCAGCTTTGCCTGTGACCCTGGAAACTGTAGGCCGGGTACCATGCAGCTTCTCTTCAGAAAGTAAATTGTTAGAAGTTCGTGAGACATTTAAGACATTGTTAGGGTTCAGTGTCAAGCTAGGAATAATCAAATGCAACCAGCAGGGTGTAGAAAGATCATATCTATTCTTCACAGGTTACAAAATAGTGCTGCATGGCAGGTTTCCAAATGTGAGTGTTTTCTTTGTAAAACAGTCAAAAGACTATGGGAGGTAACGTAGGGGAACCCTCGGTGCAGGATCCAGGGCTGTATTTAGAGTTTATGCTGCTCTAGGCACATCTAGTGCTGACACCCCCTATTAGATTGGCTACCAATGCTTGTTGAAAAAAATCACAGAAAATACTGCACTAACACAATAGATATAAATGTTATATTTGGACTAAGCCCTTATTCTGTTATGATAAAACCTTAGACTCTCAGCCAATATATTTTGATAAAAACACATCTGTGCCCGTCTACCTGCGCCAAGGTGGTCTGTCTGAGTACAGTTTTAAAAGCCTTTTATAATGCAATATTGATTGTGTGGTTAAAAACATCTCAACTAAATGTACCTTTACACAGCTGCCAGTAAAATATAAACCTAATGCACAAGTCTGAAGGCTTCTTCATCAATGGATGGTGCATGCTATGACTCCAACAAGTGAGTGGGTCTGCAAGAAAAACATAAAGGACACAGACATCATCTGTGAGTGGTCCATATAGAAATGCGTCCATGTTCACAAGCCAGAACACAAACAAGTTTAACTGAATAAGCCCTAATTCTTGCTAGGTAAATGGCCAACTTTACTCTGTAGCCATTGTTTTTTTCATACTGAGGAGCTTTACTGATTTGTGTCAGTGTGTGGGTTATGGAATGGTCTGCTGTGTGACAAATAATGATGTGATAAATCCTTTCTACCACTTGGCGATATATATATAGGTCATATACTGGCCTCACCTTTCTCCTCATCTGACTGCTCTGATGTCTCCTCCTCACTTACTTTTGTTAACTGCAGCACCAAATAAGGGGATTTAACCCTTACACAGCCTTCCTGAAGAGATTATTGTTACGTTAGTTACGTTACCTGTAGGTAAGCAGTGTGAGGGTAAACTCTCCCAACTTGTAACTGCAATAAACAAAAGTTAGTGATAAGGAGACTTGTGAGTTCTGAGGAGCAGCACTAAGGTAAAAGAATCAACATAAATCCTTAAAGACATTCAAGTAACAGAAAATGGCATTAGCAGAGTTAGATTTCCCTGATACCTTTAGATATTGCCCAACAACTTTCACATTTGCCATTAAAAACTTGGGTAAATGGTTCATGGTCAACTTGACAAGTAAGTGAAAAATTAAAACCTATGAAGAAGAGATTGCTAGGAATGGGCAGTCAGAGTCTGTGCCCCAAGGGTTGGCTGTCTGGGGGGGGCATCAACAAGTCACTCTGCCTTATTTAAAGTAGTTGTTCCAAGTTTGCAAATTAACACTATCAACAGGATAGGGAATAACTAACAGATCACTGCGAGTCAAACTTCTGGGACCCCCACCAATCCCAAGAATGGGGCTCTTGTTCCCCCAATCAGATGGAGAGGCAGGTATGGCATGTGCCCTGACACTCCATTCATTCTCTATTGAACTTTATGAGATAGCCAAGTACAGCTCTCAGTTATTTCCAGCGGTCCCATAGAAAGTGAATGGAGAGGGAAGGTGCTTTCCAGACCTGCCACTTTATCAGATCAGGGGAACGATACAACCATTCTCCAGATCAGTGGAGGTCCCAGCGGCCGGACCCCCAGGGATCAGTTAGTTATCCTATATCCTGTGGATAGGGGATAATTTTCAAACTTGGTACAACCTCTTTAAATAGATGGACAGCAAAGACTCATTGCCCCAAGTGAAGAAAAGCCTAGCTACATCTCTGCATAACAGGCTAAACAATGTCCTGTATATCCACAGCTGGTCCTAGCAAAGTCTTTATCTTCTGAATCAACATACATGATTCTAGTACAGCCATTCACCATAGAAGCAGTAGGAAATCCCCTGAATCCACAAAATAAGAGGATGCGGTACACCTGTATGGTATAAAGAGGGCTTGCCATGAACAATCAGAAACCTATAGTGATTTCACAACAGACCATCCAACTAGGGGTGGTCTCTAATGGGGGAAGAGGCTGCTTTGAAGCCCAAAGTCAGAAGAGGCCAAACTAGTTGGAGGGCTAAGAGATTTTGTCAGAGCCCCCTCAACAGTATTATACCGTGACATTATATACATTGCCACTGTAGGAAATGGAGAGAACGGCTGGCGTGGCTGGTCAGAGAGAGCGATTTTGACTAGTCACAGGATTGGTGGTTTGCAGGGGGGGGAAGAAGGTAGTGAAGAATTTGCTGGGGGAAGTGGGCCTTCAACAATTTGCTGCGGGGCCCAGTCATTTCTAGTTATGCCGCTGCACTCAACCTCTGTAAATCTTTGCTTTACAGCGCTTAAGGTTGTATGAGCTGGTATAGTTTTTAATTCGCCCTATACTAGGCATGTCAGGCTGTACGCTTTTACTTCTTTCATGACCCAGTCTGCTCAGGGACAACCATCAATAATGTTATGTATCAAACCAAGTAATGGAGCCCATTATCTTGACAAGGCATGTAAAGATAACAATACTGTATGGACGTCACTGTCACAGTCAGTAGACATTGGAAGCAGATATCCTAACAATATCCTATAGAGTTGTACAAAATGCGAGGTCACGGCGCATTTCTAGTGTGAAACATTGGCTGGGATTTAACGAAGTCACAATCAGCATCAGACCTGACATGTATGGAATACAGATTTCTAGGATTTTTGCCTCTCCAGGACTCAAATGAAACAGAAAAATAGGTGAATGATAAAGGATCGCCTTCATAATCATGCATCTTGGCTGGAATTGTTGTATAAGTAATGTCATACTCATATAGTGTATCTGTATATATTAGTATGCCCCTTTCTAAAATTCTAATTGGTAATGACTCTTTCTGCAAAATGTATGTTAGAGTTATCACCTATGACATCCCATGTAACATTATACGATAATATGTATGTTATCACTGGCATCTGTCATAGAAGAATGCCATGGGTAGAAAGCCTTTGTTTTGTTGGTGCAACATACCATATTTTTCGCCCTATAAGACGCACTGGCCCACCTAGGTTTTAGAGAAGGACGCACCTAGGTTTTAGAGAAGGACAATAAGAAAAAAAAAATTTCATTAGACCTCAGATCAGACCTCACCTGACAGCCCCAATCAAACCCCCAATGTTAATAAGACCCCAACAAGGCCTCAGATCAGACCCACAGTCAGATCTTAGCTCAGACCCCAATGTGATGACCCCCCAATTAGACCTCAGACCCCAATCAGATCTCATATCAGCCTCCAGCAGCCCCCACTGCCTCTCATATTAGCCCCCAGCAGCCCCCATTGCCTCATATCAGTTCCCAGTAGCCTCCATTGCCTCTCATATTGGCCCCCATCAGCCCCCATTGCCTCATATCGGTCCATAGTTTCCCCTATTGCCTCTCAGTTTGGCCCCCAGTAGCCCCGATTGCCTCATATCAGCCCTCTGAAGCCCCCATTGCCTCTCATTTTGGCCCCCAGCAGCCCCATTGCCTCATATCAGTCCTCAGTATCCCTAATTGCCTCTCATATTTGCCCCCAGCAGCCCCCATTGCCTCATATCAGCCCTCTGTAGCCCCTATTGCCTATCATTTTGGCCCCCAGCAGCCCCCATTGCCTGTCATGTAAGCCCCCAGCAGCCCCCATTGTCTCGGATCAGCCCCTATTGCCTCATGTTTAATAAAATAAATAAACCACTTACCTCTCCTGCTCCTGGAAACGGACGCTCCTCACTGCCTGCTCTCTGTCTTTCTCCTGCTGTCGGCTGTGCTGTAAACCGGCACACACAGCGTGAGTGCCACTGCACAGCCGACAGCCGCATACAAGGAAGCGGTAAGTACAGAGCCTTCACCGCTTCCTTGTCCTCCGGTACTAATGAGCGCTTCCATAATGGAAGCGCTCATTAGTATTCGCCCCTGGGATGCAGGGGAATTTCCCCGCCCACTGTTGGGGGTAAAAAAAATGCATCTTATGGGGCGAAAAATACGGTATATCTAGCACCCATGTAATGCAATCATACGGAGTAAGGCCCCTTTCACATGAGCGAGTTTTCCGCACGGGTGCAATGCGTGACGTGAGCGCATAGCACCCACACTGAATCCTGATCCATTCATTTCAATGGGTCTCTGTACATGAGCATTTTTTTTTCACGCGCCAGTTCTGCATTGCGTAAAAAACACATATTCTGCATTTTTCCACACAGCCCTAGCCTTATAGAAGTGAATGGGGCTTCAGTGAAAAACGCATTCCATCCGGAAGCAAGTGCTGATGCAATGCGTTTTTCACTGATGGTTGCTAGGAGATGTTATTTGTAAACCTTCAGTTTTTTATCACGTTCGTGAAAAACGCATCAAAACACATTGCACTCGCGCAGACAAAACTGATTGAACTTGCTTGCAAAATGGTGCGAGTTTCACTGAACGCACCCTGAGCGCATCCGGACCTAATCCGTCACTCTCGTGTGAAAGAGGCCTAAGGCTACTTTCACATCTGTGCTTTCCCTTTCCACTATTGAGATCCATCATAAGATCTCAATAGCTGGGGGAAAACGCTTCCGTTTTTTGTCCCCATTCATTGTCAATGTGGACAAAACTGGCCTGGACAAAGCGGAGTGCTCCAGAATGCAATCCGTTCCGTTTGGCTGCATCGCCCATTGAGGACAGAATAATGCTGAAAGCAGACACAAAAGAAAACTGATCCATCATCCATTGACATGGTTTTAGAGACGGATTAAGATGGTTGTATTATCATAATGGAAGCGTTTTTGCTGATCCATGACAGATCCATCAAAAACGCTGGTGTGAAAGTAGCCTAAAAATACTAAAAATGCCTGAGTGTCCGAATACCACTGGTAGATGGTTGCCTAAATAACACTGTCTAATCAATAAACTAGGTAATAAAAATGAAGCTGAAGCTTCCTTCACAAATTTGGAGTAGGCTCTCAGTGCCTAACATCATGGCCAGTGAACCGCCCATGAGCGGGAACAAGTAAGGAGCCCTGTGCAACCTCACATGAAGAATGAGGCTTTTCCATGACAGTTTATAACACGAACATGGTGAGGACACCCTTCTCTCTGCAATGACCATGTGTCCCATATTTTGGATGGGTAGTGAGCCAGTTGTAGTATATAGCTATATACACATAATACCCATGATGTAACAAAGGGGCGGTTCCCAGGCACAGTTTAAGAGGTTCTTTTTCCTGATTGTGGACTTATGCTTGCAAAATCTGCATAAGTCCACAATCAGGAAAAAAGAACCTGCTGCTTCCTATCCCTTTCCATTTTGATAAATGTCGAAACAACATATCACAGCTTCGTTTTCAAATAATTGAACAGATACTACCTCCTAGAAGAGGTGGAGACAGAATGAAAACCTTAAAAAAAAAAAAGGGAAGCCGATTGGATACATAGGTTGCAGACCCTGGAACCTAGAGGTTTAAATCGTGATTATGAAATTAGCAGCTTTCTTTAATACAATCAGCAATTTACAATGCTATATTATACTAACCCCGATTTCTTTTTCCTTTATAGAAAACCTCTTAAACTGTGCCTGGGCACCGCCCCTTTGTTACATCATGGGTATTATGTGTATATAGCTATATACTACAACTGGCTCTTTTGTCTGACATGAACAGAGTATAACTATATATGTCGTTATTGTTTTTTGTTATTTACCGCTACTAGCCCCTCTTTGTCTGTTGGTATATACCGCAATTCACGTTTTGTTGATGCTGCTATTGTTCCCTGATATCAGCCTTTTCCTTGAGAGCGCTTTTGTTTGTTTATTTTTGTTGTCATGACTACCCGACGTCACGTCCGGTGACGTCAGATATGGCGGGCTATTTAAATCCCCATTTACCTACTTGACAAAGACTCCTGCGTGAGTCGAAATGCATAGATATTTCACTGATATGTGGCAATAAACCCACAAAATTCATCCACCAGTGAGTGCCGGTCCTTCTCTTGATTGTATCTTAATGCGGATTGCCGACCGCGGACACGCGCACCACAACATAACCGGAGTGCCGACAGTGTTACTTCACCATTACAGCATTATGTCTGTAAGGGGTAGGCAAATTTCCTATTGGTTGCTAGGGATGTTGCTAAGCTCAGACAAAGACATTGCAGCCTTCTCATTGACTCCACAAGCAAGAAGCAGTGAGAGTTCAGATGAAAAAAAATGTAGAATATTCAAAATTATGAATATATAGCACTATATTCTAAATGTTCGCAAGTGGCAATATTTGCAATTAAAATTTGCGATTCGAATATTTGCTCTCAACACTATCTACTACAGCGCCCCTATAATACTGTCTACCACAGTGTGCCTTTAACAATGTCTGCCACTGCACGCCTATTCTAGCTGTACAGTGCCCCTATAATACTGTCTGCCACAGTGCCCCTATAATATTATCTGTGACAGTGCTCCTACAATGCTGGCTGCCACAGAGGCCTATAATTCTGTCTTCCACAGAGGCCCGATAATACTGTCTGCCGCAGAGACCCAATAATACTGTCTGCTTCAGAGGCCCTATAAAACTGTCTTCCACAGTACCCCTCTAATGCTGGCTTTCACAGTACCCTATAATGCTGGCTGCCACATAATAGTATCTGCCACACTGCCACTTTGCTAATACCTAATACATTGCCTTTATTTCTCAATAAAGAGAAAAGTCTGCACAAGCATTATCAGAAAACATAAAATCGGATTTTAAGCTCCAGATCTATAAAAGGCTGTTCTTTACGCGGAGCTGTGTGGGATGTAATGAGTCACAATTAATCAGCCACACTGAACAGTAATATTTAATAGAGCAGATATTGCAGCATTTTTACCTATATTTCTACCACTGAGTCATTATCAGACTCTAAGGGATAATGGTTCAACTGTGCAATGAAAAGGGATGGGTTTTATTACTCGGATAGGAGTATGTCTCACAATTGCATGGATAATAGTATTGGAGTGGAATTTAGAAGTCCTGCCAGTCTGTAAATCAGATTACAGGGAATGCTAAATGAAAATAATTCTAATCACATAATTTGTAGCAAATTGGATATGATAGACTGGCAATCTCTCCCAGGCAGTATTGATCTCACATGCGTGTTTATGTAGTCTATTTCTATAGTCTTAGTCCTGCTAATTTATTGACAGTTTATAGGGACCATAGACCATTACCGTCAGTTAGGATTTAGGGGAACTGTTGCAGATTTTTAAAGCTGCACCTCTGGACAAGAAAGGAAGACAAATACTTCTGTGATATCATCATGTAAGAGAACACAACTTATATAATGTGTTGTTACATTATCAAAACAGACCATAGCCATGAAATAAAGATTCAAAGGGGTTCTCTGGGAATTAAGAAAATGACAATTTTTAAATGTTACTTTATTATAAATATATTCTCAAATACCTTTCATTATTTATAATGGCTTGTTTTGTCTGGGGAGCAATAATCAGAGGAAAGAAAATGGCTGCTGTCCCATCAGTTCACACAAAACCTGTCCTGATCACACATGAGGACCAGTTACTTTACAACACAACACTGAGGTAAAGAGCTGCCTCATTATCCTTCTCCTCTCTACTTGTCAGGGATTATGGTCCTGAATACAGCTGATAAGAACTTTAACTAAATATCTGGGGAATTTAGTTCATGAGTAGACATGAAGTACAGAGAGGACGGACAGGTCGGACTGTGGTAATGGTTTGCTGTGGTAATAGAGACTATAAACAACTGCGGCTGCTCATTAGCCACACCTCACCCTTCTCTCATGTCTCCTTATCTTTTCCATTCCCACAAAGATTCACCTGTATTCAGGATCATGATTCTTGACCAGCAGAGAGGAGGATGAGGCAGCACTATGACTCATTGTGGTGAAGTAACTTGTCCTCCTGTGTGATCAGGACAGGTTTTGTGTCTACTGATAGGACGGCAGCCATTTTATTTCTCCTAATGATTACTCCCTAGACAAAACAAGCCATTCTAAGTAATGAAAGGTATTTGTGAATATATTTATTATAAAATAATATTTAAGTTTTTTTATTTTATTTTTATTCCTGGAGAACCTCTTTAAGCTATTCTGACTTATCATATTAGACTCCAGCCATAGAATAAATACTAACCATATCGCGACATCATCAGTACAGATGACAAAGCAGAAGACATCATTAAACTAAACCCCAGACGAGGCATAGACAAATACTAAGGTGACATTATCCTAATAGAACCCAGGCATGGAATAAATACTAACCACATGGTGACATCATCAGTACAGAACCCTGACCAGCAGAAGAGATGACATCACTACAATTTAACAAACCCTCTTGTGACATCATCCCAATACAATACTGCCAAGACATAAGTACACTACTAACCATATTGTGACATCATCCCATTACAATACTGCCAAGACATAAGTATACTACTAACCATTTTATGACATCATCAGTACAGAAGAATGACCAGAAGAAGAAATTACATAATCACAATAGACCAAACCACTCGTGATATCATCACAATAAAAAACAGCCAAGAAATAAATGCAAACAATTTTGTGATATTTTTACAATATTATGCATCAATAGGACTCTATGATGATCTCAGTTCAGTCCTATGGTGATCTACATAAGTTTGGACAAGGGAACCATGGGAGGTCAGAGATGGCACGGTTCCAGATGAAAGCTAGCAAATCCTTAATTTATTTTTGCTTATTTGACCCTATTGGTAGTTTTTCTAAATGATTAATTGTTTCAACAATTTCATGACAAATCATTGTAAGAGCTGGAGCTCTAGGTGAAAACATCTATGTACCATATGGAGGCATCATACGCAACACATAGAATGTCTATGCTTTTTTATACTCCATACTCATGTACCACCATACTGGCTCTGTGTACTTAGCTCTGTAGTGGCCCGGAGCAGGAACTGCCATTCCTACACCCTGCAGCTGCCTCTAATGGTTAACCAATAATGTCATCTGTGTATTTATTCCAACTCCTTTGCTACTGTGCACTAATAGTATTGCTATGTAACTGTTATTTATTGTATTTCATGTACTGTGCCTGGTTCACCAGCAGGTGGCAGTGTATCTAGCAGAGAACTTTAGATGGAATGGAGCTTACCATTCTATTCTCTCCCTTTTGGGAAGACATGGGTTAGTTGAAGGAAGCTATAATTAGTCTAGTCTATGCTAGAGTTGGAGTCAGATGAGTCAAGATGGTGCAGTAGGGGAATGGCCCCCCTCCTGCAGCCAGAGTCAACATAGGAAAGCAGCTCATAGAGCACCAAGACTATTTACAGATATAGACAGAGTATCATGAGGGGGTCAACAGCCAAAGGCACCCAGCTCAAAGGGTACCAGAACTGTCATAGAGTCCAGCTACCAGACCGAATTCTAGCACAGCAGAGAAAGATAAAGCAAGGTATCCCAGTTTGCCTGCCAGTTTACCCCAAAACCTGCTGGAGCAAAGAGAAAAGATCAAGTATTGGTGGATGCAAGTTTATTCAAGTAAATCTGTAGAATTTTTACCAAGTCTGGACTGTTACTCCTCCAACTATGACTCTCCTTTTATTGCTACGGACTCTAACCCTGGGGAGCGACAGTATCCAGGTAGGATCACTGTGACACTCACAGAACTAATAAGGCCGCATCACCACTCAGAATTATTGAAAACCTGGGACACAATCGCTCTACCATGTGCATGAAGCATAAGATCCAGAGAACATTCTTGTGTCCACTGTAGATTCTACATCAATGTTGGTGAGGTGGTCGAAATGGAACCTTCACCTACAGTAGATGCTGAATCGTGAATGTAGCTCCCAAAATAATTACTAAAAAATTTGAGTAAAAAAAATGCTGATTAAAAATAATGTTGATCTCATTTCAGCTCATTGCAGCATCACCTCCAGTCTTTAGAAGAGTCCATAGAGGACTGTTCTATTAGACATAAGCAGGGGGATTCCAACACTTTCATCTTTTGTTAGCTTTGGAAAAGAAGGAGCTTTTCTTGATAATATCGGGCTGCCTGCGTGTTTCATCTGTTCTTGAAAAAGATAATCAATTCCCTGAGTCACTAGAGGAAAATCTCATATCTCATATTTGCTGTGAAATCAGCTGTGTGCAGTGGATAAGATTTAAGGGCGACAAATCTAACGAGGAAGAGTAAGTGAAATAAATTGAAATGACCACACTCTTACTGAAAAGACTGTGACTGGTATGGCATAGACATAAAATGGGAACACATTTACATTTTTATGTTCCTGGTTATAAGTCCATCAGCATTTTCTGATGGGGCTGTGGACTCAGGTTACCATTGACTGACAAAAGTGTAATGGCCAGTGCCTAGGAGACAGAAAGTTATCACAACTACCTGCTGTTAGACATTAGACAGGAAATGGAAAATCACTGCCGTTCTCTTCTTTGGGCGTTGGTTGATAATGTCATACAACAGTGCTCAGCTGTGCAGAAATAAAGAAGATGGGATTTTCACCGTTGGCTGGTTCATTTTCGCTTCTCTGGTAAAGGAAACTTATCAGCACTTTAAAATAAGCTGTTATGTCACATTGATATTTGCAATCATTTCTTAACTTTTTCAGCGGGGCTAATCCGCCAGCAGATTCTCACTGCGCTTTCCAGTGGTGACCACATGCCCATTCTTGTAGAGGTTTGGATAACCACACGTAAACAATCTGCAGCAGCATGAACAGCGGTGTGGGCCCACATTGAACACAATGAGGGGTGGTTTCAAGGCAGATGCCGTGCCGTTTTAGAGTCGGAATCCTTGCCGAAATCCTTGCCTAAACATAGCCTAAGAGCATACTTACCAACTTTTATGAAGTGACTTCCAGGAGGTCCAAGAGTGCAACATTTTTTGTTGCCCTTTTCACAAATTGTACACATTTTATAATAAGCCATGCCCCTTTCAGTGATGCAATGTCACCACTCAATGTGTTTGGGTGTCTGGGCTGAGTCTGATGACACATTATCCCAGAGCCATACACAGTTAGGGCTCATGAACACGCCCGTTGCTCGGCCGTGCCCCTATTGCGGCTCACAAACAGCAGGTCCCCATGCCGTTTGTGCACCGCATCACGGATGCGGACCCAATCACTTGAATGGGTCTGCAATCTGCTGTAGTGTGGAACGGTGGTACGGAGTCCCACAGAAGAACTAAGCCTCCATGGAGTTTCTTTCCGTGGTTGCCTCCACACTGCAAAAAAATAGAACATGTTCTATTTATTTGCGGTGCGGACAGATCACGGACCCATTCAAGTTGAATGGGTCTACATCTGTCTCCGAAAACCGCACAGATGTTGCCCGTGCATTGTGGCAAATTGCGGTTCGCTCATGCATGGAACGGCTGGCACACGTTCGTGTACATGAGCCCTTAGGGCTAGTTTCCAGGAGATGCCAAGAGGCTTCTTCGGCAATTTGTGAAATCTTCTAGGAGTCCAGAAGTCCCATACATTCCCGGAGAGTTGGCAAGTATGAATATGAGGCTTTGAGGCTCAGTGGATATATTACAAATGTCCATACATTAATGTGTACATGGTCTTATCAAAACAGAGCAATAATACAGTGCACATTTGCAGAGTCCCATATGGCTACATGTTAGGGAGCAGCAAGGACTCTGTGCCATCATACAATGCTACTTCATGTGCATGTATGGAGCTATTCTCCTCAAGAAGCCATACAGAGGTATACAGAAATATGGTACAGGCCCCATGCACTTCCATGGCTGCCCTACTACACTTCTGTACCAAATGACCATGTGTTGCCTTAGGGGAAATTAACACATGATAGAGTTGTTGCAGACATTTTTGTGACCTTCTTATTTACAAATGTAAAACACACCACATTCAATGTTTTGATTTGTGGTTTTTACAGTATTTTTAGGGTTCGTGGAGATATTTTTGAAACATAGCATACTCTGTACGTATGGAGCTTATTGTGCCTTTTTGCTCCCATATACCTCAACTAAATTTTCCAACTGTGTTTAGAAAGTAATATATGTGTGTTTTGAGGCTTTTTAGTAGCTTTTTCACATTTTAAGTCATGTTTCTGTTGGCTGTTGATTGCCATCCAGTATATAAATCAGCATGTCTCGTTTCTCTTAGTATTTTGCGACAAGTTTTACAATAATAACTTTTCTCTCTGTGGTTTAATGCCTGATGTCCCCATTGTTAATAAAGCTGTGGGAAATGTCTCTTTACTAAGGAACGTGCAGCATTTTAGCTCTTGTCAAAAACTCCCTGCAAAAATGTTCACCTGGAGTTTCATTGAAAATCAGAACGTGGATATAAACTGGAAGTAATATGGATAAAATGCTCAGATTTTAATATTCTAACAGTGGTTTATTCACACAGAAGACTGTTAAAATTCCATAATATGTGCAGCACTCAAGTATGAGTACAATGGAGGATAATTGCTTTGCCTAAAGAGGAAGCAATGGTCAACGTTTAAAGGAAATGTGTCATCAGAAAATGACATTTTTCCACGCAAAACATTTTCAAAGAATTTCTGGTGGTTATTTTTGATTTTTAACATTATTTATTATTTATATATTTTTTTAAAAATCCTAAAACCCTGCAATTTTTACGACCACTATGCCTTATAATAGACTGATGCTTCCTGTTCTGTAGACATCATTTCTCAGCAGTCATCTTATTATCATCACAAGCAGGATTACAATCAAATGAAATCTAACCACTTCAGAACCATGGCAATTTATTTTTTTATTTATTTTTTTTCACTTTTGTTTTTTATCTCTGCATTCCAAGAGTCATAACTTTTTAAGTTTTCTGCTAACATAGCAATATAAGGGCCTGGACAAGTTGGATTTTTAATGGCATCATTTACTTTACAATATCTGTGGGGTAAAGATGAAAAAAATGCAATTCCACAATTTTTTTTAAATTTGGGTTTTGTTTTAACGCATTCACTGTGCACTAAAAAATACCTGACATTTTGTAGTTAAGAGAGCGCACAGAATCCCCACCAGGCCGCTACCTCCGGGGGCCCCCCCACGTCCTTTCATCCTGAAGGTACTTAACTACAGAGATCGTGATGCCATATTAGCTGCGGCTCGGAAGCTGAAAGATACCCAGTTTGAAAATACGAGAATTTCATTTTATCCGGATTTTTCCACCGAAGTCCAAAAGCAGCGGAGGCAGTTTATGTCTGTGAAGGCGCGTCTGAGAGAGAAGGGCCTGGCCTACGCTATGTTATATCCTGCCCGCCTCAGGAACCAAGATGGGGACTCGACCAGATTCTTCTCCACTCCCGAGGAGGCGTCGGACTGGCTCGACCGGAGAGGCTGAGTTCCATTGGAAGAGTGGATGGAGTTGCTGTCTCTTCCAGATATATTCACGGATGACTGTTTACTATGTTGGGGGCTATAGCTAGGTTAGCAGCCCGATTGTTCTCAGGGAAAGGGGTTTCCTTCCTTGTTTAGGTATTCCGCAGGGGGAAGTTAGCGATTGCAAACTCTCTGGGGTTCCTAGTGGGAGGCTCCTAGGTTTACGTTAGGGTTTCAGGCTCAGATAGGTTGGGGATCTGGGCAGGGAGGAGGGGTGGGCCTACTGATGTGGGTTGTTTTACGGGTACAGTTTGTTTCTGCCAGTGTGTGGTATGCTTGTGTGAGTGAATGGTCTGGGCGGTTTGGGTCCCTCTCTGCTTGCTATGTCTGGTTCCCTCCATGATGGCCACCTATCGTATCATCTACTGGAATGTCAGGGGACTTAACAATAAAATCAAACGGTCCCTTGTATTTACCTTTTTGAAGCGATATAACCCGGATGTCATGATACTGCAGGAGACACACCTGGAGGGCAGCAAATTGCTAGCGCTTAAAAAACCGTGGATTGGATCCACATATCATGCGGTTTTTAGTACTCATGCCAGAGGGGTATCGGTGTTGGTAGCGAGATCCCTCCCCTTCCAGTTACACTCGGTACATACAGATGTTTCGGGTCGGTATGTTATCCTATATGTAACTGTAAGAAGCGTTGAGTATATCGTTGTGGGTTTGTATATCCCTCCCCCTTTCTGTGGCACAGTACTGAGTGAAGTGATGAGGTTGGTTGCGACTCTACCAGCGGCCCCATTGGTTATTCTGGGAGACTTTAATGCAGTCCTGGACCCGGGTGCGGATAGACTCAGACCTCACTCTAGTCATAATTCCTCACTTCGTCATTGGGCTGAGGCGTACAGCCTCACGGAGGGCTGGAGGTATCTACACCCGGGGGACCTTCAATACTCTTGCTACTCATCGTCTTTCGCATCTCTCTCACGTATTGATCTGGTGTTTGTCAGTAGAGATCTGCTGTCTGGCCTATCGGAGGTGACCTATTTGCCGAGAGGCATCTCTAACCACGCTCCTCTTATGGTCCTTCTTGCTCAACCGATCCGACCCCCTGATAGGGTATGGCGGCTCAATGCTAGATGGTTGGAGGTCCTCCCGGTAACATGGGCGGTGCAGCAGGCTGCCTCTGAGTACTGGGAGCATAATGAGGGGTCTTCAAATCATGAAATAGAATGGGAAGCCTTTAAGGCGGTTGTACAAGGTGCTTTCATCCATGCCATTGCCTCTCATAGGAAGGAGTTGGGGGTGACTAGATCCAGATTGGAGAGGGATGTGGAGGATAAAGAAAGTATATATATTCGGAATCAGGATTCGGCTAGTCGGGCGGAGTGGGAGCAGGCGCAGCGGACTCTGCACTTACATTTGCTAGAATATACACAGAAGAAGATGTTGCATCAGAAGCAGGTAGTATTTGCAGAGGGTGATAAGAATGGGAGAGCCCTGGCATTTTTGTCTCGTACTGAAATGTCTCAGACAGTGGTATCTTTCATTACGGCCGCGGATGGGACGCGTAAGTCTCAACCAAGCGAGATATGTGAGCAGTTCGCCCTTTATTACTCAGACTTATACAGTTCCAAAACTCAGGTATCGTTGGAGGATGTGAGGGGTTTCTTGCAGAATGTTCAGGTGTCTGTTCTGTGCAGGGAAGACAGGAATTTTTTGGCGGGGCCTATTGATGAGGGGGAGATCAAAATGGCAATTGAGGATATGGCGGCTGGAAGGGCGCCTGGACCGGACGGCTTCCCATCTGAGTGGTACAGTACAAACTAGATATAGACCGTCACTGTGCGAGACTGGGTAAAGTATTTAGGTACGCTTTTGAGACTGATGGTTTGCCCCCCTCTTTTATGGAGGCTACCATTGTGGTCATTCACAAAGATGGGAAGCCCCCGGATCTATGCAGCTCTTATAGACCGATATTTCTCCTGAACACGGACGCCAAGGTCTTAGCTAAGATTCTTGCTAGGCAATTGGCTGAGGTTATCCTGTCCATTATTGACCCGGATCAATCGGGCTTTATGCCCGGTAAAACTACGGATATTAACTTAAGGAGATTGTTTACCAACCTACAGGTGAGGCATGATAATGCGGGGGCACGCGCTGTGGCTTCTCTGGATAATGAGAAAGCCTTCGATTCGGTAGAATGGCAGTTTATATGGGAGACCCTACGGCGCATGGGCTTCCCTATATCGTATATCAAATGGGTTCAATTGCTGTATAAAGTCCCTACGGCCCGGGTACGGGTCAATGGTTACCTGTCTGGCCCGTTTCGGTTGTATAGAGGCACTAGGCAGGGGTGCCCGCTATCGCCTTTGTTGTTCGCCATCGTAATGGACCCACTTACCCAGTTGATAAACAACAGTATGCTGATAGAGGGGTGGACGATAGCTGGGATTCAGGAAAAACTGTCTCTATATGCGGATGACCTATTAGTTTATTTAGCGGATGCGGGGCCCTCCTTGGAGGCGTTATTGGAGGTGGTTGATGACTATGGTAGGTTTGCAGGTCTGAGAGTCAATTGGGCGAAATCCAGTCTATGTTTCATAGATGTAGAGGGCGAGACAACACTATCCCCATTCTCGCCCTTGAGAGTGGTTGATCAGTTTCGTTATCTGGGAATTTCGATTCATAGAGACTATGGACTGTTCTATAGGCTCAATGTAGTCCCTACTATGGAATATATTACCCGCAAGCTGGAGGCGTGGGAGAACTTGCCTCTGTCGTTGGTGGGTAGGATAAATATTGTGAAAATGGTCTTACTCCCTAAGCTGCTTTATCTGTACAGAGCAGCACCTAGCAAGATTCCGAAGACGCACTTTGACTCTCTAGATAGGTTGCTGGCGAGCTTCTTGTGGAGGAACCAGATCCCTAGACTGGCTCGGAAAAGCTTGAAGGCGATGTACTTGCAAGGGGGACTGCAACTCCCAGACATGTATACTTACTATGTTGCCTCTCAGATGATGTATGCGTCCTGGTGGATCAGGGCTGACGCCAACAATCCGGCGGTGGTTCTGGAGGCTGCCCTGGTGGGCTCTTACGAGGGTCTGACGAACCTGGTATATAGAGGGGGAGGAGCTCCTGTGATCCAGCAACGTACAGAGGCAATGATAGCAGTGATTGGCGCATGGAGGAGGTGTGTGAAGGTACATTCTCAGACTTCCACCGGTGAGGTTTGGTCCCCATATACTCCCCTGTGGCGTAATAGTGACCTGAGAGAGTTGCATAACTTGGTCGGTTTTGAATTTTGGCCACGCAAAGGGATTAGGTGCCTTGCACATCTTTTCCATGATGGTGCCTTTTGATCGTTTGATAGCCTTCGTCATGAGTTTCGGCTGGCGCATACCGATTTTTATCGCTATCTCCAGTTGAGACATGCCTGTGAGAAGCAATTTCACTCCCTGTCGCTTGCAAAATTTAAGATCCAACATACACCACATGGAGAGACAGAGTGTGACTGTGACGCGTTTCGGGCTATAGTATTGAGCCCTTCATCAAGACAAATATGTTCAGTTGTATAACAGAGATGTTATTTGGATAGGAGTGCCTCCAATGCTGAACATACAGACAGATTCAGTGGTGCTATTAAAGGAGAATTCCATTTTTAGAAATTAAAGGGTATTTGATATAGATGGGAGAGTTGGACAATTTTCCAACATACTTTCTGTAACAATGTATTCTGTCACATTTAATACCTTTGCTTGCAGTCATTTAATAGGTCATGGAGACACAGCTGCTTGGCTGGTTAGAAGACACAGCTCCGATAACTGTACTATAGCACGCTATGCACCTATGTGTCCATGATGTGACCAGGACACATTTATAGCCACTGTGAGCAATGAAGAGTTTTGGAAGCAGATGAAGTGATAACAGCGAGGTCCACCTGTATGCTGTCGTGTTTTGCCTGATGGAGGATGGAGTTGTGGATGATGTTTGACGATGTCCTAATATGGACACCCTACACCTGAAAAGTATACCTGGACTGCTGCACTGGGCCCGGTGTACTACTGTCTATAAGGGTCTGTGCAGACTGCATGCGAGCCAAAAGTTTGGTGTGCCGGACACCAGAAAAAGCTCCGATATCTATAGGGCTCCATTCACCTAACAGGGTGTCCTTTTTGCCGCCATAAAGTTGGCAGAGGGCTCCAGTGCCGCTCTCTAATCCCAGTCCCTCTAGTCACCGCTTTTCCTACTGCAATGCCTGTTCACATGACTGCTGGAGTCAGCCACTGGCCTCAGCAGTCAAGTGTGCCTGAACAGCAAGTGACCTCTAAGGCCAGTGATTGGCAGCAGTGGAACTGCGATGTGAGGGTGCAAGCTAACACCAGAAACCATCAGTCTATCCTAATTTATGTGTATCTCAAAAAAAAAGAAAAAAGTTCTTTACTCCGCTAAGACGACACACGTTTTAGAGTTGTGTTTTTGCCTTTGCAGGTTTCCTATGTGAAAGCAATTGACATCTGGATGGCTGTTTGCCTGTTGTTCGTGTTTGCTGCTTTACTGGAATATGCAGCTGTGAATTTTGTCTCAAGGCAACACAAGGAATTTCTGAGACTTCGTAGGAGGCAAAAAAGACAAAGCAAGGTAAGAGAATGTCATATATCTCATGTTGAATACTCCATGTGTTTCTGTATTGTACTACACATGGTGCTCTGAACGTTCTCCGGCTATTACAGTCATTTTATGTTCTCTCTTGTGACTGTGAGAGCGGAGATAAGACTGGTTAGTTAGAGACCTGTATTGCTATATAATTGACAGACTTTTCTGAAAAGCAGTGTGTGAGGACCCTGTGCTGCCAAGTCCTTGCGATTATGGACCTTCAAGCACTACGTGTGTTGCTGCATGGTGCCTCCATGAGGCATCATAGTCTTTCTTAGAAGTTATGTTTTTCAAGGAGGACACCTCTGTAATATAAATTTTTTCACGCGTTCCATATTAATCCATGAAAATCAAACACTGTGTTTTGCCATATCAAACCTATGGGCACCATATTATGACTCTGTGCAAAGCACATCCATATGGCGGCCATATACATGGGCCTCAAGATGAATTATCTACCCCTGTATGTGGCATGTATGTGTGGGCAGCAGACTATCCTCACCACATTACATGCACACAACCGTATTCATTTTGTGCTCCGCAAGATAAGGATGCGGTCCGTGTGTCAACATTTTATTTGCTTATCTATTGTTTTCATTGGGTCCGTCTATTGTTTTGCGGGATGAACATACACATACAGAATGCATCACGGATGATCCGCGTGCTTTCCGAATCCGTATGTCCATTCCGCAAAAAGATAGAACACGTCCTATACTTGTCCGCAAAATGCGGACCGTAGACCCATTGTAGTCAATGGGTCCACAAGAAATGCAGATGCAACATGTACTTTATCCGTATTTAGTGGATCCATAATTTGTAGACCGCAAAACAGATATGATCAGGTGCATGGGACCTAAATGCGGTTGTCATATTGTAGTCAGATGCAATCTCCATGGGACAAGCAGTAAGAAGCCAAATGAAGGAAGAGTTTCACCACCTCAGACATTGATGGTACATCCATAGCACTAAATGTCTGAACTTGGAGACCCCATGTAAGACTTCCTTCTAAATAATATACCAGTCAGTAGGAGGACAGGTGGTCTGCTTCACTTCACATACAGTATGGCCGACAGCATCATATTATGACACTGACTCTTTAAGGCTCAGTCTCTTGCTTCTGTTGGAGATATACAAAGTATTCCCAAGCATATATCTCTCATGGAAGCCCATTTATATAATATGTATGGATAGACGTAGATGTTTCTGTTGGCAGGGATGTATGACATGAACTGGTCTTGCTCTTTTTGAGTTTGTTTGACAAACATCTGACTAAATTGACGTGAAGAAATCGCTATACTGAGACGCACATTGTAATTGTGCCACCGTTCCTTTACTCTTCTTAATTGAATAGATGGATGGCATTCTCGGTCATATTGTTTATTGATCATGTGTGAAAGAGAGAAGGTTTTGGAGGAAAGGTTATAAAGGTTGATAAAGAGGTCAGAATTTATCTATATGTAATATCGCGGCTGGAAGGTATAATGCATAGACTAATCCAGAGAAATTCTGTGTATTAACTTGCATGTCTTGTCTGCTATACAGACAATGCTATCAGAGATAGAAAGGAGATTACCTTCAATTTGAAGGGATGCAAAGTAACGGTACCATACACGTAAAGGTAAAGATAGCCGAACGATGCAAGACTGGGGTTCCTTGGGCTCGTCAGATGAAATTGTTCTTGGTGCCCAACTCCTATATCTACATTTGCCAACTGGCCAGAAATTTGTGTACAGTCCGTAAAAATAGACAACTTTTTCCAGTGTCCGTGAAAAAAAAATAGACGTGTCCGTTATTTTTTTGAGGCTGGTGGTACTTGACTAGATTATTTTGGTTATGATTATCGATTTACAGTTCACAGTAAATCCCGGTAATGCATTCTTAGCAGTATATTGACCTATAGACCTATATCTTTATCATTTATTATGGTTTTCCAATTTGTCTGTAAAAAACATTGGCTTGTTTGTGATTTTGGAATATGGGGCTAGGAAGAATACTCATTCACAAAAACTAGCATTTGACTTACAGCTATTGATGGTGTATGGTCCCCTTAAAGGTGTTGATCAGCCTAGGAGCCAACTTAACCCCTGCCGAAATCTTAATTTAGTGCTCATGGGTCCAAATCACTTCTTGTCTGGCGGGGACCCAAAGCAGAAGTGTTGACAGGTTAGTGCATTTTTTTTTTATTTGGAACATGCAGGGGTTAGGTCATCACCTACTGTAGGTCAGAGAACCCTTTTTAAGTTAAAGATGGTTAAGGAGCCCAAAGTACATGTGATTCACCTATATGCCTCCCAACTTTTGAAAAGAAGTTTGAGGGACCCTATGTATGACAGCACTAGGCCATGCCTCTAACTCCACCCAAAACATAACTATACACACCTCATCCCACCCAGCCCCCTAAATACCACCCCCCCATAGTAATTATTCCCCTTTTATGCCACCACACAGTAGTTTATGCCAGTATCGTGCCCCCTTAACAGTAGTTATGACCAGATAAGTGCCCCCTCTTAGTAGTTATGCCTACATATGTGCCCACTCACAGTAGCGATGTCTAGATATGTGCCCTCTCACAGTAGCGATGCCCAGATACGTGCCCCGTCAGAGTAGCGATGCTCAGATATGTGCCCCTCACAGTAGTTATGACAATAAATGCCCCCTCACAGTAGTTATGCCCAGATATGTGCCCCCTCACAGCAGTTATGACCACATATGTGCCCCCTCACACTAGTTATGGCCAGATATGTGCCCCCTCACAGTAGCGATGCTCAGATATGTGCCCCCTCACAGTAGTGATGCTCAGATATGTGTCCCCTCACAGTAGTTATGCCCAGATATGTGCCCCTCACAGTAGTTATACCCAGATAGGTGTTATGCCCAGATATGTGCCCCCTCACAGTAGTTATGCCCAGATATGTGCCCCCTTCACAAGCAGTAAAAAATACTCCACATACTCACCTCATTCCCCAGCAGCAGCAACGCCAACAGCAGGACACACAGAGCTGCCGACGGGCCCCGTCCCCTGCCCAGACCTGCAGTGTGGAGAGAAGACAGGGGGGAGGAATGATGGAGCAGAGAACGGACGGACGGCTCTTGCTTCATCATTACAGGCAGCTGTCTCTGCTTCTTATGGAAGCAGGGACAGCTGCCAGAAAGTGGGACATACCTCCCCTGTACTGGGACTGTGGGACGGCCACTGAAATCCGGGTTTGTCCCACCGGATCCGGTACGGTTGAGAGGTATGCTAGGTGCTAGCAGCAGTGGCAAACTTACCATTGAGTTATTAGGGCAGCACCCAAGGACCAATGTCCAGAATGGGATCCTGGCCCCTTAGTTCATAACACAATTGTGCAAAGTTTTGCAATTGTGCAAAATCCACTTCTGGTTTTGGCTAAAAAAAAAAAAAAAAGCATGAGAAAATGCAGTGATGCAAAAAACAGAATGTGTGTGAAACCACCCTGAAAGTGAAATGATATTGGAAGCAAAAGTAATATATAAATGGAATTTGTAGATCCTGCAATCTTCTAAATCATCCCTGGAAACCCCAGTGCATGCTCTGAGTACTAATATGCTTCTGTGCTATAAACCAGCTTTAGAAAGGACTCATTTGTGACCGCGTCTGTACCGCATGATGATTTTTATTGTGCTTTCTTCAATTTCAGCAAATAAATAACATGTTTTTGGAAGCATTGTCAACTTCTAGTCTCATAATTCTACATTATGTTAATTGCATGAAAGATTGCATCCTCCTGCAGCCAAGGGTCACACAAACAATCGTGCTCACAAGCAGCGGAGTTGTAAGCGTGAGTACAAAAGGCAGTGATTAAACAGATGAATGTGTGCACACATAAAACAATGGTCTCCCTCTACATAGGCAGCGGCACAGGAACGGGGAGTAGTTGCTATGGAGATTGCCAAGTAGTATCAAGTCAACAGTCACAAACTAAAACAAGTAGATATATAAATGGTGCGCACTATGAATATTTGTAAAACACTTTCATGCCTTGTACATATGCAGCAAGCCCAGGAAGAGTCGGAGTGGAGGATGGGAGTGGTAGTGGATCTGGCTGTACCAGTCAATTACAGGGGCTTTCCTTACACCATTGCTCTTTAGGACTGTGCAGTTAAAGGAGGAAGCACCCTGTCTTCCCTCAGGGCACACGCTGGTTCTGGGGCTCCTGCCTGATGGTAGTCGGGGGTGATGGTATGTGATTGTACGGGTGCAAAGGAAGGGTGTGTGAAGTGCAATGGCCGGCATATAGTGCAGGAGTCAGATGCAGGCCAGATGTAGAATATAAACTTCTCTCTTCACTGAAGTGCAAAATGGGAGCTGTAATACATCCAACAATAGCAAAACACAGCTCCAACTGTACTGTACAATGGCAAGGATGGGAGTTATGACCCTCTTCTCTCTATCTGTTTCAAGTCTCTATGGGGGGCAATCGTATATTTGCAATGGTGGCTGTAATGTCCACTAAGGAATACATGGTTTTAGAGATACGATTGGTCAGGTCCTGTCCGGGTGTGAAGGGTGTTCCCCACAATAGTAAAGTTAGCTTTTGGTAGTAGGTCACCTTACTGACGTCAATGCTTGGCCATGCAGACTCTAGGTTCTCTCCCTAGTCTTTCTCCTTGTCTCAGTCATGCAGAGATTGGTTAATCTTTGTAGCTTGAGGCCTAAGAAATGGGATCATGAAGCACAGCTTCCCTTCACTCCTAAACTCCAGTGTAGACTGACCTAAGGTTAACCTCCTACAAGGGCTGAGCCAGGATTGATAACCCCCATCTGTGCCATCCATACATAGTTATACTGGATACAATACATAATAGATAACAGTATATTAGATAAAACGCCATTTGCAGATACCCCCTGCTCTGTGGAAGTGCACATACTGCATATTAAGGCTCCATTCAACTGCTTAGGCTCCCTGCTCTCACCAAGATGGGAAAGTTGCGAGAGCGGTGTCGAGAAGCCACTTGTGCAAAATATTTTGTGCAAGTGGCGTTTAAAAAGTCTGAAATACGCATTACTTTGATTACATGAATTAAGTAAGATTTCCTTTAGTGAATGCTCTTTGGCTGGGATTTATTCCTAGAACAGTAATCTGAGGACTTAGCAACTGCTTCCTGCAGCACCTGCTTATTTTCTCAGATAATGTTCGGTGTGATTTTCTCACTGCTGTGAATGCTCGTGTATACCGTGTATTGTATAGCACTGCTCCATGACAGTGAGCGCTCTCACACCAATAAACAAAATGCTGAAAGGGCCATTACTGACCATCACAGACATGAACAGATAAAGCAACTGACTGGGACAATGAGACCCACATAATTTAAGCAGAGAACCTCACTGTGCAATTTAATTTAAAGAAGCACCATTTTTTTCCATGTGCCATGTCTGGTATTTTACCTCATCCATATTTATGTCATTACGACTGGGATGTAATACAGATGGTGGTCTGTCCGGGCATGCAACACCTGAAGAGCCACAGGTTAGGACCACCGATGCAATCTAATAAGTTTTACAAGTCTTTTCCCCATCTACTTAAAGGGACACAATATCTTGTAGGACTAGCTCAGCTGAACATAATGATACCTTTTACTTAGTGATCTGTTGCTTTATTAAACATACGAAATTGGACCAACCGGAGTTATTCACACCAATAATTGGTGGACTCCCTTTTAGAATGTTATACCACTAAAAATAAATTAATTACTGAACATGAACATTGAATTGAAAATACTTTATTAAATACACCATAAGATTAAAAACACGTACATAATGGGTGGGGACTATCAACATATAAACCGCCCCATCAATCACATAACACAATAGTGCAGCCTCACATATCATAAAAACCATGTATATATTGGTGACCTTCTTCTAAATATAGCTGCTGTACCCAGCTCATATATAATTCACAGGGGAAGGTACACCATTAACATCACAACATCTAGTATGATAACCGAGGCTAGTGTGACTCAATGTCTACCTATCCCAACTGCGGGCATATACAGATTAGAAGATATCAAGGCTAAACAAAGCTCAGATCGATCAGAACATACCTTTCACAGATGGGAAAAATAAATGAAGGTGATGATGGCGGTAACTGGCGCTCCTCGACGCGCGTTTCGCGTGCTCGCTTCCTCAGGAGGAAGAAATCTGTTCACCCTTACTCCTCCTGCTTCTTCCGCCAGCCTCTCCCTCTCCTTCTTGATTAACAGGAGAAATGATTGTATTGGAAGCTGTACAAATTTAATTTTAGATTTAATTAATGAAAAATACATTTTAAATGGAACCTGTAATATTAAAAATGCAGTCCAATCTACAGGCAGCGTGTTAAAAACGATTCTGTATAACTTAGAAGAAAAAAAAGGATTACTCAGTGGTTGATACCTTATAATGGCTAAGTAAAGAGATGATGACACAATTGCAAGCTTTTGAGACTACATAGGCCTATTTTGCAGGCATCTTTTAAGACTGCATATAGACAGGAAGATCCACAATGCTTTTTACAAAAGATTGGGTATACTTTTCCATCAATGTTCATGGAGTACAAGATTAATCCTTCAGAGCAAAACAAGTTCCAGTATAAACACGGATCTGTCTATATGTAAGTTTAAGTGGAGAAGAACCTACTTCACAATGATCCAGAAGAGCTTGTACAGTATAGACTAATACTATGATCTTTTATTTGTCTTTTCTTTTAAGGTTAGGTTATACACCAAAGTATATAGGAATAATGAGGTAAATGAGACAAGTGCAAAGCATATAAAGCAGATCAATAAGAGCGGATGAGTAAACAAACAGCAAAGCAGTTGTAGCAGTAAATTGTTGTAGAAATTATGGATAAGGAGTGAAAGTTTTATGGTTCTCTGATAGATAGACAACTATGTGCAATATCTCTTCCTAATTACTCTTTTTTCCCCGTCACATCCTTAAAGCTTGTAAAAAAGCGAGATCTTGACATAGGGGCCACTTAATATGGTGGATTTGGTGATCTCTGTAATGGAGACACCCCTTTGCTCGGTTTTCCTTCCTTTGAGGGATATCTGGCTTTCATTGTGTTGTAGACCCATAACTGGGGCTTCACATTTATTTTGCATATTACTGTTTACCAGGGAGCTTTGCACTTCGGATTGCTGTGTTGAGACTCTTAAATGAGGCTCCACAGTGTTTTTTGTAGCTGGTCTCCCTGAGATCAGTTATTGTTGTGTTTGAGTGGTCTCCGAGGCATTGCTCCCGCTTAACCAGAATCCTACTCTACACTGATGAGGGGCAACACCCCGAAACAGCTGTCTGTGGATGGATACCTAGCTTAGGTTTTCCCCGTCACATCCTAAAAGCTTTTAAAAAAGCGGGATCTTGACATAGGGGCCACTTAATATGGTGGATTTGGTGATCTCTGTAATGGAGACACCCCTTTGCTCGGTTTTCCTTCCTTTGAGGGATATCTGGCTTTCATTGTGTTGTAGACCCATAACTGGGGCTTCACATTTATTTTGCATATTACTGTTTCCCAGGGAGCTTTGCACTTCGGATTGCTGTGTTGAGACTCTTAAATGAGGCTCCGCAGTGTTTTTTGTAGCTGGTCTCCCTGAGATCAGCTATTGTTTTGTTTAATTATTCTTTTTGGAAAGCATTACCTTGTTGCCCTCTAATAAGCTAAGTCAACAAATGTCTTACCTACATGATAGAGTTGCTTTGACGCCATTGCTAATTGTGCATACCTAATGTTATACAGATCCATAATACAACACATATAGCAATCTTTAGGTGTCCACTCTACATTTCTATGACCGCAATGTCATATAGAGGCGTGCAAAAATTTTCACCAATTATGGCATATTCCATTGAATGTTGTATTATGGAGGAGGAATTGTCTCCTAGACGCATTGCTTCTAGTACAGAGGTACATCAGGCAACACAAACAATGCCTACTGTTCTGTAATACACTGTGCCATGCATCAGGCCTAACAGATGAGCAGCGGTTATAAAATAAGATACGATACTTGTTCTATGCCCTCATCGACTTTGTATTCACAGGCGATAGGTCAAGGCGCCATACGTAAATAACAAATCTCAATCTGATGCTGTACAAAAATGATATTAAGCATTTCCATTTATTTTCTTTGACAATTCTTTCAAAGACATGTTTCACTGCAATGACATCATAGTTATTGGATTATTATTATTGCTCTTTATGATTTTGCCGCCTTATATGTGAAATGTATGATTTCTTTGCGCTTTTATCATGTGTTATTTGTCATTGCTGTTATTTGATTGTTTTGCATGGTTTTTGTGACACTTTTTTTGTTTAATCACTTTGCTGTTCTTCCATTCTTGCCGCCTTTATCTGTTATGACAATCTGTGGATAGACTGTCCTTGTGGGGAGTGAAAGCGTGGAGTCGGTACGGCGCATGAATGGATTGCGGAGTACAGATTCCTCAGCACATGGAACATTGAATCAAATCTACAACCCAAGCTTGAGGGTAAAACTAAACCAAGAGAATGGTTTTTAGACAATAGTAAATATATTAGAAGATGGGCATTTTAAGGGTGGCTACACGTGGTGCAGATTTATGTGCAGAAAGTCTGCAAAACATCTGCACCAAAAAGGCACATAAATTCACACTATTATCACAATTTGTGATGCAGTTCGGGTGTTTTTTTCAAATTATTTTTTTTTTTTTTTTCGTTTTTTCAGTAAAATCACATAAGATAGTAGATACATCATAAGCATCCAATATACAAACAATGAAACTTCACATCGTAACAACGTAAGTTCCTCTCTGAGTCTGTTTAAGCAACATATGGTAATTATGTTAGGGTTTTCATTACTTCTGTCATATTGCAGGTATCTGCATAAAACCATAAAACTTTCAGAGTGCAGTGCTTTATCTTTACTTGTCTTCTATCTAACATTTCCCTTCAGTTTCCCTAAAGTTCCCTTTAGATCTTCCAACTCTGGTGTTTTTTCAAATGCGATTTTTGATGCAGATTCTCATGCAGATTATCTCTTTCCATAAACAACCTAATTGAAGTTTATGGGGTAAAACCGCTCTACAGAAGGTGCAGAATCGATTTTAAAATCCGCACAACAGTTCAACTTCCGCAGCTAAGAAAAAAAAAATGTACATGAGATTTGTAAAATCTCATTTATCTTGCTGATACTGTATTATGCTGTGTTTTTTTCACAGGCAATCCACACAGAAAAACTGCATGTAATCCGCACCATGTGCAGCCACCCTAAAGGGGTTTTCTAGTTTGCATCAACATCCTTTATAATAATAATTGATGAAGGTAGTTGTAATACTGTAATCTATTTTTTTCCCTTTATTGCTCCTATCTTCTGTTCAAGGCTGTGGTCACATGACCATGTCCATTTAGCTCTGTCTTATTTCCTGTGATGTTATGTCCATGGGCGGGGCAGTGATAGGGGAGTGTCTATGTAACTAGGGGTATGGGAGGGGTTATAACCTAACTGGGCGTTGTTAGGGATGGTGCTGAATCTGTGGCAGAGGATGGAGAAATGCATCATGGGTTTGGTTGGAAACAGGAACAGGAAGTGCTACATATAGGATGGAAACCAACCAGAGGGATTGGTTTACATTGTGAAAATGAGTCAGGAGAGTCCAAATTTAGAGAAAGAAAGCACAGGAAGGATGTACAAGAGGTAAGTAACTACAGGAGCATATAGTTGTATATACCGGAGTATATATAGGAATTCCACAAAATCTCTTTAAACCATTTTAAAGCAACTGTAAGGAACAGCTCTGTAAGGAAGTGACAAATGTGCTCCATGATCCTTTAGTGTAAAGAAGCTTTCAAGAGTTGCATACTGAGGGAAACATCCCCATTGAGAATGTGTTTTTACTCATATTCTATTAGACATGGTGGAGCAGGTGCTTACTGAACAACGAACATCTTCTTCAGACCTGACTCATGCCTGTGAGAGAAAAAGCCTTTCCTAAAATATAATACTCTAACTTTTGACCTATATCTAGACTGTTAAGTTACATTCCTAAGAAATACAGTATTGTGGCTCCCTTTGATAAAATAAATCTTCTCAAGCTGCATGCAATGCTTCTACCCTCAACTCTTAAAACCGGCAGTCGGCCACATACAGTAGATGTATTTGAGAGTATTTGAAGCCTTAAGGCTAGGGCTACATGACGACATTTGTCGAGCGACATTTTGTCACACCAATGTTGCGCACCAATTTTTATAATGATAGTCTATGGCAGGGGTAGGCAACCTCCGGCACTCCAGCTGTTGTGAAACTACAACTCCCAGCATGCATATTTACTCTGCTCTTCTTAGAACTCCCATAGAAATGAATGGAGCATGCTGGGAATTGTAGTTTCACAACAGCTGGAGTGTCGGAGGTTGCTGATCCCTGGTCTATGGTATCGCACATGCGACATTCTGCGACTACGACAGGATTTGCAACAAACCCATCCAAAATGGATTTTTTTACAACTGTCCAGTTGCAGTCGCGACATATCACATGTCGCAGTGTGGCACCATAGACTATCAATATAAAAATAAAGATTGTCGCGCGACACATGTTGCAGTGTAGTTGTGGCCTATGTGTCGCGCGACAATAAGTCGTCGTGTAAACCTAACCTAAGTGTGTTCCAAACACTCACTTAAAGAAGCATTAACATGAAAGTTACATGTTTGGAATGATAAAGCCTAAATACACTGCTGCTCAGCTCTTCTCATAGCAAGAAAAATATGTTTTTTACTTTTCACATTCTACTTCTAGGCTTAAAGTGAAAGTCACATTTTTTTTTTTAACGTTAATAGATCTACCATTCTGTGATAATTAATTTATTAACACATGTTTATTCTAGGTGAATTGGTCTTATGCAGAGCTCCAAATCCTCTGCATAGGTGTGACTGGCAGTGGATATGGATCCACTGTGCCAACCAATCAGTTTAACTTTGACCTAGTCCTGGTTTTCACTCTTTAACCTTGGGATAGTCCTAGTGTGGTTGTCTGCTAACCCACGGGATCAGAGACATCAGTCCGTGATACTGAGCGATCAGGCAATACACATAGTCATGAAACAGGCAGAGGTCAAGGCTGGCAGAGTTCATGAAAATCCAGATGGCACAGGATCAAGATCCAGGAAACAGGCAAAGCTCGTTACTAGTGCAGATTATAGCTTTTACAGATTCTAGCAAACTAGAGAGACCTAGCAAGATCAGTAGAGACCAATTGCTTAGGCAAGGAAGTAAGGTCAGCAACAGAGCTACTGAATTTTTCGCTTTATAAGACCTCCCTCTGACTCCAAACCCCCACCCCCGCCATCCACATATTACCATACAAAGTGAAACTGTCAGATTTGCTAAATGTGGCTTGGTCCTTATGGTGAAAACAGGCTTGGTCTTGAAGGGGTAAAAGGAGTCGCACCTTTAAAATCAGTTGAGCAAATATGCATTGTCGAAAATACAATTAAATGTCGCATTTTAACACTTTGGCATAAAAAATGCCTAATTTCTTTATAAAATAATTAGAGATAAGTGAATCAAAGCTGACGATTTGCACTAAATCCGAATTTTCTCCCGCTTCGTAGTAACGAATCGCGTTTTTTCCTAAAACGGCTGCTGCACATGTGAGAACATGGAGCAAAGAACTCTGGGAACGAGGGATCACCCAAAATGCCATGCATGCAGCCAATCAGCAGCCAGCCAGCCCCTGTGATGTCACAGCCCTATAAATAGCCTCAGCTATTTTGGAGTCTGCCATTTTCCAGTGTGCTTAGTGCAGGGAGAGACGTCAACAGGCGCTAGGGACAGTGCTAGGAAAGACTTCAATGTGCTGAAAAAACGATTTACAAGTTCAGTGAAAGATTAGTCAAGGTGTAGGGAAGGCATAGGGAAGCATTATCCACACTATAAAAGGAGAGCAGGGTGCAATAGGAGAGTGTACAGCCTGGGTAATAGGAGCGATTCTGTTACACCTTGCTGAACTAATTGGGAATTCAATTTGCTGTTATACTGCTGCTTTTAGGTTGTTTGCACTATATGATGCATCACTAATTCCAGCAAACCTTGCTTGTGATTGGGGTGCAAGTTCTGTGTGATACAGCCATTTATGGGGTTTATTAATAGGAAAGATACTTACGTCCTATTAGCCGTTCTGCATTGATTTCACGTTGTTTTACTTTTTGGAGGGGGTGTATTAATAGGAAAAAATATATGTCATAATTGTTGTTCAGCGGTGACGTTACATTGTAATACAGACATTTACGTGGTGTATTAACCTCTTAAGGACCGGGGGTTTTGGGATTTTTGCGTTTTTGTTTTGCGCTCCCTGCCTTCCAAAAGCCATAACATTTTTATATTTCTGCTCACATAGCCATATGACGGCTTATTTTTTGCGGGACAAGTTGTACTTTTTAACGCTACCATTTATTTTTGCATGTGATGTAGTGGGAAACGGGAAAAAAATTCCAAATGGGGTGAAATTGCAAAAAAAAAGCAATTTCACCACAGTTTTACGGGTTTTTAAATTACAACGTTCGATTTGCGATAAAACTGACTGGTTAATTTTATTCTTCAGGTCAGTACGAATCCGGCAATACCTAATATGTATAGTTTTTCTTGCGTTTTGATAGTGAAAAAAAATTAAAAGTGGGAATTTTTTATTTTATTTTTTGTCGCCATGTTTTGACCCCTATAACTTTTTGTAATTATGCGTATGGAGCAGTGTAGGGGCTCATTTTTGCGGGGCAATCTGAACTTTTAATTGATACCATTATGGGGTGCGTATGAT
Organism: Bufotes viridis; assembly: GCA_033119425.1. NCBI lineage: Eukaryota > Metazoa > Chordata > Amphibia > Anura > Bufonidae > Bufotes > Bufotes viridis. The sequence continues at coordinate 67,255,424 of CM065591.1, forward strand.
GTTTTGATCACTTTTTATTCATTTTTTAGGAAATGAAGCGTCCAAAAATGGCGAATTAGCCATTTGGACGCTTTCTTTCCGTTTTTATGTTTACCGTATGGTGAATATTTTTAATATTATTATAGTATGGGCGTTTTCGCACATTGCGACACCATTATGTGTAATTTTTTTATTTTTTATTTATTTTATTTTCATTTTGGGGAAAGGGGGTGATTTGAATTTTTATATTTTTTATTTAATTTTTATTTTTAAACTTTTTTTTTTTTACCACTTTCTTATAGTTCCCATAGGGAACTATAAGATGCAATCATCAGATTGCTATTCTCATATATTCCAATGCAATAGCATTGGAATATATGAGAAAATCGCATATTTCCTATGGAGCCTATTACAGTCATAGGCTCCATAGGAATACTGTATAGTACCCTAGGTTTCATTCACAGAAACCTAGGGTACTACATGCATCTCGGCTCCCCCTTGTGGCCATCAGGGAGCCGGGCAAAACCAGTGAAACTTTCGGTTTTGCGCGATCAGATGCCGTGGTCAGGATTGACCACGGCATCTGAGGGTTAAATGTCCGCGATCGGCATCGCTGCCGGTCGCGGACATGAGCTGCGGGTGTCAGCTTGATGAATCAAGCTTTTACCCGCAGCTCGGGCGCCCGCTCCGTGCGGGAGCGGGCGCCATCTTTAAAGTGCGGACGAAGGGCGTACATGTACGCCCTTCGTCCTTAAGAGGTTAAAAGGAAATATACGTACGTCCCATTAGCCATTCTGTGGTGAATTGTGATTGTTATATTTCTTTTTTTGGGGTGTACAAATAGGAAAAAAATACGTCTAAATTGACCTTCTGCGGTGAATTGTGATTGTTATTTTTTTTTTTTGGGGGGGTGGGGAGGTCATTAATCAGAAAAAAATTGTTATATTTCTTTTTTTGGGGTGTAGAAATAGGAAAAAGGATACTTCTTAATTGCCATTCTGCGGTGAAGTTACATTGTACTACAGCCATTTATGGGGTGTATTGAAGGGAAATAAACCTACTTCCTTTTATTTGTTCTGCGGTGAATTGTAATTGTTATTTTTTTTTTTGAGGGGGGAGTTTATTTATTTAGAAAAATATATATATCTTAATTGCTGTTCAGTGGTGAAGTTACATTGTACTACAGCCATTTACGTGGTGTATTAAAAGGAAATATATGTTCCATTAGCCGTTCTAGGGTGAATTGTGATTGTTATATTTCTTTTTTGGGGGTGTAGAAATAGGAAAAAGAATACATCTAAATTGATCTTCTGCGGTGAATTGTGATTGTTATTTTTTTTTTTTTGGGGTGGGAAGATCATTAATCAGAAAAAAATTGTTATATTTCTTTTTTTGGGGTGTAGAAATAGGAAAAAGGATACTTCTTAATTGCCATTCTGCGGTGAAGTTACATTGTACTACAGCCATTTATGGGGTGTATTGAAGGGAAATAAACCTACTTCCTTTTATCTGTTCTGCGGTGAATTGTAATTGTTTTTTTTTTTTTTGAGGGGGGAGTTTATTTATTTAGAAAAATATATATATCTTAATTGCTGTTCAGTGGTGAAGTTACATTGTACTACAGCCATTTACGTGGTGTATTAAAAGGAAATATACGTACGTCCCACTAGCCAATCTGTGGTGAATTGTGATTGTTATATTTCTTTTTTGGGGATATAGTAATAGGTGAAGTAACATTGTACTACAGCATTTTTTTTTGGGGGGGGGGGTATTATTTAAATTTAAATTTAATTCCTTTATTGTACAGTATGTCAGATAGACTGGTGACTTTCAAAGGGAACGGGCAGTGACCAAAATGTTTTTGTCACAGACAGCAGAAGAAGGGGGGTGGCAGCAGGAATCGCAGCGAGAGGCCTGAGATCCTGGTGTCATCTAGTGGTCGTGTCTTGACCAGCAACCTAGCGGTGCTTGAATGGTTGACTCGGTGTTCGACCCCTGTCAAGAGTCGGTGGGTTCCTCTGACATGATGCTTAGTTGAACGAAATATAAAAAAGGTGAAAAAAAGAGGTTAAGAAGTTTCTGTCAGAGCAGAAAAAACTTGGGACGATAGGTGCCAGAGGGCGGAGTGTATGGATGTGAGGAAAAAATAAAATAAAATGATAAACTATAAAATTAGGAGATATAATAACTAGAATTGATGAAAATGATATATGTGGCGTAGACGTACAGCGTGATACAGACGTAGGAAAAAAGGCAGCACAGGTGTTTTAGGGGATTAGACGGAATCTATCCCCTATAGTGGATGAGACGGAAAGGGAAGGTGACCATAAACCACAGGAATCTGTGCAAGGTCACCAAAAAAATGAACACCAATGGAGGCGCCTGTTTTCAAAGGACAGAAACGGTCTATTTAGTGTTAGATAGGAGAAGTAGTATTAGTGATGATAAAAAAAAAAATATATATATATATATATATAAGGAGCAAAGTAATAAAATTGCTCTAGGAAAAGAGCAAGGAGGGAAGACCCGGGTGAGCGGTCAGCGATCTGTGGATCGGGATATAATATCTCTGAAATGGTGACTCCTACTCACTTCACGAGGGGGGTGGACACAGGATAAAGCTCAAGACACCTGTGTCTTAACCCCCCTGGCCAGGGTCGCTTGTAGACAGTATCCAAATAACGGCAGCCAATGAGGCGTCTAGTCAAAGGGAAATTTATCGGAAAAGACACTGGCCCAACGCGTTTCGGAGGTTAATAAGCCTCCTTCATCAGGGGTCTTAGGGGTCTCTTGCGGTCTTCTAAAATTCTCCTCCAATAGACCGTTTCTGTCCTTTGAAAACAGGCGCCTCCATTGGTGTTCATTTTTTTGGTGACCTTGCACAGATTCCTGTGGTTTATGGTCACCTTCCCTTTCCGTCTCATGATGCTTAGTTGGCATGGCCCAGAAGCAGGCCCTGTGCCCCCACCTGTCCTGAACCTTCCTCTGTCATTTTCAGTTCCATCAAGGCGAGAAGTATTATATGCAATAGGCTCGGCTCCACTTTTCAGCGAAGACGAGCTACTAGAGGACAGTCAGCAGCTACTGCCCAGCCAAGATCTGGAGGAGACATCTGCCGCTTCCTCCGGTAGGCTGGCAAGTAGTGATGATGAGAGTCGCGTGGGAGCAGGTGTTGCGAGCGGTCAGGCTCCTGGCCCTGAGACCGTTGAGGGGGACATCAGTGACGTGCAGACAGTAGCAGATGATAATGATGTAGCTGATCGCACTTGGGAGCCAGGTGAAGAAGGGGCTTCATCATCATCAGGAGAAAAGGATGGCAGCTTGCGCATAAAACGGCAGCGGTAGCAGGCAGTCAGGGCGGAGTGTTGGGGGGGGAAATGCAATACTTTGTAGTGTGGCAATTTTTTGTTAGGCTGCCAGAGAAGGTGAACATGGCCATTTGCAGAATTTGTGGGCAGAAGGTGAAGCATAGCCAGGGTGCCAATGTTGGCACTGCGGCCCTGCCCTGAAGGGAACTTTCTGTCCTTCCCATCATCTGCTGGTCCTGATGCTCCTGCTCCTCATCCTCTTACTCCTCGTCAGTCATTCCGTCAGCAATTGATCACCAAAGCAATTGCCAAGAGACAACAGTATGCGTGCACTCATCAAACGGCGCAGAAGCTGAACGTGCTCCTGGCCAAGTTGCTGGTGCGGCAGTCCCTCCCTTTTCAAGCGCTCAAGTGTTCAATCTGTTTGTAAAGCGGTTCCTGAAGTCTTCACCCCATCTGCAAGACATCCTGAAAATGGCCAGGAAACTTTGCATGCACTTTGCAGCCACTCCTTGCAAAGCACAACCTCCTTGAGCGACATTTTCACCCATTGGAATTCCACCCACCATATGTTGGACTGATTATATGAACAGAGAAAGGCCATAAACTTCGATGTTAGCTAGTGGCAGCTCATGCATGATTCCTGCCGTTCGCTCCGGCCCTTTGAGGAGGCCACATTATTTGTCATTCGCCAGGACTACGGGATGAACAACATCATTCCACTTATTCATGTCCTGGAGCAGATGCTGCGAAATCTGGCTGGCCCGGGGACAGGAGACATGGCAACGACATCTCACGGCCACATGACCCCTGTGGGGTCTGAACTAGAGGAGGAGGAGGACATTCAAGCACAAGCAATGTGTAGAGAAATGGCTAGTTTTTCTACACAGGTGAAAGGAGAAGAGGAGCAAGAGCAGCCAGAGGAGCTACAGGGCGATGAGAAAGACGAGGCCGATGACCCAGACACACTGTGGCAGTATGATAATCAAAGACGTAAACACAAACTTACTGCTGACACCCTCTTCTCTCTGTCAGGAGTGCTCTACTTGTATAAGCGTTTAATAGAACAGGTTCTGTAGACATTTATGTGGAATCAGCTGACGACGGTGTAAAAGGTGTGCGCTCTTTCACGCTACAGTAGGATCTTGAGTTCACACTTGAGTTATTTGGTCAGTTTTGTCCCCATAATTGACCAAACGAGTGAAGTGTGAAGTGATTCTAAGAACAACGCCTGTCATCTGCATGTCATACTGACTCACTATTCACAGCAGACTCCCTATGCGTGTTGCTGCAAGACACAGTGTTCTACACCACTATAAAGGCTCTGCATCCAGGAAATAGCTGTTTTTTAACGCAATTCGCCACAAATAAATTCGGATCTAATCTTTTCGGAAAATTCAGCAAACCGACCCAATCGAATTTTTGAGAAATTTGCTCATCTCTAAAAACGATGGATTGTTAAATAAATCATCGCTTTTGATTTGTCATATAAGGATTTTTTTGGCACAAAATACGCTATTATTAATAAATGTCCCCCTTTGACTACATTTGTACAGATTAAAGTAAACCAAAATGTCCAGTCTGTTCTCCTTATATGTTATCTAAAGTGATAAGAGAATCTCTGGCCACAGAAGGGGAGGGTGTAGGGCTAGTCTGACCTATGCTTCCTATTTTACAGGTAATCTAGCAGTCTATAGTGGATGTTCTCCTGAACATCAACATAACAATAATCCGCATTAATCATCCTCCTTAATTGCTATAAGGTCTCTTAGGAGATAAAGGTCAATAACCGTACTTTCATAGATATCCTATTTTCAAAGATAGCCGGTCTTTACAATCTATTGAATATTGACTCAGTGTCAGCCATGGGGTTATATGACTGACACAGTGTACAATTAAAATCTAAAGGCTGCCATGGAGAACATTCACCCAAAATAGATTTTCAGGCTATTTTCTCATATTACTGCTCATGTAATATTTACACAAAATATGCAGCATTTTTCCCTCTAGACGTAGCCGGCAAGACTGCAGCAGTCCGAGGTGTTTAAGGGATATTTTTGGAATTTGGCTAAATTTCAAGTTCAAAAGTGAACCTAAGCACCACTTATCTCTTATCCTTGGTGCTGAGTTGTTGAATTTAATGCTGAGCCGTGACATAGGGCACTTAAAAGCAATGTTCAGACTTTTCAATATTTTCTACTTTCTGTGAAAAATAATTAAAGAGCCTCTGTCAGCATGATCAACCCTAATAAGCCTAGCACACTTCCTGGTAGGGTTGATCATGCTTAGTTCATCAAGCCTTGTGTTTTAGAAAATACCATTTTTATTTTTATGCTATTGAGGTGGTAGGAGGGCCTCCACTTCACCTACGCCTTTCACATAGTTGCCAACAATCCTTAATTAGCAAGGACTGTTCCTTATTATCAGAGACAGTCCTGGCAAATTCGGGCTGTCCCGGGCCAAAAAAGGGTGGGGCTAATGATAACCCTCCCCACAAGTAGGCATTTCCTGGTGGGGTTGGAGGCTTCTCAGGTGCGGGGTTTTGGATGACCGATTTTACTAACCTGAACTGTCACTCCCTCACCATGCACTGGTGAGAGTTCAATTGACGCATGCACAGTGGATTTAATTTATTTGTCCCTGCTCTCGACATATGAACTCTACAAATTGAACTCTCAGTGGTGTATGTGAGAGATTATAGGGCAGGCACAGACAAAAAGGGAGGTTGCTTGGCCCTGTAAATCAGTGGGAGAGCAGGGGTGACTAAAGCTAAAATGAGGAGGTGAAGTGGTGGGTGCTCCTAGTCTCTAGGCCCACCCCTTGGAGCACTGAGGGCCTAATTACATACAAAATAAAAATTGTTTTTTCACCAAAAATTACACATTGGATTGCTACAAGATAGGGGTCTTTGCACTCAGCATGATTAACACTACCGGTTTACTAGGTTTGATTATGCTGACAAATGGTCTGCACATGGGTGAGGGTAGACTTGCTGAAATCCCTCACCAATATCTGTGCGCTTCTGCACCAATTCTAAATCAAACTCCACATGTGTTCCTTGTAGATTTTGTTGCGGATACCTCCTTTCCACTGAAAAGGGTGAAATTGGCACAAAAAAAAATTGCACAAAAAATTGACATGCTTCTTATTTCAAAATCTGCACGGCAGGTAAATTTTTGCACGGAAGATTGACCAGTGGATTGAGATCACTTTAGGATACCTGCAAACGAGTGCATGTTTCAAAACAGAAAATCTGCACAGAGTTTCCGCACCAAAACCCACATGTGTTACTTGTGTTTTATGCTGTGGATTTGATGCATTTGTTTTAAAAGAGTGAAATCCGCACCAAAAGTTGCACAAAGAATTGACATGCTGCGGATTTCAAAATCCGCACGGCCGTTCATTTTCTGCACGGAAGAAAAAATAAAAGTTGGAGATTTATCATCTGAAAAGTGATGTTAAAAAGTCGCAAACTATGGCCTCTTGCACACGACCGTATGGCTTTTTCAGTGTTTTGCGGTCCGTTTTTTCCGGATCCGTTTTTCCGTTTTTTGCTTCCGTTGTGTTTCCGTTTCGGCTCCGTTTTTCCGTTCCCTTTTTCCATATGGCATATACAGTATACAGTAATAACATAGGAAAAATTGGGCTGGTCTTAAAATTTTCAATAGATGGTTCCGCAAAAAACGGAACGGATACGGAAGACATACGGATGCCTTTCCGTATGCTTTCCATTTTTTTGCGGACCTATTGACTTGAATGGAGCCACTGAACGTGATTTGCGGACACGAATAGGACATGTTCTATATTTAAACGGAACGGAAAAACGGAAACGGAAGGCATACGGAGACACTTCAGTATTTTTTGCGGTCCCATTTAAGTGAATGGTTCAGTATACTGTCAGTATACTGAACTGAAAAACCGGCCAGTATACGGTCCGCAAAATACTGTCGTGTGCAAGAGGCCTATGTGTTAGTGACTTTTTAAAAAATTGCCATTATCTCCCACTTTTTCACCTCCCTCACCACTTTGCTAAAAGGAGACGTGGTAAGGACGAAACGGGGCGTAGCCAGCAGCCTCAACACATTTAACTTTATTTATGCCAGTTTTCTGGTGCAAATGAAGCCAGAAATCAATGGCAGCTTAGATTTTAATTTGAGTGCATGGATTGCCAGAGGATGCACCTTATATATGATAAGGCCTGAGCCTCATCATAAATTAGGTGCATCCTCCAGGAATTCAGGGGATATCATGACCGATGCAGAAAGCGCTGATTTTGATAATCCTTTCCTATAGAGTACATAAGATTTGTCTAATCTCATATACTTTACTGGTGCTGTATTAGGCTGATTTTTTCAGCTCAAGAATCTGCAGAAAAACATCAGAAAATATTAAATATCGGAAAAACAGTGCATAATTCACATTTTGTGCAGGCAGCCTAAAAGGAGACAAGCAAATTCTGTTCTGTGTTAATTTTCCATGAGCCACGTTGTCACATGTCGCTTTAGAAATTCATATAAAATACACATTATAATATGTCCATGCATGTTACAAAATAAATAAGTTGACATGTACCAAAAGAATGCCTTTGTCTTGTTTGTCAAGTATATATCGGTTTACCTATTTTAAAATGGTATCAAATACTGTAGTCTAGACGATGGTCAGAAATAAATGTATACCGCCAAGTCAATGACAGATATGTAGAGCTGTATAGCTGTATACATTTGGGGCGTTCCTCGGGTTTCTGTGCTCTGTATAGGAAGGACATTTCAAAGCAAAATTTGTGCAGTTCAATAAAAGGGGATGCATGGATCCCTTTATCTTAATGGGTTTCTGTCACCAGATTTAACCCTATGAAGTTAGCTGACATTAGCAATGTGCTAATGTCAGCTAAATCTAACTAGCCTATTCTTACTTTTCTAAGTACGCTAAAAATCTAACTTTTATAATATGCTAATGAGGCTCTAGGAGCAGGGGGGGCGTTGTTCCTGCTCCTAGAGCCTCTGTTCTCCCACCTTGGTCTCCTCCCTTCAAGTCCTGATTGACAGGGCCAGGCAGCGCTTGCGTCCGTCTGCCAGCCCTGTGCTCGGATAAAATCTCGCACCGTTCTGAACTCAGCGCAGGCGCGGTGAGGAAGCTGGCAGCCTGCGAGCGTCTTTCCCTCACCGCTCTGGCCCACGAAGTGGTGTCATTCGGCCCGTGTGACTCTCTCACCTTAGACTTTTCCCCCACATTCATCAGCGCAGTGAGCGCTGTGAACGGCACGGGCACCTGTCCCTGAAATAACCAATAGTAAAGCTCCTTACAGCTAGGAACTTTGTTATTCGGCTGGTATAGGCACGCGCCGGAGTGATACAGGTCCTGCAGCAGGGGAAGCGTGAGGACCTTGGGAAACATGACAGGGCCGCTAGAAAGGTAAGGCTCTGTGGACTCATGTGACTGGTCCCCGGTGACCCTGCTCCCCCCTCCTCCTATCACCTCACTAGTGACCCTTCTCCCCCCTCCTCCTGTCACCTGTATGGGGAGGAGATGTGACAGGACCCTGCATATGAGGGGGACATGTGACACGACCCTGTATATGAGGGGGACATGTGACACGACCCTGTATATGAGGGGGCCATGTGACACGACCCTGTATATAAGGGGGACATGTGACAGGACCCTGTATATGAGGGTGATATGTGACAGGACCCTGTATATGAGGGGGGCATGTGACAGGACCCTGTATATGAGGATGACATGTGACAGGACCCTGTATATGAGGGGGGCATGTGACACGACCCTGTATATGAGGGGGACATGTGACACGACCCTGTATATGAGGGGGCCATGTGACACGACCCTGTATATAAGGGGGACATGTGACAGGACCCTGTATATGAGGGGGACATGTGACAGGACCCTGTATATGAGGATGACACGTGACAGGACCCTGTATATGAGGATGACATGTGACAGGACCCTGTATATGAGGGGGGCATGTGACACGACCCTGTATATGAGGGGGACATGTGACACGACCCTGTATATGAGGGGGCCATGTGACACGACCCTGTATATAAGGGGGACATGTGACAGGACCCTGTATATGAGGGGGGCATGTGACAGGACCCTGTATATGAGGATGACACGTGACAGGACCCTGTATCTGAGGATGACATGTGACAGGACCCTGTATATGAGGGGGGCATGTGACAGGACCCTGTATATGAGGATGAAATGTGACAGGACCCTGTATATGAGGGGGGCATGTGACAGAACCCTGTATATGAGGGGGACATGTGACAGGACCCTGTATATGAGGGTGACATGTGACACGACCCTGTATATGGGGGGACATGTGACAGGACCCTGTATATGAGGGGGACATGTGATAGGACCCTGTATGTGAGGGGGACATGTGAGAGGACCCTGTAGATGAGGGGGGGACATTTGACAGGACCCTGTATATGAGGGGGACATGTGATAGGACCCTGTATATGAGGGGGACATGTGATAGGACCCTGTATATGAGGGGGGACATGTGACAGGACCCTGTAGATAAGGGAGGGGGGCATGTGACAGGACCCCCTATATGAGGGGGACATGTGACCCTGCTCCCCCCTCCTCCTGTCACCCCACAGGGAAGAAGCTGAACAGACTCCACCGACTATGATGGGATCGGTTCAGTTTCTGTTCGGGATCCTGTCTTTTTACCGGACACAAAAGTGCTGCATATAAGGCTTTTTTGTCTGGTCTTTCGACAGAATTTGCAACAGAGGCTCCAAACACAGCGTAAGCCTACATATTATGTATTTTAGTAATGCTCACACGTGCCCTCTCACAGTGTTTGCATTTCTTTCTGGCAAAGCTACCTGCTACCTGGTTCTGAGCCGCAAAATTTATACCATGTCTAGTGTGGCCCTCAGACGAAAAATGGTTGGGCACCACCGAGTAAGATAAACCCCAAAAAGTATATTGGAAAAACTAATAAAATGCCCAAACACAAATAATATGATAGCCAAAGATATCTGCCACATGACCTCAAATATAACAAATAAACATTAATTTCAATAAAAATATATTTGGAATAATTTTAGATTAACCCCATATACCTCAAAGTACAATAGAAATATAAATTAATAAAGTGACAGTGCATAGAAGTAAATAAAATATAATATACACAGTGAAGGTGGCACAGTGCTCCCCAAAGTGCAAGTCAAGGTGCAAAAAAATTATTTAAAAAGTGCAAAAATTAAGAATTACTATAATAATGTGAAGAATGCTTCTAGAAACTTTAAAAAAAAAAAACAAATTAAAAATTAAACTTAAATTAAACATAATTAAGGTAATTAATATAAAAATTGTGAAAAGTATGCAATACATAACTATATGCAAATGTATCAATAATATAAAAAATAAATACAGTAAAAAATATATACCGTTCATAAATATATCAAAAATAAAACACAGTAAGAAGCACAATTCATATATATATATATATATATATATATATATATATATATAGATAGAGATAGATAGATAGAAAAAATAGAAAATGAGATAGCAGCACACTCCACAAGTGAGAACGGGTGCAATTCCTTAGCCGGGATACGCACTGGTAATCCAAAATGTAGTAGTAGAAAGGGCACGGCAGCACTCCAGTAAAGGTGAAAAAAGTGAATCTGTTTATTCCCCAAAGATGCAGCAACGTTTCGACTGCTATGCAGTCTTTGTCAAGCCATGGCTTGACAAAGACTGCATAGCAGTCGAAACGTTGCTGCATCTTTGGGGAATAAACAGATTCACTTTTTTCACCTTTACTGGAGTGCTGCCGTGCCCTTTCTACTACTATATATATATATATATATATATATATATATATAGGTATAACACACAACACATGCATATCAATTCAAAGAATGATATAAAAAAATTATTAGATAAAAATTCATTATAAATAAAAACATTATAAGGGCGGGTTCACACCTGCATTAGGGAATTCTGTTATAGGTTCCGTTATAACAGAATTATAACGGAATAAAACGGAATTGCCTAACATGAGTGCGAACCCACCCTAATACATGAATTTCTGAAATAATAATCTCTCCCAAAAGCTCCATAAGAAAACCGCATCTCACAGAGAATTAAAAGAGCAAAATCAGTAATGAAAAAATAAATAATAAACATAATGAGATCTAATAAAAACAACATATATTTATACAAATGTATATATATCTATATACAGTATATATATATATATATATATATATATATATATATATACACATATATATGTTTATATACATATACAAACCCCCCACACACACACACACACACACACATACTGAGCCTCTGAGCCTACATTTTTTACCAAACCAAACTAATAAAATGATCAAACCTATCCAACCAATAAAATTATAATTAACCCCATACATTCCTCTTGGTATTATAGGGGAGTGTCAATTTGTAAGTGTTCATTTCCTTTACACAGACAGACAAACTACAACATCTATCCTGAGATCTGGTGGTCATTTTCATCAAGATGGTCCACATTGACCGCAGGGGCAATGTTTTTGCATGGCACCAATTGTGTTCATTTCACCATGGCACGACTGATGGAGATCAATGATCTACACTAGGTTGGATTACTTTTGGATGATGTTACCTTCTCCCCCTGGAATAAGCAATGGACACTCACCTTCCCCACTTCTATAAATGAACACGGCAGAGGCCAATGTACAAATACCGTAATTGGGAGAATCGTCCATCTTAACTGTTGGCTGAAAGATCTTTTGGCTGACAATTATTCTATGTCCATCCGTGGTGTAAATCCGTGTTATTATGGCAATATGTTCGGATTCATTTTGCTGTAAATAACTTATTGTTTTCCTGTTCATCATTATGTAGATTTGGAGAGATTCAATCCTTGGCAGGGGTTTTATTATTAGATTTTCTCATGGTCGCCAAATATTATCCAAACAGTTTGAAAACATGAAGTTGAAATATATTAGCGTCTTCCGCTGAGCACATGTTCAGTAAGTGTTGGGATCAACAATAAATCCCCGTGCTCCATGGTGGAAACGTATAAACTATTAGATTGTAATAAGAGCGAGCCGTAATTAGAAAAACGATGATTTCCCCTGCCGCTGTTTCTGTGTTGGCATTCCCAAAGATGTAATATTAATAATATCATTGAAGTGAATCTACAAAAAAAGGATTATAGAATGCTATCAGAGTGTTTCTTTTATGTTGTCTATTATGTGGATTAGGTCTTTTATTTGGTGAATAGTCAGTTATACTAGACCTCCAGTAAAGTTTTATTTTCTATGCAAACGGCAACTCCCGTTCCCCACCAGGACCAGCCCAATTCGATCAAGAGGGGAGGAACAGGGTGGTTAGCCCTGTTCCTGCCAACCATTTCCAACCATTCCTCCTCTGCTTGAATGAATGGCCATACATGAAAATACATAACCTTACATATATACACGTCGGTGGTCGGGACTTTAAATATGATGCCTGCTCGCGTGTGCAGCAGACCCCATAGCCTCCGGGTGCCTGCTGTTTTAAATGATAACGTCAATTGCAGACATTTAACCCCTTAGATGCCGTGGTGAAGTTTGACTACGGAATCTGAGAAGCTAAAAGCTAGGAGCGCGCGCTCCCAGCCATGCTCCGACTCCCCCAGGAGAGGATCGGGGAGCTAGTGTGTGTGCAGCAACCCCTGTCCTCCTGAGTGACAGGAGGCTGCTGCACATAAGCTCCTGTGCAGAACCTGCCTGTAGCAGGGCTCATAGGAACACAGTATAATTCTAATAGACTCCAATTCTAAAACGTTTGTACTATTGAATGGAAAAAAGTCAAAATGGCTGATTTGCTGTTTTTTGGTCGCTTCCCCTTCCCATAAAAAGTGATTAAAAAGGCATACACCCAAAAAATGGTATCAATGAAAAGTATAGACTGACCTGAAAAAAATGAGCACTAACATAGCTCCGTACACATAAAAAAGTTATAGTGGTAAGAATTTGGTGATGCAAAGAAAAAATTAGTCTTTTCCAAAGTTTTTCTTTTTTTCAGTATAAAAACGCATGAAAAACTGTACATATGTGGTATTGTTGTAATCATACTGACCCGGGGAATGAAAGTAATAGGTCAGTTTTACCACATAGGAAACTCTGTAAAAACAAAACCCATAAAACTGTGTCGGAATTGTGTTTTTTTTTTATAATTCCACCCCATTTGTAATTTTTTTCCAGCTTCCCACTACATTGTATGCAACCGTAAATGGTGCCCTGCAAGAAAACAAGCCCTCATACAGCTATGTGAATAGAAAAATAAAAATGTTATGGCTTTGGGAAGGCTGCGAGTAAAAAACTAAAATGGAAAATTGGCCGGTCATTAAGAGATTAATATTAACAATTGCAGATACCTTAGGTCTGGGGTACTGCACCAGCCACAGAAGTGCCATATCTAACATGCCAGTCTCTGATCACCCATATACCACGAGAATATGCACCACTGGAAATCCTAGATACAAAAAATCCAGCTTATAAATTGTAGTTCACTCATTTGCACATATTGAAGTCTTTCAGTTAGATTCTGCACTGATATAAGGACATGGCAAAGGAATGTACACTGACCCTGTACTCCATGTGCTGCCGCCTGCCATGCAATGCCACCCCTAGAAGAATTCAATCAATTTCAAACAGCTGATAGAAATTTCTGTGGGAGTTAGTGCTCTCTTCACCTACGCAGGGCTTCATACTTCATGCAAGGCTGTGTACATATACTTCATTTTCATTGACCTTTACATTGATGTAACAAAACTGAATGGAGACAACAGATGGTCATATCAGCATAACTGATGATCAGTTGCTCAGCATGGCAATTATGAGACTGAGCTGTCCGCAGACTGCTGCACAGAGCACCGTCTTTTCAACTCTCAGAGTGAGGAAATTGCAAAGCTTGGTCAAAAAATTGGAGGAAATTGGTGATCATGTAATATTATGTAGTATCTTCTGTTTGTGGAATTTGTGCTACACTCGGGTGATAAATACAAGAGGTTTATATAATGGATAAAACCGCACTATGCTATAAAATCTCATAAAAACAGCTTCCTATTAAAATAATTTTCCAGCAGGAAGGGAAAATCATTTCCATAGATACAGAATCTATTTTTGTTGCTTGAAAAAAAGAGGTTTCTGCAGTTTATCATATTTCAGTTATTTCATGAATAAAGAGATACATCAAGGAGACAACCTACCATATTTTGTGCCCTATAAGACAAACCCACCCATAAGACGCACCTAGGTTTTAGAAGAGGATAATAATAATAAAAAAAAAATTTCATTAGACCTCAGATCAGACCACCAATCAGAACCACAATATTAATCAGACCTCAGCTCAGAGCTCCAATGTTAATAAGACCCCCAATCAGACCTCAGCTCAGACCCCAATGTTAATAAGACCTCAGATCACACCCCGATCAGACCTCAGATCAAAGCCCTTATGTAAATAAGACCCCCCATTTAGACCTCAGATCAGACCCCCAATAAGAATGCCCCCCCAGACCTCAGATCAGAGCCCCAATATAATTAAGACCCCCCCCATTCAAACCTCCAAACAGACTCCCAATTTGAATGACCCCAGACCTCAGATAAGAGCCCCAATATGAATAAGACCCCACCCCCATTCAGACCTCAGATCAGACCCCCAATGTAAATGACCCCCAGAACCAGATCAGAACCCCATGCTTAGAGCAAATAAAATAAAAAATCAACTTACCTCTCCTGCTCCGGACACCACAGCCACTCCTAGAATCCAGCTCTTAATCTTCTTCCTGCCACACGCTGTGCTGTGATCCAGCTCCGCACAGTGTGAGATAACAGTGCGCTGACATCCTCACGCTGTGTGCAATAACAGCGCAGCGAGTGGCGAAGGACCTGGAATCGGTGAATACAGAGCCCAGGGATCGATGCATTTACCGCTTCCCGTTCCTCCATAATGGAAGCGCTCATTAGCATTCGCCCCATAAGACGAACTGACATTTCCCCCACTTTTGAAGGGGGAGGGGGGGGGGTTGGGCATCTTATAGGGTGAAAAATACGGTAATTCCTTTCCAACATGCATGGTCACGCTCACAGAGCCTGTACGGTGGTGGCACACTGAGTCTTGTATGCAATGTGCATCAGAGTTATAGGAACTCTGTGTGCCGTCATATGGTACCTCTGTGTGTCACAGTATTTCAATGGCATTCTCTACTTGAAGCAAGTATTCTAAAAAATAACCTTACCACACGTGACTTCCGGGGGGTGTTCCGGTGGTTGTGTGCCTCCGCGCTTGTGCAGTACAATAGGCGGCAAGCGCAGCACCAGGAACAGTGAAGTGAAGATACTGTGCGCGCTGACTCGTGGGTGCGCGCGAGGACACCGCGCGTGCACCGTCAGGGGTAAGGAGATTTCACGGTATTTGTAAATGTAAAATCTCCTTACCCTCCCACTGCGCACGCGCAGATTTGCAAATCTCCCTCACTACACAGCACGCTTTTTAGATTAATTACTGGCTGGCCTCTGTCAGGATCAGGTCGGTCTCTCCCTGCTCCTATGACCCCGCCCCCCCCCCCAAAATGCTGCACACACCACCTGCATTAAACAATGCCCCCCAATATGCTGCAACCAACCCCCTGCTAGGAGCAGGAAGAGACTGAGCTGATCCTGACAGAAGCCAGCCAGCAATTAATCTAAAATCTAAAGCACGCTGTGTAGTGAGGGAGATTTGCAAATCTGCATGTGCGCAGTGGCAGGGTAAGGAGATTTTACATGTACAAATACTGTGAAATCTCCGTACCCCTGATAGCGCATGCGCGGCTAGGTGCACGAGCGGTGTCCTCGCACGCACCCACGAGTCATCGCACACTGTATCTTGACTTCACTAAGTTCCTGGCACTGCGCTTGCCGCCCGTTGTACTGCGCAAGCATGAAGGCGCACACCCCTTGAAGTCACGTGGGGTAAGGTAATTTTTCAGGGTAAGGTTTTTTCTCAGAACACCGGTGGCCAATAAAATCACGGCGCACCTCAAGTCTCCTGAACTGCCCACAGCAACAGCACATCACCGGCACCGCCCCCAATTGCAGAGGCCAATAGGGGCGCACCATTCGCCGATTGGACCGCTCATAGCAGCGCACTGTTATTATGGTGTGCTGTGTCATTTTGAGAGCCGCCATTAAATGAAACAGAAGCACCGCCATTTCAGTCCTGTTAGACACAGATACAGCATCTGCTGCTGCTGCTATCAGTATTGGCCACCAGTCAGTGCCAGCAGTCTCAGCCACCAGTCTCAGCAATTAGCTAAACTCAACAGTCTCAGCCGCAGTCTCAGCACCACCAGTCAGTGCCAGCAGTCTTACCACCACCAATCAGTGCCAGCCGTCTCAGCAACCAATCACAGTGCCCGCAGTCTAAGCCATCATTCAGTGACTGCCATATCAGCCATCAGTGATTGCCACAAGTCACAGTACCAGCAGTCTCAGCACCACCAGTCACAGTACCAGCAGTCTCAGCACCACCAGTCACAGTGCCCGCAGTCTCAGTTACCAGTCACAGTGCCCGCAGTCTCAGCAACCAGTCACAGTGCCTGCAGTCTCAGCCACCATTCAGTGTCAATCATCTCAGCCACCAGTCAGTGCCAGCCATCTCAGCCACCAGTCAGTGCTAGCCGTCTCAGCCACCAGTCACAGTGGCTGCAGTCTCAGCCACCAGTTAGTGCCAGCAGTCTCTGCACAGCCAGTGACTTATTGACAAAATATTTTTGACAAAAAAATATATATAACAAGAAACACAAAGTGGTCAAATTCCCCTGCTATTTAATATAGACTGGCCCTACTAATGTTCACTACCACTACTGTTCAAGTGCCCGTTATTGTAACTGGCTTAATGTCTAGTCTTAATATATTATCTTAGCAGTTAGAGCCCTGCTTTTCTAGTACAGGGTTCCAAATACCTTGTATAGACATAAAGCTAAATGATAAAATTCTGTCTGCCTGAAGCTGCCACTAGGGGGAACCTTGGAGCTTAATGTATACTGTTGTATTATTGTGCACTATATACTAACAGAATACCGCAAGTTCCTAAACTCCCCCAAGTGGTGACTGCATGGGGCCAGAATTTTATTATTCCACTATGTCTATGCAAGGGATTAGGAACTTAGGGGGAGATTTATCAAACTGGTGTAAAGTAGAACTGGCTTAGTTGCCCATAGCAACCAATCATCTTTCATTTCCCAAAGGAGCTATGAAAAGTAAAAGGTGGAAACTGGTTGCTGCAGGCAACTAAGCCAGTTCTACTTTACACCAGTTTAATAATTCTCCCTGTTTGAGTCATAAAACAGTTATTTTAACAAATTTTATCAACAATGAATTTGGAACCAAAATGATGTCCAAGAGCAGAAATATAGACTTCTGCTTTTCCTATTCCATAACCATTATGGCTAAATGATTCCCTGCCAAGCAAAAAAGGCATGGATCAATGAGCAAATGGACTGTCTTATAACCTATGCCAGAAAATGACCGTAGGAGCAAAGATTAGGCTACATCTACGCTTTCAATTCCGGTTTTAAGAACCGGCAGAGGATCTCAAAATGAAATTAAATGGTTCCAGTTTGTCCCTATTCATTGTCAATGGGGACAAAAGTCATCAGGATGCATAAGTGGATCCGTTCCATTTTGGTGCCGGACACAAAACTGCTGCAAGCTGCAGTCTCGTGTCTGGTTTGTAAAATGGAACAAACTGGATCCGGCATGAAAATGAATAAAAGTCAATGGTGCCGGATGTTGGCCAAAAAAAAAAAAAACAGAACCGACGCCCATTGACTTACACTGATTTTCATACCGGATCCAGTTTGTTCAGTTTGGATTTATTACAACCAGATCTGGCCGAAACTGATGCATCCGGATGTATTAAATGGCACAGATCTGTTTAATTCCAGTTTTGAGGTCCTCTGCTGGATCTCAAAACCAGAATTAACAACACAGATGTGAAAGTAGCCGTACATGTTGATTCATATTGTATGTCCCAGAAAGTCATAATTTTTAGGTTCATTCTAAATATTTCTGTTTTGGATACTCATATGTTGACCATGGATGAGAACATGCGCTATATAAATATCAACGCATATACATGAAGTGCCCCTTCATTGATTTCAGCGATCTCCAGAGGTCGCCCAGGTACAGCTCTAGCAAATATTACAGTAGCTTAGCGTTATCTTCATAGTCACACAAATGTTTTATCTCAATGGCAATAAATTCATTAAAATAGCTAATGATAATGATATAAAGTGTCAGTAAATGGTAATAACACATGACAGTATGTTGGGGGTTGGTAATTGTGCTACATGCTATCTGTAACCATATACACAACTGAATCATAGGGCTGCATGCAGAGTATAATCATGTTCCTATCCTTAAATATGAAATCCCATATTGTAACACCCGTCACACATGAACGCTCATGGCATTGCATCACATAATCATCTCATCATTAATCAGGATAATAGCGAACTTCTATGATAAACACAATTACTATCAGAAACAATTGCCTTGCTCTGTACTGTGAACTTCCTGCAATCTGCGATTAGTAACAGCGGGCGGCTCGTCACTAGACCTGCACGTAAATTATGCAAATGGATACGACTTCATGCTATATTGATACTAGACCTGCATTCACAATATAATGTTGGTAACTCTTATTTTAGAGATTCCCATAATTCTTCCAATAAGCCAAGCATTCTGTTTACAGGCAACAGTATTTAGTTTAATTAAATAAAACCTGCAACTCACAAAGTTGAGGAAACGAGTCCAGAACCCATCTTCGGTGGCATCAGGTGTATGCGCAATGAGCAGATGAAGCCAAGAACACTACAGCGTCTTTCAATACAATAGGTGGCTAGAGCCCCATGAAGCCTTTCCTTTCTGGATCTCCTTTATACTGTACATAAGGGCCAGAAAGGGGCTTTTTGTGTGACCACTGGTGTTAATGCACCACTCCTTCCTTGACAATGCGTGAGAGTATTAATAATGCCCACCATTCTGTAATGTACAGATGTAGCCAGCATTATTTAGACACCTAGTGCACCAGGATGGTCACTTTAACACGATTTGTCGTATTACTGTAATGTGTTTTTGTTGTGCAAAAAAAATGAAAATTAATCTAGACATAAATATAAAGAGATCATTACAGATGAATGGGACATAATGTCAAGAACATTTAAATATTACCACAATTGTGGTTAAGTAAATTCTAATACTCACAGCCCTGAAGACCCTTATAGTAGATGGATTTTAATTTGTCAGATCTGTCACTTATAGTTGCTCAGGTCTTTGTTGGATTGGCTGGTATATTGATTGCAGAGACTCCAGGTAATTTACAGGAGCATGAGGCCAAAATATAAAGTCCACTTTTAGGCATCAGGGAAGCTATCCCTAAGTGTCTATTCAGTCCCTGCCTAAAATCGGTGTAATCGCCCTAAAAGGGGCGGCCCCACTTATCGGTGGCTGTACCCTCGCTACAAAGTCCCTACCTGTCCAGTGTTCCCAATTGCAGATGATGCTAATTCTTGAAAATAGATGTCCCATGCAGTATAAGATCTCCAACAGTACAAAAAAAGTCCTGACGTGTTTCCCCTATTTAATATATCGGTTCATCAGGGGACCAGTTGAAAAAGCGGAGGAAACCATCCCGCCGTAGGTTTAAATAGCCTGTCTAAGAGATTGGCGTATTTTGGTATCAATGCACCGACTCCTTCCTTGACAATGAGTGTACGCCATACATGTATGTCGCTGGTAGCGAACAGGTTAAACCCTATTGTAAGTACTTTAAAATAAAATGTTTTCTGACTTTTTTTTCTCTACAATAAATCGGTGCTGAATTCAGGTGCCTATAGTGCTTTATAATCCGTACTCTCATACACCCCTGATATGACAGTGCTGTACAGCAGTAAGGATTTCACTGGGGCTGCAATGAGAGATGCACAGCACACATCACTGCTCCTGCTTTGGTAAAGCCGGGCACAGATGGGCAGATGTTACTTGCCAGGTTTTAGCAGAATGGACACAGGACAGTGGACACGGTGCAATATGTATGCGAGCACAGCTGAACGAGTGCAGGGCAGGAGCCCGCATACACATCAGTCCTCGTGCCTCTGTCCACTGTGCTAAAGCCGGACATAGGTTATCCCCCACATCTTAACCCCTTTGCTACCTGCGCCATTTTGTCATAACTTCTCTTACCCCAAACCATTACAGACAGTACACCACTGCCCAAACCCTTTTAACTCCTTGCTGCTGATGCTGATTGTGGACAAATGGGCATTTGTGAGGAGGGGACATCGGCGGTTGGTGGAATATCATTTGGTGGCTATGTGCACACTCAGCATTAGCAGCAAGTAGTCAGAGGGGTTATCCAACCCCTAATGCCCCCCAAAATGCCCAGGGTGGGGTGGTGTTAGGAAGGAGTAGGTGTAAGAGGAAAGCACGCTGTCCTCTATGAGCCCCCCAACCCCTAATGCCCCCCAAAATCTCAGGACAGTGTGCTTTCCTCTTACTTCTCCCCCCAGAGGCATTTTGGGGGGCATTAGGGGTTGGTGGGGCTCATAGAGGACTCGGGTGGGGGCTAATAGAGGACAGTGTGCTTTCCTCCTACTCCTACCCACCTGGGCATTTTTTAGGGGTTGGGGCTAACAGAGGACTCCTACACCTACTCCTTCCTCTTCCATCTCAGGCAGTTTGGGGGGGGGGGGCATTAGGGGTTAACCCCTCTAACACCTTGCTGGGCATTTTGGGTGGCATTGGAGGGCTCATAGAGGACTGAGAAAGGGGGAGGCTCATAGAGGCCAGTGTGCTTTCCTTCTTCCCCCCAGCCATTTTGGGAGGCATTGGGGTATTGGGCCTGGTTGGGGAGGCTCATCATAGTGGACATGGGGGGAGGGGAGTCTCGTGTCACACTTTCATACTAATCAACCTGCCCCACCCCTCCCCCTTGGGCATTTTGGCTGGGGCTCATAGAGGACAGGACTAGTGAAGTGTGTCCCTGTCCCCCTCCCCTCCCTATGGATCCTCTCTTGCTGGCTGCATGTGCCCAACATGAACTAAGACTGTCACAGGCACAGTGACTAACTGCACTGACTGACATACCACTCTCTGTGTCTCTCCTGAGTCCACTCCTGACTTTTCAGGCTTCAGCAGCCCCCCAGCGCAGCGGTCCCCCTGTGGACTCCTGACTCCTTCACTGCAGTCTGCAGGCCTGCGTCTGTTCTGGGTGAGTGAGTCTGACTGGCGACTTTACTCTCCCGCCTCAGTCCGTACACTCACTGCACACTGGCCAATCAGCAGCTGCCTCATGTGACTTGCTCTGATTGGCCAGTCCAGCGAGCGTTAGTTGCAGGCGGGATCCCGATTCCACAGGTCAGGGTCAGGTCAGACAGAGACAGAAACTGGGCTGGCAGCGCAGGTAGGGGGGGGGGTTTCATTGCAGAAAGAAATGCGCCGGGTCGGGGCCCGCGGCCGCATAATTCATTTTACAGTAAACGGAGTGAGTCTGTGGGCTGGGACCAAACAGTGTGGGCGGGGCCTTTTCTGCGCTCCGGGACCACCAGTGCCGTGGGCCCCATAGCAACGGTGTGGTCTGCCTATATTGGCGGTACGCCACTGTGTACAGATGTAGCCAGCATTATTTAGACACCAAGTGCACCAGGATCGTCACTTTAAGGGTCCATTCACACGTCCGTAGGTGTTTTGCAGTCCGCACATCGCCAGCAAAATAATAGAAAATGCAATTTCTTGTCCACAGTTGCGGACAAGAATAGGGCATGTTCTGATTTTTCAGGAACGGAATTACGGATCCGGAAGTGCGGATCCGGAAATACAGATGCGGACAGCACATAGTGTGCTGTCCGCATCCATTCCAGCCCCATGAAAATGAATGGGCCCTGACCTGTTCCGCAAAATTGAGGAACGGATCCGGACCCAAGTTGTGGACGTGTAAATAGACCCTAACACAATTTGTTGTATTGTTGTAATGTGTTTTTGTTGCGCAAAATAATGGTGGCTACATCTGTAGGTAAATCTACCCTGATATAGTAGAACAGGAATCAGAAACCTTCAGCACTCCAGCTGCGTGAAACTACAACCCCCAGGATGCAAACATGCTCAGCTGTTCTCACAACTCCCATAGAAGTGAATGGAGCATTCTGGGAGTTGTAGTTTCAGAACATCTGGCGTGCCGGAGGTTGCTGATCCCTGTAGTAGAAGCTTTAATACATTTGCAAAGTCTTTTTCACATTTTGTTATGTTGCAACCTTGTGTTAAAATGTTATAAAATCTGCATTCAATACCCCATAATGAGATCCTCTAATTTGGGCTTTATGGCTGAGTGGCCAGAAAGAAAACTCTCCTGAAAGCCCATCTGGATTTAGCAAAAAAAAGGCACCTTTTAGACTGTGAGAAAGAAGAATCTCTGGTCTGATGAAACAAAGGTTGAACTTTTTTGGCCTTAGTTCTAAGCAACATGTCTGGAGGAAACCATGCACCCTACAGTGAAGCATGGTGGTGGGAGATCATGCTGTGTTTTTTTTTTCTGGTTGAGGTTGAGGGAAAGCTTAATTGAGCAAAGTACATTAATATTATTGATGAAAAAATCTATAGTGCACTGCATCTAGGCTAAACTGGGATAAAGGTTCACCTTCCACAATGAACCTAAGCACACAGCTAAGACAACACAGGAGTGGCTTAGAGACAACTCTGTGAATGTCCTTGAGTGGCCCAGCCAGGGTCCTGACTTGAACCCAACGGAACATCTCTGGAAAGACCTGTTAATGGCTGTCCACTGACAGTCCCCATCCAACCTGGGAGAGCTAGAGAGGATCTGTTGAGAAGAATGTCCAGAAATCCCCAGTTCCAGGTGTCCAAACTTTAGGGCATCATACTCAAGAGGACTGGAGGCTGGAAAAGGTGCTTCAACTAAATCCTGAGAAAAGGGTCTGAATACTTATGTCAACGCAAGGTTTTAGTTTTCCTTTTCAATTAATTAGCAACGATTTTGAACATTTTGTTTTCACTTTCTCATTATGGGGTATCGAGTGCAGCATAATGGCGGAAAACTTGCACTTTTTTATTTTAGTACAAGGCTGGAATTTAACAAAATATGAAAAAAATGAAAGGGTCTGAAGACTTTCCAAATGGGATGTATTCCCTTCCTACCCTTTCCTTATATTTTACCATTAATCTACAGCAGACGAATATTTGAGACCTTGTAATTTACCTAAAAAATAGCATCTTCTCCTCCTTTCAGGAGCTCGTAGTTCCCCTCATCCAACACCATTAGTCACCAATAAATCTGGCTGCAATAACAGCAATAGGAAGACAAGGAGGAGGGAGAGTAGGGAGATGCTGCTGCAGCCTTTTAATATATGTGAGACTGTATGCTGTGAGAGAGAGAGAAGGGGGAGCAGAAGAGAAGAATATCATAACATAGCCTAAGTATTATACCAGTAAGGACTTATAGTACAAAGATATGTAGGATAGAAGAAAACACGGGTTAAACACTTTCTTGTTGCACTGCCCATAATATACATTTTCAACTGCCCAATGAGGGGACCTGGTTATCTTTGGTTAGTTCTGGAAATGGAGGTTTAATAAAACACATATATTCAGTATTGAAGCAATAATGAGCAACTAGATATTACAAATAGTTATGAGCGGCAGATGCCATATTCAATTTCAACGAAATTCGCGAATATTCGAAAGAATATTCGTTTCCTATTCGTTGAAAACGAATATTCGTCATTATTCTAGTTATCGCGATTAATATGTGATTTAAATAATCGCATATTGCGATTTTAACTTGGGCTACTTTCCTATTGGTTTTATACCTAGAATTATAGCGAAGATGACGAATATGACGAATGTATTCGTCATATTCCTCAAAACTAAGATAACAAAGTATTCTACATCTTCGTTTTAGCAAATTATTCGTCAACTTCGCTAATTCTAGCAATCAAATAGAAGGGTTGACTATAGAGACAGCTGTGTTTAATTCGCTATGCGATTATATTACTTTGCTTTTTTTAATAGAATAATTATATTACGTGATAATTATTATAATTATTCTATTTATTTAAAAAAAAAATTATATAATCACATAGCGAATTAAACACAACTGTCTCTATAGTCAACCTTCCTATTTGATTGCTAGAATTAGCGAAGTTGACGAATAGGTTGCTAAAACAAAGATGGAGAATACTTCGTTATCTTTGTTTTGAGGAATATGACGAATACATTCGTCATATTTGCTAATTCTACCAAGCCAAGAACG